>CM060591.1:48243962-48823962 GCA_030578255.1 Tiaroga cobitis
TACAGTATAACATTAATGTAAGTGATCACTCGGATTTAGACCTATCTATATTGTATTTATATAAAACGTTTACAGGCAAATTTTCTTAATTTATTTCCCCGGCGTCGAAATCAGGCACATATAAATGTCAGGAAACACGATTCCTGGCTGCATGTCAATATCCATAGATCACTGACTGGATCTTTGATAAGTTGTAAGGAACAATATATCGAGTCCAACTTTTAGTTTAAACTGATAATAGTTTGTTTTACTCGCGTTTTCGCAGTTTCCCCTATTAACTCCAGTCACGCAGCAGCTCTTCTGCCACTCAGTCTGGCTGAGGGGGGCGTGTTCCGGCGGGGAAGTGACGTTAATGCATTCCCTCTATTGACTTAAACGAGGGGGGTATTAATTTGGCAGGGGGTAGAAATTAGGCACAACACCGGTTTGATTCTCAAAAACGGCAGGAAAATGTAGCTGGGGAAGTGAATGAACAGTCCTCTTCCACCGTCAATACGTATGATTGAGCTGCCCTTGAGCAAGGCACCTAACCCCCAATCGATCCCCGGGTGCTGCAGTTAATGGCTGCCCATTACTCGGGTGCGTGTGTCCAGCATCTGTGATGCAACTGTATATTGGAGAAAAATGGGTAAGTTTGGAATCTGTACTGGAAGCGGATCAGTCCCATTCTATCTTCAGTTGCTTTTCCCCAAGTTCCTTCAAAACGCATGTTTGCTGTGGTGCTATGAGCCAACACGTTCCTCACAGACGGATGGCGAAGAGTACTTTCCACTGCAGGGATAATTTTAGCTGAGATTGTTTAACAGCTGCTGCAAGTAGACTAGCTCACGTGTTTGGTCCCTATTTATCTATGAACACAAAAATGTAAAGCACTTCAGTGTCAGGATGTCAGCACATGACCTATTAGCTTACACCAAGCGCTCTGATGAGGGCGAGTCTTGCTCAACACCACTGACTAGCATGGTATTGTAGTGGAGAGTTATTGCGCCATCTTGTGGTAGCGATGGCATGGTTTGTCTGATGTAATTTGACATAATGGACCTTATTCATAGCAGAGTCATTTTTAACAGGAATGAAAGTGAGGCTGTGAGGGATAGACTCACCTTTCAGTGAGTTGTACTGTTATTTATTGTTTTTGGGTGGTTCTGCTGACGAAACACTGCAAAAATATGTCAAGAAATTTCATTAGAAAAAAAAAAACTGCAGACATCATAAGCTGTGGAAAATGATCAGTTACCTAGGAGCGTTTTTACAGTGGATGCTGTTGAAAACACGGTAAGTCTATCCCTCCCTCACAGCCTCGCTTTCATACCTGTCATGGCGCTGCTCTGAATAAGGTCTATGCCACGCTTTTTATTTTTTTATTTTACTATGATGTATTTTTCTGATGGATTTTATTTCCAAATCTTTATTTAAAAAAAATAAAGAAATCACCCGTGCTTGTTAAACCAAATTCATGCTGGCAATTTTAGATTTTGCAACATTTATCTTTACTTCATTGTACAGTAATAACATTAAACAATCTGTTTTTACAAATATATGATAACAAATGCGAACACAAGTTAAAATGTGTAAATTTCATATTTTCAGGCATAATATGTACAGTTGGGTGTAGTTGAAGATCTCCTCAGCCAGATTTTCACAATTTACATCACTCTTTCGCTGTTGGATTTATTGGATTTTGTCGAATTAGATGGAATTGTTTCTGCAGAGCTGGCCTCTTATGACAGTCTCACATATATTCACAGTAATGTTTCCTTTTTGAAGTACTATTACATGTCACAATTGTCTCACACAATCAAAAGGGTTTGTGCAGTCACAGTGAGTGTTCAAAAATGCAAAATGTCTGTCAGACTGTTAGTTCTACATCTATTTTCCATTTAAGAACTGCTTTTGACCAAGATGGGTCATGTTCCTTCTCTCATCAGCAGTCCAGAATGTTTACATGCTGCTCAGATCAGCAAATATATAATCAAGTATATCATAGACATCAAGAAATCACCTATAACATCTCATTTGCCAGTAAAAAAAATTCAAAGTCAGTGAAAACATCTCAATAGTGCATTACTGTTCTAGTGCATTATTGGTTAACTTCAAAGTGAAATTGTGGTGTAGTCAACAAATTCAGAGAGGAAAAAGTAGGCAAAGACAAAAGTCAAAATGCAGTCAACGAAAGTCGCATTGTTCGCAGTAAGACCGGGAACATGTATAAAGAATTCCATTTTGATTTCATGTTGACTTTTCAAAAGTTGAATGATTCTCTTTATATGCATCACTCCACTCTCATTATGCATTTGTGCAAACATGTGAACTGATATTCTGTCTCTGTCTTTTCGACAGCAATAACGTAGACGAGTTAGTGCAAGTGCCAAATCATAGCATGTTTATGACTAGTCGCAGTAGAGTAGACGACCCTTTTCTAGATGTGATTGGTCGGTGCTATACTGCAAGGTCGTCCGGTCTCATGCGGCTGCTGGTCCCGCTGCTCTTGCTAAACCTTCGCTTGTCCTCATCAAATTCTCTGCTGAGAAATGAAGGCGAGGCACATGAGTTGGGCGTCTCTGTGGGTGCTTGTGAGAAGCTCAAGAAGTTGACCCCTAGGTAGTCTTGACCTCGGTGGCGTTCGGTAACCATGTTTGCCGAGTTCTGTTGGTGCACCAGTCGGTCGTGAAACGGCGGACAGGTTGGATGTATAAGCGAGTGTGCGTGTGTCTGTATAGCAGGGGAAGACGGTGGCGATGTCAGGCACTGGTTGAAGTCGGGAGGTGGAGTGCAGGCTCGGTTTGGCGTGGACGGGTTTGGTGAGACTGCAGCCACGGTGGACGGCGTGATCGGTCGTTGTTTGGAAGTCTTATAATCGTGTAGCCACCTCTTGCACTGCTTCCACGCCAAATGATACAGTTCCACGACACTGAGAAACAGAGACACGGCGGCTACCGCCAGCATGAACACAATGAACACGTTCTTCTCCGTAGGTCTTGAGATGTAGCAGTTGACCGCATGTGGACACGGAGGAGCCTTACACACGTAGAGCGCGTTGAGGAAGACTCCGTAGATCAGATACTGGACTATGATGAAGACCACCTCCATTACGAAGCGGATGAGGATACTAAGTACGTACGTTTGTAGCAAAGCACCCTTCAATCGCACCTTCCCACCTCCACCTTCATCCTCCTTCCCACAGTCCTTGTCTTTTTCTGGGTACTTCTCCCCATCTCCATCTTCCTGCTCTTTCTGCTTCTTTTCCTTGCTGCGGACGCTGTGCATCGCATGTCCCATGTAAATGAGAGACGGCGTGGACACGAACACTATCTGGAGCACCCAGTAGCGTATATGCGCGATTGGAAACGCTCGGTCGTAACAAACGTTCTCACACCCGGGCTGCTCCGTGTCGCAGGTGAAGTCTTCCTGCTCGTCGCCCCACGAGGACTCGGCAGCAGTTCCCAGGACCAGGATCCGGAAGATGAAAAGAATGGTGAGCCACACCTTTCCCACCGAGGTGGAATGTTCCTGGACTTCTTCTAGAAAGTTCCCCAGCAGACTCCAGTCAGCCATGACTAGTCAGAAGAGCCTGAGAAAAAGAGGTAGTGTGAAATCAAGAGAGCGGAATAGCATACTATACTATTTCTGTCAAAGCAGGATATGGGAAAAATAATACTAGTAGTATGCAAGTATGCTACTTTGAATTCAACCATAGTTTGTATAATCATGTCCACCACTGCCTAGTGCCTTCTCATGCTATTCTAAAACAAGGATGTCAAACATGCAGAGACTGTATATTTAGGTTGTGTTTGTGTTCTTCGATACAAATTTTTCCCACACACTCAAGTGCTGGGAGTCTGGGAAAAGGAGGCAAAAGAATTTAAGGAACCTACAGCTAAAAATAAGCGATGAAGCCGATATTTAGTGGAATGTGTTTTTCTGGGTGAAATGTTTCCTGTTATCATTCTAAAGCCATATGTATATTTGCTCATAGTAACATTCCCCATAAATGAAATTATTTTGGCATATTAAAATCTAGTAAATGTGTTTAAACAGTATTAAACAACATTGTGCTGCATTTGTTTTGTTTTTTTAAAGACTGTAGCACAATAGTATCCCAACTCAGCTGCTAAAGCTTATCAAATTTAAATGTAATGGGAAAAGTTCCATTTGTCCTTTAGGGCAGGGTGTTGCTGGACAAACATCATGTGTATTACTATAGCTTTTTGACGTAGTCTCTCTGTTCCGTCCTTTTATACCAATTACAAATTATTCAGTGTAACAATGTTCCTTATTTCTGTCCGTCTCTCTCTCTGTCTGTCTCTCTCTCTGTCTGTCTCTCTCTGTCTGTCTGTCTCTGTCTCTGTCTCTCTCTCCGTCTCTCTCTCTCCGTCTCTGTCTCTCTCTCTCAATCTGGATTTTAGCGTCAGAGTCTCAGTCCTCCAGGGGGTTTATGGAAAGAGAGAGCCCAAAATACTCTCGTCACTTTAACATGAGAACTTGGGAAAGACTGTGTGTGTTTAAGGAGCAGTTTGTCTGTGGGAAGCATTGAAAAGTATAATACTCTGTGTAAACAGACCTTATTCAGATTCACATTATTTTAAGAAAATGTTTCAGCAAGGAGGGAGGTGTTCAGTCTTTATCAGCTGGCTCCTCGAATCTAACCACACACAGAATGGACTTATTGCTTTATTACTGGTTTGGCTGACAAGTTTTGATTTGTCTCTTCAATCATTAATATTGCTTCAAACTTTATTGACAGACATTTATTTTCTATATTTTATTATAACAATTGGGATGCTTTCATTTATTATGCCTGAACAGAATTATATTCTTATATGCAGGATTTACATGTGTGTAAAATCAGACTTGCATACATTTATTATTTATTATTCTGGAATACATGATGATTTTTCATTTGTGGCATTGAGAGGTCAAATCTATTTTTGTATAATGGCCTTAAAATAAGAAAGATAATACAATAATTGTAATTAAAATTAAAATTAGTTGTTTTATTTATTTATTAATAAGTGGAAAAATGTACAGTCATCTGGTCATTATCCCAAAATAACCCCCTTTAGGGTGATGGAAGACCTTGTCTCGACCCTAACGTGTCTGTTTTTCTCTCTCAATAATGACTAACTGACTGTACATATCCGTTGCATATTTTACTATATGTTCAGATTTATTGTTATATATTCAGAATTTATATAATTATTTCCTGTTTGCTATATGTATTGTAATGTTATCAACAAATACCAGGAAGGGCAGTTTGGCATCAGATGTGGGAACCACGTCTTTAAAGACAGACTGAATGTGGTGGAGTCTCTATATAAGTGTGTCTCGCTCCCCTCCTCTTTAAGGAAACAATCTTAAACAATATAATTTCCCTCTTACAAGGCACTTGAAAGGAAACTGACTGGGTTCAAGTCACTGGGGCCAAGGAGGTTAACGGCACACGTACAAGACTGTGTGTGTGTGTTCAGTCATTCAGTTCAAATGTTTATATAATGTTAGTTATATTTATTTTATTTTTAATATAATATAATAATGTTATATTTAATTTATTTTATTTTTTAATTTTGTTAGAATAATATAATATAATATAATATACATGTAATAATTTCCCAAACTGGGGTTAGTGAGTTGATAAAGTCAAAAATTAATCATTTTAAAATGAAAACCTTGCAAATATTAACATTTTTGCTTTATTTTGATTATGTCATGTCATATGACTAATAAAATCAGAGAACCATGAACATTGAAATCTGTTTTTAAAATTTCAATTGTTAAGCTTAGGGTGTATTTCAGCTGACAAAAGTTTGGGATGTGATATGATATGATAAATGATATATTAAATAATATGATATATATGATATTCAGTTAAATTCAATTCACATTTTTTGTGTAACTCTTTTCTCAACATATCGTTTCAAAGCTGTATCTTAGCTGCATTTCATTTTAGCTGTATTCATTTTTCCCAAGTTATCTTAATGTGTTAGTTGAGCCTTAATGCTATTGTTAAGTAAGTATAAATGATCTGTCCATCTCAAACTGAAGCTTATGCAAACCAGACATTTACCTGCGGGTTTTGTTGCAGGGATGTTTTTAGGTGATTCCAAAAGTAGGCCATGGGTCAGCAAACTGTACATCAACAGTCTACTGTATGTGAACGTTTCTCAGCGCTATTTCTGTGTCAGTGAAACTTTCAGGAGGAAGGTGGCGAGACCTACTCCCTTCTCCACTTGTTTACCCGAGGAAAGGAGAACAATGTGGGAGTTTTTTTTTTTTTTTTTTTTTTGCGGCGGGGGCATCGGGAGATAGAGCTGCTAAACAGCCATCAAGAAGAGAACCATGCTCTTCCGGTCTCGGCTTGAGTCAGCACTGTGGCAGACGGCACAATAAAGAAAGCCTGCTACATAGATGTGAAGTTCAACGTCAATAGCAAGGCAAATAGAGATTCTGAATGCATAAAATACAGTAAAAATTGAGCTTGGTTTTAATGAAGTGAATTCAACAGCTAAGCCATTATTGCAAAAGGAATCCAGGCATGGTGATAAGGGGTCTTGTATCACTTTGAAGGTGTTTATTTTGTGATAATGTCATGTCAGGCTGGTTGTAGAGGGTATGCGCATGACGTCACCGTCGGCCGGAGTGAATGCGGTCACGCCCACAAGTGGCAAAAAGACTGAGCGGCGGCATTTGTTTTCAGCGTGAATGCCGTGAAAATCACACAAAACACATCTAAAACGGGAAAGAGCTTTGCGATTGACTGTACAACTAGATTTGACCAGAAATCTGAGGTACTGTATATTTTTACAGACTGCAAAAAGCTACAGAACAGACTATATTCTGCATAATTGGATGTTTTTAAATAAACACTGAGAAAAAACTATACAAGTTTTAGGGCTGGACGATATGATGATATACAGTATAACATTAATGTAAGTGATCACTCGGATTTAGACCTATCTATATTGTATTTATATAAAACGTTTACAGGCAAATTTTCTCCATTTATTTCCCCGGCGTCGAAATCAGGCACATATAAATGTCAGGAAACACGATTCCTGGCTGCGTGTCAATATCCATGGATCACTGGATCTTTGATAAGTTGTAAGGAACAATATATCGAGTCCAACTTTTAGTTTAAACTGATAATAGTTTGTTTTACTCGCGTTTTCGCAGTTTCCCCTATTAACTCCAGTCACGCAGCAGCTCTTCTGCCACTCAGTCCCGCTGAGGGGGGCGTGTTCCGGCGGGGAAGTGACGTTAATGCATTCCCTCTGTACTTTATCCTGCTTGTTTGAGTGACAGAGAAAAAGATTAATCTCACACAAGTAACCAATGACCTTTCTTCTTTCTCTTTTAGTTTCAGTGAGAAGTCTAATATGACATTCTGTATGATTGTTTGTATTTATTTATTCATGCATTCCTTTGTTTGTATATTTTATTTGTTTTTATTCATCTATTTATTTATTTGGTAACACTTTACAATAAGGTTCATTAGTTAACCTTAGTGAATGTATTAACTAACATGAACAATGCATTTGTTACTGTATTTGTTGATCTTTGTTAACGTTAGTTAATAAAAATACAGCTGTTCAATGTTTGTTCATGTTAGTTCACAGTGCATTAACTAATGTTAACAAGATTTTTATAATGTATTGTAAATGTTGAAATGAACAAAGATTAATAAATGCTGTATAAGTGCAGTTCATCATTAGTTCATGTTATAGTTAACTAATGAACCTTATTAAGTCTTACCAATTATTTTTATTTGTTATATTTACTTAATTGTTTTTAATTAATTTGTTTATTTGTATTTATTTATATTAATAATTTTTGTGTTTGTATTCTGCTAAGCTTCAGATAATTTGACAATACAACAGAACACTTAGTTGTCATGCTTACTTGTTATAAAGCACATTAAAACTGATATGATCTTAGATTACTGCTCTCACTACTGATCTACCCATGTAAACTTTTTCCTCTTTATCTGTGCTAATATTTCTGGTTTGTTTGTAGGATTCAAACAAGGAAGTGATACTGGAAGTAAAATCCTGAAGTTTCCCGATCAGAGAGGATGAGTATTATAGTTAATATTCATCTTGCACTGATTCATCTCTGAACAGATGGACAGTGTCTGGTTTACAGTCCAGAAAATCTAGCAGAATATGAGCTGCAGGAGTGTTTCCAGAAGAATGGGTGTGTGTGTGTGATCAGCCATTTAATGCAGCTGACAGCGTGACTGAAATAACTTGATGACATTTGGAAACTAAGAACAGCAAAAGGAGCAGCTAGGCTAAGCTTTAGAGATTGAGTTCTGCCATCGGATCGTCCCTCACGACTCGAGTCCGTTCAAGGCTCCCACTGTGTGTGTATTCAGAGATGCTCTCCTGGGAACCATCATGACCCTTCATTCATCAGGCTTTTCCTATTAGTTTGTATTCAGAGATGCTCTCCTGGGAACCATCATGACCCTTCATTCATCAGGCTTTTCCTATTAGTTCCCAGCATGTTAATTTATTAGAGAGACCAAATATTGATCTGCAGCCAAAGTCTGTAAGGTTAGATTAAATTAGATCAGTCAAGCACCACCTAATGAATTTCATATTTTCATATTCAAAATTAAACTCCTTAAA
This sequence comes from Tiaroga cobitis, assembly GCA_030578255.1. Taxonomy (NCBI): domain Eukaryota; kingdom Metazoa; phylum Chordata; class Actinopteri; order Cypriniformes; family Leuciscidae; genus Tiaroga; species Tiaroga cobitis. The sequence goes on from CM060591.1 coordinate 48,252,590, forward strand.
CTCTTCTTAAATTCAGGAAGGCGTGTGTGTGTGTATATATATATATATATATATATATATATATATATATATATATATATATATATATATATATATATATATATATATAGGCTATTCTCTGGCAACAAATAACAGATGTACAAAAAAATACCTTTTGGGACTCGAGACCTTTAAGAGAAAGATTTATCAGTGATATTACTACAGGTTTACAGTGTATGAAAGGTCAGCGATACAATCTACAAAAACTTCTTCATTAAAGGCTTCATCTGCAGTGTTTTATAAGGAAGTATAAGCTGTAGTGCATCTGCTTAAACTCACAATTAGCAAGAGGATCTAGAAGCTACACCTTAACAAAGCTAACTGAACCCGAATAAATGTGTGTGAGTGAATCTGTAACTGTTTTCATACCTTTAACAGCTGTAGATCTGACAGGTGTCTCTTAAAGATCAGACGGGAGTGTGTCTGTCTCTCTGTAGACTGATGGGCAAAGACTTGGCTGTTTAGTAATAATGCCTGACAGATTCTTGTTCGCTCTGTCTCTTTACCCGAGAACCCTTGCTGTCTGTCTCTTCTGCCTTTAGGATGTGGGATTAGTTGCCAGAACCACTTGGCGGTCTGACAGTCGCAGAGCCTCAGAGACCTCCGAGCTTCAGCAGAAGCTTCACTTTGATATATGGTTCTGTTCGTATGTTCTCTGTGATTAACGCCTGAGGTCGAGTGTCTCGGATCAAAGATCCACGCTGAACGATCTGGATCACAGTCAGACTGTTGATGCTTTCTTATTGGTGTGGATGTTGAAGAGCTGAAGCGGGTACGTTGATGCCTCAGCGTGATACGGGTGATTGAACTATGCTTCTTCTTTTCCCTGTCGTATCTTCCTGACAGGGTCGAGTTGTGGACACAAGGCCGTTTGCAGACAGATCGCTTCTCGTTCACTTGCTGTCAGTATAATCCACAGGCAGAAGGCGAAAATGGACTCTTTATTACCCCGGTTGACAAAAAGAAATCTGTCTCCTTCAACGATAAAGTTTGAATAGATGGATGAACCGCTGCAGTTGTTCAGAATCGCTGCTAGGTTTGAGATGGGAAAGATGAATGTCTTTATAGATGGTCAACTCTGTTGTTTCCACCCAAGAAAGCAACCTTCTGATACATAGTGTAAAACAAGCAAATCAATTCAGTCTTCCTTTAGATGAGTCCTTGTCCTCTCGGTGTCATTTCCAGGGGACGACGGATTACAGACGTGCTGATAACAAGAAACAGCTGCTAGCAGGCCGACCACCGTCATGAACCATCTGGAAGTGCCCTCATACTCGAAGGGCATGTTAAGAAATACCAACAGAGCCGTTCCACCTCCTTTCCCTCCCTTTCCTTCTCCACCTCCTTATACTCCTCTTTCCCCTCTCCTCTCACAATGCTTCACTGCCACTCTATTTTAGTTGGAGGAATATCTCATCATCAGGAAGGAAAGTGAGATTGTATTGAGAAACAATAGGGATTGGACTCAGGCTTGTGGTCTCATGGTAATTATTCGGAGCTAGAAGTTTCATGCGACTTGTTGCTTTCAGCTTTACTTTAATATGTGCAAAACCAAAGTAGGCAGATATTTTTGAAGTTTTATTCGTCGGTTTTATCAGAAACTAGCATGCACTCTTTTCGAAAGATTATACTCATCCATTATACAGTAGTATTTTATAGCAACACATTTTTTTAAGGTTATAAATTCTTAAAATAGAAATTTCCTGCGATTTCGTCTGAATTCTCATTTGCATTTATTTGTTTTATACCTGTGGTCTCTGAAAAATGCTGTCCTTTTTTTTTCTTTTTTTTTAAATGAAGTATCTTATGCTCACCAAGGCTGTACTTATTTATTCAAAACTACAGTAAAAACAGGAATATTGTAAAATGTTATTACAATTTAAAATACCTGTTTTCTATTTGAATATATTTTAAACTGTAATTTATTCCTGTGACGCAAAGCTGAATTTTCAGCATCATTACTCCAGTCTTCAGTGTCACATGATCCTTCAGAAATCATTCTGATTTACTGATTTGGTGTCTTAACATTTTGAAACACAAATGTCTTCACTGTCACTTTTGATCAATTTAATGCATTCTTGCATGAATGGTAATGAGTAAGAAAAAAAACCTTTGTATGGGGATCGTTTGAAGCATTTTATCAAGCTGATTTTTGTTTATAATCAGTTTATCATCAGTATAATCAAGATTAAGAAAACCCATCAAGTATCAACGTGACTTCAATACCTGGCAAGCTGTTCAAAGTGCCTTGTGGTCTCTAAAATCAAGCTCAAATGAAGTTACGAGGATTTTGAGGACAGTTTGAGGATCCAACAGAGATCCAAGGTTTACTTACTAACACGTTTCATTGGTTAAATTTGCAAAACCCACAGACAGACGTAAAGTGTGACCAATAATAATGATTTATGGAAAAAAATGATTGAAAATGAACTATTTTCTGAACTATATTTTCAATTTTGTTAATTCATATAGTAAATGTCTTAAATTGTTTTACCATTAGAGTGTACTTATATATTTATTTAAAAATTATTATTATATTTCTTCTCATTGTAATTGGGCCCCCCTGGTCATGCGGATGCATAAATCCGTCCCTGTCTCTAACAGAACATGTGGGATTTACTCATCCATCAAAGCCATTACAATGCTTCTCATTGCCTCTCTCACAACCTTTTAAAAAAGTAAGATGGCACACTACCAGCTCGACAACAAATATCTCTTTTATAAGTGACTTTTATAACTTCACTTTTATGAGTGATGCAGGCACATGACGCTTGCTCAGACATGATATTGGAAACGGGACATTGAAGAGACCCACCATGTGACCAAACTAGCTTTGGGCCACTGTTGAGTTTCATCAGTTTGTAGTTTGGTTTCTTTGTTTCTGTTTCTGACACTCACAGTGAAATGTATTTTAAATCAGTCTTCAGGAATGTGATCTCTAATTAAACATGTTTATCAGTTTATAAATCGCATAAGTATTATTAAGAATATAAGTGTGCTTGTCCTTGCAAAAATTGTGGGTCATTATGCTATGGCGTTGTGGGTGGTTGCCAGAGCATTATGTGCAGTTAATATGGTGTTCTTGGTTGTTGCCAGCCAGGGTGGTTTAAATTGTTTCTAGGGTGTTGCTATGGCCAAGTCAAAAGAGCTGACTTAACGTCTTTGCTATTCTATGATGGCTTATTTCCCTCTGTCACTGTTAGTATATTGGGTGCATTGCACGATTGCATTGAAAAGGTTTTAATCTCCAATCGTAATATGAGCAATACAATGAGTGAGGCTTGCCTTTATTAACACAACTAATAATACAAACCAATGTTGCTTGTGTTCCCTAATAGAGCTGCTCTGGGTGCAGGAATCACTCAAGGGAAAGTGTGACTGTGGCACTTGAAGTTGTCATCAACACCACTGTGACCCACGGCATTCTCTCATCAGACCTGCATATGCGGGCAGAGATAAAATGCCTTTCTCTTCATTTAGCCCAGCCACAGGATCATGTGAAGAGAATCATCCATGTGCCTAAACCAAGTCTGAAATGAGGTCAGTGAGGGGTAAAAATGATAATATGGACCAATGCTATATATTGCTCAAACTGCTAAAGGTCAACAGTGGGTTTAATCAGCTCTAGTTACACCTCGTGTATTCATTAAACTTAAGAAGACAATGGCACTTTAAGTCATATCAATTGTATTTCAACCTTTGGAAATCATTGCATGGACCATTGTAAGGATGGTGACCTGCCCTGACCCCTCACATTTTACCCACCTAGACAGCGTTAATCCAGCTGATGATCACGCATGAAAAGACAAACTTTTCCTTTATTTATTGCTTGTATGCTTCTGTCACTCATATTGACCTTTATTGTTGTCCTAACAGCCGAGCGGATTATTACGCAAAAGGCCTCTGCAAACATTCTCAAAAGCTAAACAAAACATTGGCAACGTTCAAAGTGATATTGCTGGCTTTTTTCTACATAGCCAAAAAAAGCAGAACAACCTCTTGGTGTCTGTCTCCGTCTCCTCTTGTGTTCTGGTGTCAAAGCTCATTTTCTTGTTCACCCTTTGGAAACAATGGAGAAAAGAAGGCAGCTTTACACACTCAGCAAAAATCTTTATCGAAATTCGAATTCATCACAAAGGTTGTGCTGATACCTTAGACTCCTTTCAAATCTGACATTCAGACTCAGCTTTAAGATTATGGGGGGCAGAGGTTAAAAAAATATATTAAGCAGACATTTACAAAAAAAATGATGCTAAAGCTTTTCTCAGAACTAACTAAGCTATTTTTATCAGATGTGTGAATAATGTCATTTCAAGCAGAAGGAAGTATCCCAAAAATTTTTTTGTTTTCCTACAGATATACAGTACACACCTAATATTATCTATTTGTTTTGTGTGTGTTTTGCTTTGAAAGTGTGCTTGTGCTACTTTTCTTTTAAATAAATAAATATCTTGTTGGATATTTTAATTATTGCAATATGTTTTTTTATGTGGCTTAAGTGTAACTTAAGTGAGCATTTTAAAAAAATCTTTGTTTTTCTTGCATGAAAAATGAAAACAAATCATGTCTTTGTAGTCAGCTAAAACGGCAATGAAGGTGTGAAAATTGCAGCTAAGACAGGAACTTATGATAGAAATATTTTTTAATCGTTCAAGTGCCGTTTTTTGCACATATGATACATGGGAGTGTGAAACTAATCACAATGTTAAAATCACCTCTATCTCTTTTTATAGGGAGCCGCAAAGCTGCAGAATGCTAGCAAGTGATAAAGACACCCTGTGCATAAGGGTTATCGCCTGAGAGAGAGTGGACCCTTCTACGACCTGGTGTTAGAGACTGCTCTGACCACATCCTGACAGAACCCTGGCTGACAAAAAGAGCCAGACAACCAGACGTTCCTACACGCCAATGACAGTTGCATGTATTTATTTGGTTAGTAGAGTTCCTGTAGATTTCCAAATTAACTAGATTAAGTTGTCAATGACTTAATCCAGCACAATTCTTCAAAACTAATGTACAGTTACATTTAGCTGTTGCCTGAGCCATGCATTAACAACAATGTATTGTAGACAGTTTTATTGAGCTTAGGTTTAAGTGGACCAAATAATGAAGTCCGGATGATGATGACCGAAGAGGTCAATTAAAATAAGAAAAGAAACATCCATAGATATTTATAGAAAACAGACACTGTGAATTTTCATTCCATGCAGACTTTAAGTGAAGCATGAAGAAAAAAGCGCTCAATAAGAACTCAATGGCCTCTACTTTGAATTGATGGCCAGGTTGATTGTCAAGATGATTTCCCTTTTTTTAACCTCCTTAGAAAATCCATGTTCTTAACTTTTTAGGGCCATTGGACTCTGTCGTTTAGCGTCTCTTTGTGACTCTACCTTCCGTCTTTCTATTGTATTGCCATAGGCCTTTCTTTCCTCTTGCTGTACCCTAACCAACGTGTACACACACAGGAAGTCTCATATCCATTTCCTTAGAGATTGGACAGAACAATTGATCACCTTTTCTCCACCCTTTCTCCTGCCTATTCACTATCGTATGTGATGCATTAAAGGCCATAGAAAGCTGGGACTCTTGGTCAGGGTGTGGTTGGATAGTTGTTTGTTACCATACTTCCAGGAAAATAACTATTTTAAACCCTATGTATGTGGACACCTTGTCTTCCGGTACATTCCGGGTCTTGGAGGTAACACTTATGGATGTTTAGGCTTTTGTTATCCAGAAAGACTGGACAGTGTCCCAGTAAAGGTCCAATTTTAAATTTCCAGATAATCTTTATTAACTGGAAGTTTGTCAACTCTAACAATGGGCCAACCAAACCAAGTAGTTAAGAGGCATGCCAAGAGTGTTCTCCATTGTATTCCAAGCAGTTGTTTTACTCTAGAAAGTGGCATACAGAGATCTGATGAAATAATTCTATAATTCTGCGCTGCAAGTCTACAACGAGGCTTCATTCACTCTTCAGTGTCCCGTGTGGAATGGAAGTGAACTGAATCAGGTAAATCCTCCTTATTGTTGCTGGTATCTCTGGTATGCACAAAGAACAGAGAAGAGAGACCCACATTGGATCCATCAAATAGCTGGCGCTGGAATAGGGATTAATGGGGATTACCACAGAAGAACAAGAGGATAGGCACCACTGTCAAACCATGCAGGAGTTCTCTGTGAGTCTGAAGCAATATTTAAAAACCAAATCTACTTTTAAATTAAATTTGGTACATTGTGTTAATAATATTGCTCACAAAGACGTAACCTGACGAGGTACAGTACATCTATAGTGTACAAGACCAGTATATGTTGTGTTTTTTATGCTGCTCTCCAGAATGGGATGCTGTGAACTGATTTTCCCAGCAGGCTTCTAAACTTACTTAACAAGCAAGATTTCCTTGGTCAACCACCATTAACCAAAAGATGATGTGAATGGTTTGTACGTCCACCAGCTAGTCCAGGAGTGTCCAATCCTGCTCCTGGTGGGCCAACGTCCTGCACACTTTAGCTCCAATCTGCTTCAACACACTTGCCTGGAAGTTTCAAGTGAGTGGGAAGATAACCAGATGGAAGATGACCGATTTCCGTGGTCGTGGCTCCTAAACAGTAGTCCGAAGTTGTTCAGTGAGAGAGGATCAAAGACGGCCATTGTCACGGTCTTGTGACCAAAGATAGCCTGCGATAATTTTCTGACAGTGTCAGAAATTTAGCATGATCAATGTGTTTGCTGCTACTACCATGTCTACTGTCTAGCCAATAAAAATGCAACATGAAATGGCGTATTGATCAACGTGACATGGCACTAAAACTACTTAACTCAAGCTCCATTTGCAAGATTGGCATGCCAACCTGGCCTCTTTTCCATAGCCATGACCGCATACATATTCTCCTCTTTCGCGTCCTCCTCTTTTTTTCATTGCACATAAAAACCAAAATTGCCAAAGTGTGATTCATCTTGCTCTATTTGTTTACCACTATCGCATGCTGATGATGCTTTATTGTTCTATAATAACTTGCGTCGTAGCCTATGATTCAATAGGTGTCATAATCGTACAGTCTACATACATGTCGTACCCAAGTTTATTAGATCCATATTATTAGAAATTAGATCGTACAATGTGATGTGTAATTATATAGGATTGCAGAAATCGCACAGTCTGTAGCAGACATAATTAGAGTTGGAGGACAGTGGCCCTCCAGAAGCAGGTTTGGACACCCCTGAGCTAGACCAACAATGAAACGCATAGACCAGCATTACAGCAAGTGGGTTCTTAGATAAAATATGACTATGGCTGGAAAAGCAATAGTTTTTTGTAGTAATTCAGAACTGTGCTAGTGAAAAGAAGGGTCATTCATTTTAAGTAAACCTACACTGTCGCACTCAACTTGCCTTAGTTATCCAACAGATAAAGTTTTCGTGTACTGACATTGAGAGCATACAGTATGTTGCTCCCAGCCTTTTCCCTTGCTAATGGTTAATGCTATGCTAATGCTACACTTTCACTGTATCCTACGTAGTTTTATGGCAGTCAGCGAAATCGTCCCTCAGGAGCAGGAAACGTGGTGTAACAGCATGTAGGCAGATCCATGTAAGATAACTTTGTTTGAGGGAATGTCCAATGCCTAGCCATAGCCTGGGGCCTGCTTCATTCGCACAATCTGGGATCATGCCTCAATGCACACGTTTAATAGACACAGTGGACTTCATAATGACATCATGCCTTTGTTTGAAATCCCAACACCCATTCACCACTATGCTGCTGGCTTAGGCTTCCAGCACCAGCAATATCAACAAGTAGCACCTTTAAATGAAGGCTCCAGGGTCATGCTAACATGAGGACTGTTTGCTCCAACTTTTTGCATACTCTATGCAGATGGTGTTGAACTACTTGTGTAGGGCTCTGTTTGAAACCCCATGTAAGAGTTGACTTTAGACAAGTACTTACAAAGGTTAGGATAGAATACATTTATTTATTGTCAGGCTACATCAGTTGCCAAAGTTGTCATTAGATGGTCTTAGCTTTTCTCCAAGCCTGGTTTTGCTGGTTTGAGAGGGGTTTGGGGCACTTGTCAGACTGGGAGACTAGATTGCAAACCAGTTAAAGACCAGCTTAAAGCAGTTAAGGCTTGAGATGGTCTTATGTAGTAGCAGAAATAGGGAAAATTCCCATGTACTTATTTGTTTTACCCAACTTTTAACACTGGCATCTTGAAAAATCATGGTGCAATCAACCTAGTAACTGGAGAATCTCATTTCTTAATCTTAGATCCTTCAATCTCAGATCCTTCACAGTTGATCCAGTTATTTTCCTCTGGCGATCTGACAGTTTTTGTATTTCATTCTATAGTAAATGCAACTGGGATGCAACAAATCCAGGACTTTGTATAATACCTGTAAATTTTTTAACACCTACGTGTGATTGATTGCAGAGGAGTAACTAGTGTTTAATAGGAAAACATTTTTGCATACATGCAAATGCCCTGCCCCCGCCCTCCAAACATTCACATAACCCGCCCACTGAACATCATTCTTTAGTATCAGCCAATGGCAATGCTTAGTCCATGATGTCATTTCTAGAGCACATTCCAGTTGGATAAAAAGTGGTCCACATGGGCTAAAGCATTGTCTAGAGAGGGATTATTGGTTGTGGTTCTGACTAATTAGACTTGATATGTTTAAGTCAAGAAGTATGTGTAAAATGTTGCTTGACCTACTGTATTAAAGTGACATATCTACATTTTTTAAAAATCCAAATGCATGTCCCCTTTCATGAGTTTACCATAGGAAACTATCATCAGTTTCATGATAACATGGTGTTGTTTTAGCCATTCCCTGATGCAGTATGATGTCACATTAGATACAAAATATATAAATAAAACGAATTTCTCTTGATTAAGTTTGATCTAGTAGTGTTATCAACCATATATCATAAACTCTTAAAATACAACAAAATTAGCATGTTTAAATGTTTGCTCGATTGGGATTGGTATTTTTAAAAAGTTGCTATTTTTTTTCCAAACTAGCCTGTAGCTAGCTTTTATGCTATTATATGCCTTCAAAAAATAACAAATCTATCACAGTGATGAATCAAACTCTCTCTAATGGTTTTAGCATTTAGAATAGGATTACCCTGGGCATTTCGAAGTAAAAAAATGTACATGTAAACAAATGATGGTTTTCTTTTGTGAGAAGCCCAACTTACCACTTCAGTGCTCACTTCCTGTAAGTCAAAGAACAAATCTTTCTGAGAAATGTGACCAGAGATAGATGATTGCCAGATAGATAGAACACTGCTATTTCAAACTCAAGTAACAGTGAAGTGAATCTCACAATCATGCTTTAATTAGCACCATGTCAAGTTTACACTTTTAAAATTGCCCTTTTCCCAATGCCAGTGACACATATGTTCCCATTTGAGTTTGTGAATCCTATTGTGCTACGCGTCACCATGCGTCGCCCTCTGAATAAAGGCTGTCTGGCTCCCAGCTTAAATATTGCAGCAAACTAAAAACCAACCATCAGACTGGATTCATTCACTTCTGCTCACTCGGGCGACAAGGATTGGAGGCCATAGGTGGGAACCAGAGAGCAAAAAGTTCACTTCACACCCACAGTGTTCCAAGAGAAGGGGGAACACACATACTCTGGAGCTCTTACTGTGGCAAGTTGCCCATTTTATACTGTTTACCTATATTGCTGTTTGTTCTATATAGAGCACGGTTGGTGTGAAGGTATGCATTTTAATCAGTTGTAGAGAATTCTGAGTCTTTTTTTCTTTTGTGACTTGTTTGGCCTGTTTTCTTAGACCAGGGTGGAAAAATATACAGTGTCATTGTTTGATTTGATTATCTTTCAAATTCTAGATAAAGATCAGATGGTACTGATGCCACAAACATTATTTTTTAAAATAACTATCGCAAGTGGAATGACCTTAACAACAGTCCATTGTTTGGGACAATCTATTATCATGAAGTGTAACTTGAGTTGTAGTCTAATAAGATTCCTTCACATCTCGTTTGTTTGTTCCGCAGTGCTGACAGTCAACCATGGGTGACTGGAGTTTCTTGGGCAACATCCTCGAGGAAGTAAACGAGCATTCGACGGTAATCGGTAGGGTGTGGCTCACGGTCCTCTTCATCTTCCGAATCCTCATCTTGGGCACCGCCGCAGAGTTCGTGTGGGGCGACGAGCAATCGGATTACGTGTGCAACACACAGCAGCCGGGTTGCGAGAACGTTTGCTACGACGAGGCATTCCCCATCTCGCACATTCGGCTGTGGGTACTCCAGATCATCTTTGTTTCCACACCCTCTTTGGTGTACGTGGGCCACGCTGTCCACCATGTACACATGGAGGAGAAGCGCAAGGAACGGGAGGAGGCTGAGCTCAACAGACAGCAAGAGATGAACGAGGAGAGGCTGCCGCTCGCGCCCGATCAGGGAAGCGTCCGTACGGCCAAGGAGACGAGCACAAAGGGCAGCAAGAAGTTTCGTCTAGAGGGCACTCTCTTGAGGACCTATATCTGCCACATTATCTTCAAGACTCTCTTTGAGGTAGGCTTCGTGGTGGGCCAGTACTACTTGTATGGCTTCCGAATTCTGCCGCTGTACAAGTGCAGCCGTTGGCCGTGCCCAAACACGGTTGACTGCTTCGTCTCAAGACCAACGGAGAAAACCATTTTCATCATCTTCATGTTAGCCGTGGCCTGTGTCTCACTTTTCCTCAACTTTGTGGAAATCAGCCATTTAGGCTTGAAAAAGATCCACTTTGTGTTCCGTAAACCGGTGCGGCCGCAAGTCGAGGGACCAGGGGCGGGTGAGAAGACCCTGCCTTCCATAGCAGCCTCCTCCATCCAGAAAGCCAAAGGCTACAAGCTGCTGGAGGAGGACAGAGCCACGTCGCACTTCTTCCCCCTGACTGAGGTAGTGGGGATGGAGGCTGGCCGGCTGCCGGCTCCGTACGAGCCATTTGAGGAGAAATCGGACGACGCGACCCTACCTAAAAAAGACATGTCTAAGGTGTACGATGAAACCCTGCCCACGTACGCCCAGACGACAGTGATAGGACCGAGTGCAGCGGCGGGAGTTCTGCACAGGGATGAAGACGAGGACGAGATGGCCATCGAAGCAGACGTGGAAGCCAGTGAGACGATAGAAGACACTCGACCGCTCAGCAGCCTGAGCAAGGCCAGCAGTCGGGCAAGGTCAGATGACTTGACGGTATAAATAATACAGAACTGGATTAGAAGTGCAGCAGTATAAATTGTAGTCTTGGGAAAAGCGTAGAAAGTAAAAACGAGTGAGAGGGGGGGGAAAAAGAGGTGCCTTTAGGCAATTGCGACGACACTTATAATACCAGCTTGTTATTTTGAGGAAGAAAACAATAATGCTGTGCAATTTTTATGAGGAAACTTGAGAGCTTGATTCATTTTTTTATACAGCAGTATTTTTTGTACTGTTTTTATCAAACAGTTAACAAACCAAAGTTAGTGATCTGCAGCAGCTAGATCTACGTCGGGAGGAGTTGGGGGAACTTATTTAGCAAAATGTGCTGTTTTTTTAATAATAACATTTTCTATCCAGAATTTTACTTATCGAAGGTGAGATTCTGATGTTTACATTTTTTGGATTAGCCATTAGCTGAATGTTGTATGTGATATTTTGTTATTATTCTGATAAGAAAAAACTGTCAGGGCATCATTCTTTTCACCTCAACAATTTCAACCACACATGATGATAAATAATCAATCTGATTTTGAATTGTATGTGAATGGTACTGTAATGGATAGGTGTATGTATGAGGTGAAACACATGCTGATAGTTTCGTTGCACAGTCGTTCATCATGGCATATTAGCAAAATATAGACTATTTATTTAAAAGAAATGACCACCGCTGATATACGTTAAACATAATTCCTTGTTTCTCGTTTCAGTAAATTACATAATGAGTCTCTTGATTTTATAAACTGTAGGTCAGAGTGTATCTAGCAATAACTGTAATAATAATAATTGCATTAGCCATAGAAAAGATTGTTGGCCACATTCTTTCTAGTCTCTCTGCGCATGCAACCATGATGATGATGATGATAAAGATCATGCCCAATCAGCACAAAGTATTGTTCAACAAGAGACAATAAAACAACATTACATGACATGTCACCACAGACAGTCTGACATCCTTGATGTTGTTGGAAAAACCATTTTCACACTTTTGCCCTCCATGATGCTTTATTTAAATAAAAAATATTTAAAAGGGCGAGAACAGTGTGAACAGAAGTGTTTCGCCCCTTTATTGACTCAACATTTGTGGCAGAGACATGTCTTTTGTTTTAAACTATGCCTTGGAATTTAGTATGATATATATAGAAAAAAAGGTCATGTAAGAGTTTCAGTATCCAATTATTTTACTTTGTTATTTATTGTAATTATTACTCCTGACCAAATAAATTGTCCCTTTGTTTGTAAAACATCCACAGTTCTACCAAAGTCATAACACATAATTTACTGAAATGTATAAAAATTGTTAATTTCACGTCAAATGAGTGTTTATGATAACAGGCATGTCAAAAGAGTTCAAACCACCTGCATTTTATATCTTTTCTTTTCTCCTCTACCCTGCTAATGGTTTCATATTAGTTTGGTTTGAATGTAAAATTGTTTTATTTTATGTTGTTGCCATGTAGAGAAGATCAACTTTTCCAGAACCCAAAGAAATGACTGGAACTAGAACTGAAAAACGAATTTTCTGTACTTTTTGGCGGCTATATGCCGTATGTGGATCCTTTAAAGTGAACGTGATTTCACCAAGTACACCATGCCCCTGGATCAACATCTGATCCTGGAACAACATTCCAATCAACCAATCAGATTTGAGGGACACGTTTAGTTGTGTGTCACGTTTTAGCTTACAACCAGGTTTTGGTGCTTCTACATCAGTGTTATTCACCTATCAGTTCCCTCTGATTTTAGATATATGGGTAGGGTTAGGACTATATTTTCGGATGGGAGTGCTGATCCAGGAACATGTCTTACTTGGGAAAATCACAGTGACCATTATTTAATGGCACAAACACAAGATGCAAGGGCAGTATGCATGAGCGGATGCGATACATCAAAGGTGATAAAGTACTGTAGGTCAAATAAAAAATTGTACCAGTATAAAAAAAACCCCTGACAAACAGAGGAATGATCATCATTTTGCCCCCTAGTTACTGTACTAATGTGAAGGACGCCATTGTCTATTCACAAAGCAATGTTTAACAGCAGTCATTAAAGGGTTTGTCTATTCTGTTTTGTCACTGCTAAACAGTTCTTCACTGTCTTTTTCCGAGAGCTGGTTTGTGGAAACAACAGTGAAACATTGAGGGCTGTTATTGATAAGATAAGAGCATGAGATTTCTTCTTAGAGAAGCTTGCTTTCACGATCTGTGAAATTCAAATCGGAGCAGCCTGTGACACATTAGTGGAAAGTTTGTAGCAGAGGACTGAATCTACATTTTGCTGTAATCACAGAATTTGAGCAGACAGCGATCAACAGTTCGCCACATCATAAAAGAACACATCAGATTTCAGGATGATGAGAGAAATTCTGATTGATTATTGGTTCTTAACTGTGAGTTTCAATAGCAAATTGTTCGGAGTTACTTTGTTACAAAGTTACTTTGATTTAAGGCCTTTGTCATTTCATTCATTTTTAATACCTTGTAGTCCTTTTCTGCAAAAATGATTGTCAGTTGAAACCTGTGAATATAGCCAATAAAAGGTCATGTGTGGTCAACAAGACTGTCTGCCAGTATTTATTAATATCAGTGTTTAAAATTCATTTGAACTGATTTCAAGTTAACATATAGAAATGTCTCTCACACACATTTAACTCTAAATGAGGACACACTACCCTGTTTGTTTTTTATTTTGTGCAATATTCATATACAATCTATTGACACACACACACACACTTGATATAATTGAATTTTTGTAATTCAATAATATATATTTTATATATAATTAATATTTTATTATTTATAAACTACATTGATTTGTTTCTTCTTTCCCCCCGTATTGGAAACCTCTCCAGAAGGGGGCTTTCGCTAGATTTAGCTAACTTTTTGGGTATCATTTGCCTTCAAGTTTTACAAGCAAATTAACATGGATAAAAATACTTAAAGCCATCAGAAACAAACTACTAAAGCATCCAAACTGCATGAATATGGTAATAATTCAGCACAGGTCCCTTTTATAAGGTTCAGCTGAGACTCATAACACGTCTGCTGCTCTCTTGTGGTCATTTGATGAATTATTTTATTTCTAGGAAAACTTGTTACAAAACAGTTTGAGAACAACAAAAAAACATCTGCAAATAAGATTTGAATGGGTAAAGATGGCTTTATGGAAATGTAAAAACTATACAGCTGTGGATAACTGATTAATTAAAGGGGTGGTTGAATATAATTTCACTTTTCTAACTTTAGTTAGTGTGTAATGTTGCTGTTTGAGCATAAACAACATCTGCAAAGTTATGACGCTCAAAGTTCAAAGCAAAGAGAGATATTTAGTTTTAAAGAAATTGCTTTTTAACAAACGGGTGGTAGGGACTACAAGACATTCCTCCCGGGTTAGTGACATCATGAATCCCAACATTTTCATAAACCCCGCCCCCAGAACACGATTTATAGATTATCAAGACAGAATATGCTAATAAATGACTAGAAGATAACTACACATAAGCTACATAAATGTTGTCTACATGTCACTTCTTCTTGAGTCTCTCCATCTTTCTGACTTCGGTTTGAACATAAAAGTCAAAAAGTTTTTGAAATTTTGAGTGCATGTCTGTGTAAGGCAAAATTACACAAGCTGTTTAAGCTCCGCCCTCTGTGCCGGGAGCAGCAGCTCATTTGCATTTAAAGGGACAGACACAAAAACGGTGCGTTTTGGCTCACCCTCAAAAAGTGACAACTTTAAAGGTAGGGTACGGGATTTGCAAAACGGCCGGCAGATTTTGAAAATACGCAACTCAAAAGGTCCTACCTTCTTTCCTCCAAAGCTGGCCCTGACTCCCCCCATTCGAAAAACATGGACGCGCAATCATGCATCTGCAAAACTCAGATGCGCGAGATTGCACTTACTCTCTCTCTCTCTCTGTACCGGGGCGTCTTACACTTACTGTGACTGGGTCACGAGCTTTGAGTATGTGCACGAAGGGGACACGCGCGCGATGGGGGGAGGGGGGTATGGTACGACCGTTTGATTGACACACTGACTGTCCAATGATTCTAGGTGGTCTTGGAAATGATTGGCTGGAGTTTTTCGAGTCCTGCCCGTTCCACAGATGATTAAATTGCTTAATTTTAATTTCAGTGCTTCTAACTCAGTGGCTGTAAGTGGGTTAGGAATAGGATTTCAAGTGATTTTGAAAAAATGGTCAAAAAAGAAAATCACATACCCCACCTTTAACATCCTTTATATCTGTGGGGTATTTTGAGCTAAAACTTCACAATAAACACTCTGGGGACATCAAAGACTTATTTTACATATTTTGAAAAGCGCATTATACCACCCCTTTAATAAGAGTGAAGATGCTTGTAGCAAGAGGCGTGGGAACGGATGCCGGTGGCGCTAGTGTTCACCTGCGCGCCACAACTGTCTGGAGTCCCACGGAGAAGCTCCGGAAGGATAAAAGGAGGAGTGACAACAAGTTATGTTGCGGTTTTATGTTTATATGAGGCAGTCATACGTGAGGGTCTGCAGCTTTGTTGTTTGTTTTTGTGATTAAAGTTTTATATTGATAGTTTGCCGGTTCCCGTCTCCCTCTTCCCTAAACTTGTTGCAATGCTGACTGCAAAAATAAATCAATACTTGTTTTGCGACAGTAGAACAGCAAACGGCATGTGTTAATAGTTTTTTGTTATAGTATTGTTTTAGTTTGCTTTTTTTCTTAATTTTTTTCTGCAGAGAATTCTGGGGGTGTGAATCTTTGAAGAGCATTTCCTTTGTGAGGTCGAATAGGAAATGTAAGAATAGGTCATCACAGTGGGGCATAACAAGCGACTACTCACACACAGCAGCTGCAAGACTTTTTCAACCAGTCGATATCAGGGTGAGTTTTACTGCCAGTCTTCATTGTCTTAAATCATACAGACGTTTGTTTTAACCTAGTCTTTATAAGAGGAAAACACTGTAGCCTACATGAGTATTTTCAGTCACCAATCTCATGTTACTTTGTATTGTACCATCTTGAATTCAGCAGATGAATGGATAACAATGAGTTCCGATAATAGTTCTAAGAACGGAGGTGAGTTAAATGAGACTTTAATTTTGAAATGAAAATTCTTCAGTGCTGTTATGAAACGGCATGGAATGAAATTAGTTTCAAGAGGAAAAGTAATAGTGGTTTTAAAAACTCAAAGCAGACATTAAAATAGGTCTAATTTTTACTATTATTTTGTAGATCATTCGCAATCTTTCAGTTTTTCGAAGGTAGCCAGCCTTTCAACAGTGGTCGTGTTGTCTGTGATCTGGTGTTTTGTTTTCCTTCTGGTATTCATTATCTGCTTGTGTTTATGGAAAACTCAACAAAATGAGGTAAAAAAATTTTATATTCACTTATAACTGTGGCACATGCAAAGGACAGCAATGCATTGATATATAGACAAACAGGGAGATTGATTATTAATTGGTTGTTGTCTGATTCTAAAAGGTCACAAACGCTGATGTCTCTTTAAACGAGGTATGAATCAGGAATTCACACCTCCGTGTCAAACCTCAACTTTAACTATTTAGTATCTGTCTATGCCAATGGTCATTTAATTGTGCTTTATCTTTATTTTCAGTTCTCTGAAAAGAAGAGACGAGAAATGCATAAAAGTTACAAAGAGAGGGTCAACTCAGTTTACGATGAGTGGATTACGGATCACTCACTACAGAGGAAACCCATCAATTCAGAGTTAAATGAAATGATAGAAATGTCTTAATGCATTAAAGTGAGTTATAATTGCAAACACTGCCAAAACACTTCAAATGCAAGTGAGACTCGTATTATTATAAAGGCTGGCTGAAATGAAGTTCAGTATTGTTTTGTTTTCATTTGTCATGACAATCCAGCACAAAATCAGTCATGGATGCAGTTATATAAAAAACAAATAATATAGGTTCACCCAAAAAATTATAATGATAATTCTGTCATATACTCCCTCATGTTGTTCCAAAACATAGCCTATATATATAGCTTAAGAGTGTTTTTTTTTTAAATCCTTAAACATTGTTTATTCCCAACTTTAAATTCTGAATTTGAACCCCAATGCATTATGCTGTATAATTATGTTGTTTATGACTTTTAGTGAAGTTACCCACATGTATATGCAAATTAAATTTTTATTCCATTCACCTGTTTACATAACAACTTAAATGGTTTTGCAATTGTAATCCATAAAAAACATGCCAATAAAGTTGTATTCTCTCTGTGTGTGTGTGTGTGTGTGTGTGTGTGTGTGTGTGTGTGTGTGTGTGTGTGTGGTCCTGGTATTTTCTGATGGAATTTGGGTTCCTTGCCACTGTCGCCTCTGGCTTGCTTATAGGGAACTTAATATTCAGCAATATTACTGATTTGACTGCACTGCACTATTGGATGAAAACTGAACTGACATGGACAATGACATCACTGTTTTCTGCAGAGCTGCTTTATTGCTGAATTGAACTCATTCCACAGTTGACGTACTTTAGTTACTGAACCAAAATGAATCAACACTGAACTGATTTCAACTGAATAATGACTGCTTAGGCTACTATTGTTTTTTTAGAGCTAATTTACAGCAAAATTTAATTCTGTTTTTGGCCATTGAATTTCCTGTTTATGTCCGTGAAGTTGCTTTGAAACAATCTATATTGTATAAAGCACTATATAAATAAAGATGACTTTACTTGACTATGGAAAGCCCACATAAAATATGAAAACAATGTGTGTGTGTTTGGCTATACTTGTGAGGGCCAAATGTCATCTGCCACTTACATAGTACAATATTATGAAAACTGAATAGTGAGGACATGCTAAAACATGTTTTTATTTGAATTGTCCCCCAGTCAATAATTGTATCCCTTAAAACTCATCTTTGACCGATTACATTTAAAAGTTTTTTCCTTGAAAAAAGCTTCATGCCTTAAAATAGCTTGAATGTATCTTTACACCCTTTATTCATTTAGTATACGCGGTTCTATGAATATGCAAATTAGCCCCACCCCCACTCACTCGCACCAGCTCAGAGATCCACTCGTTGATGATCACACGGTTGATGTGATTGGTTACAAGGTAGTCTGTGACATCAGAAACACCAGCGATTTCAAACCATGTTTTTGAGACAGTCTTTGGGTCAGTGCAGTTTTAACTCTTTCCCCGCCAGCGTTTTTAAAAAAAGTTGCCAGCCACCGCCAGGGTTTTTGACGATTTTCGCTAAACTTTAATGGCCCGCAGAATATTTTCTTCTATGAATATATGAAGATGCTATATATCAAAATAAAGATATGAGCCTCTGATTTTAAACAAAAAAAACTATTTTATTTTATCTTTTTTTATTACCACTTGAACAGAGGTAGGTTTTGTCAAAAGCGTAGCGTTCAGAAGTGACGACTTCTGATGACTTCTGGTGAATATTGTATGCTATAATACATTAACGTTATAGCATATTATAATACAACTTATTAGGCCTATATATTTATAGAATAGCAAAGTAGTCCTAATCAATAATATACAAGACTGAACCACATAGATAAAGGCTATCATGATCATTTTGCCAACAATGAACCATGGATTTGTTTAGTTTATAACACATTTTATTTTTAACTTAAACAAATATAACATAGCCTATAACAAAACCCATCGGCTTAGACTGCATTTGAAGAAAAATAAACACAACAGTTTTCTGTAGCCTTGTGCGAACTTATTCAATAGAATTAGACTTCTAGAATGTTCTTTCCAGTGCAAAAAATAATATTTTTAATATTCCTACCTTTAATACCTCGCGCATTTCAGCCACGGGTAGTCATTTTCCCATTCAACTCTATATTTTTGTGCTCTTTTCTTTTTCGCCGGCTGCTCGGAGGTAGTAATTTTTACATTTCCCGCTGTTGTCACTTGTCGTCATCGTTGCTACGATACGTGACTCACTATGACTAACGACCAATTAAAAAAGCATTCTCTGATGATGTTCCAAGATGTTAAAAACGCTACGCGGCTGATCATAGACAAACAGGGGGAGAAATTAGTATCTACCGCACCGTGGCGCACCGTCGGGGTTTTTTTTCTTATCATAGAAAAACATATATTAACATATATTAGAAGCTACAGTATGTACCTGTCATGAATTTGCACTGAATTGATTCTCAAAAATACGGAACAAAGTGCGTTCCGTATCAGTTCAATACGGAACAAGACTTTTATGTGTCAAATACGGGACGATTCCGTATTATACGGAACGGTTGGCAACCCTACCTCCAGCACTTGATCAGCCGTAGGCCTATACCTCTGCATTTGTGTGTCTGATATTTTGAGCTACATTCTCACTACTCAACTTCTTCACGTTTGAGACGATCGCAGTCTGTTTCTTTGATCAAAGAGTTGCGTACTTTTTCCAAACATGCGCGCGGGTCTTCCTTACCGTATACCACCTAAAACACGGATACCCGGAAAATTCCGTGTTTGGCGGGGAAGCGTTTATTATAAAACCCGGAAAATTCCGTGTTTGGCGGGGAAAGAGTTAAGGAGAAAATACTCAGTAATGGTGTTGTTGACTCATGAATTTGTACATGGTTTGTCTTAAAGCATATTAAAAACACCACATAGACATAAACAACATTAAAAGCTTGATTTTCTCCACAGGGGTCTTTAAATCTAGTGTTTTGCATTTAAAAATGTATAAAGTAAAATAACTAGCTTCCAGCCAAACGAACATACGAATTTCTATGTGCAACTTACGTGAGTAATGTGACGTATACTGCTGATATTTGCTATGCCACCATGACGCAATCCGCTACTTCTCTGGCATCACAAGTTGCGTAAATTGTGCTTTAGGCGCAAGTAGACTGCGTAAGGCCGTTTGGTCGGAAGCTAGAATTTTACTTTGTAACGTGATGAATATGAATATTTTTCTTACACAAACGCATCGCTTCGCTTCAGAAGGCCTTTATTAACCCACACGGGAGCACTTTTATGATGGATAGATGCACTTTTATGGACTTCAAAACAGAAACATCCATTCACTGCCATTACAAAGCTTGTAATATAATTAATATAACTCTGATTGTATTCGTCTGAAAGAAGAATGTCATATAGACCTAGGATGACTTAAGGGTGAGTAAATAATGGACTTATTTTTCATTTTTGGGTGAACTACTATACCTTTAACCTAGGATAAAATCAATGAAAGTCTAGGCTATGCAATGTCCTCACTAACATAGCGAAACAAACACTGTGTGTGTGGCCTGGTAAACTCTACATTGCAGAAAGATGGCAATATCCAAAGGCCTTGTGGGGAAATGTTTTGGTCCCCATAAGGAAAACAGCTTATAAATTATTTTTTTGGAAATGTAAAAATGCAGAAAGTTTTGTGTGATGGGTATGTTTAGTGTAGGTGTAGGGGGATAGAATATACAGTTTGTACAGTATAAAAAAAACATTGTCTATGTAAAGTCCCCATAAAACATGAAAACGTGTGTGTGTGTGTGTGTGTTTGGGGGTGGGGGTCTGGGGGAGGGTGAATCACTGGATCTCTCCAGAAGTCTGTAATGTTGTCCTTCAGTTCTTACTCTGCCTGTGCAGCAGCTCCTCTCATCTCTCCTTTCTCCTCTCATCTCCTGATAATGGTAAGTCATCAAGCTTTATGAATCCGACCTTATATGTGCATCAATACATCTGATATATCTGTTCTTATATTTTTGTGTCTTTCTGCAGATTATTAGGACACTTTCTCCATTCATTGTCCTCTTCGTTGTCTGCTGTTACGCAGAGGTAAGACAGAAAGCTTTCTGATTCTTTGGACAACATTCTAACAGAAGAAAAAGTGACTTTAGGAGTTGAAGGGAACACTTTTGTATTTTCTATCTTGGATATTGCTGATATGAATAACTGCAAATAACTACAGCCATAAATCCATCCAGGTATCAGATGATTTAATTTATTTGGCATGTATATTAAAGCCTAATCATTTGAGACAGTCACTAAAATATTATTTTTATGCTTTTTGTTAATAAACGGGTTTCTAAAGTAGTACTACCTCTAGAGAGTTCACTTGTTGGATTTATGTCATTTAAATGTGGTAAGAAAGGTTATAATAAATATATATATATATATATATATATAAATTTAGTGTTAATTTAAAGGATTTTTCCATATTGATTTCTCACAGGTAGAACAAAAGGTTCTATAGAAAATTAAAGGGTTCTGTCAGGCACTTCATTTATAGAACCTTTTAGGGGTTCCTATCATGGTTTCATTTGATGGATTTAGGTAATTAATTAAAAAAAATCTGAATAATATAAATGTTTAATTTTATTCTGTTTAATTCATTTTTATTATGAATTAACAAGCTTGTAAACATAATTTATCACTAGAAAAATTGAAATAACCCATTAAATATGAAAGCATAATGCATTAATTTAAGACATTAGAACCGTTTCGGCAATAAAGTGTTCTTTAAAATTGAGTCAAGAACCCTAGAGTTCTATACAGGACCCCATCGAACCTTTTTTTTTCCCATAAGAGAATTGCATTGAGTTGTGTTTTAGGGCTAAAGGAAATGACTGTAAACATAACGGATAATATACTGGCCGAAAATGACCAGTACTCTTTACGTTTTTCTTCGAATTGTTTTCACACTGTGATAGTTTAAACTTACTGTAACTTCAGAAGCCTTGAAGCACCTTTTTTCGGACTGTTAACGTATTAGTGAGGGCGTCAGACGTGAGCAAAATTGTCTGGGCATGAACAGCTGCTGTTTGTCTTGGCAGGTAAAAGCAAAGTAATTGGTACGTGGAGTAATGGAAAGCAAAACAACAGCAGACGTTACCACCTGGGTGGGATAAGGGCATTTTAACACCATTACTTCACACAGATGCAAAGGCACAGCCATTCTGTCTGTCACAAACACAAACGTGTGTGTGCGTAACTATCAGAGTTGAAGCTCCGGCATGTGATCAGTCCACTGGTCTTGTGCAGTGTTGACATAGTTAGACATGGCAGATGTGCTGGTCTTTTCATGTTGGTACCTGGAGGCCTGTTATCTGCACATCATCATGACGAACGACCACATGCCTTTTCATTAGACACCAAACAACAGGTCTCACACACCGAAGCTCTAGCGTTCAGTATTAGCAGTTGTGTAGAGCGTATAGTTTCAGGGTAACATCTGCATGATGATGAAATGGTTGAGGAACAGATTGACCTTTTGGAAAGTTTGGTGTCTAAGATTTTTTTTTAAACGTTTTCTTTCAAAAAAGCTGTGTATGTTTATGCACTGTTCCATCTTTACAACGTGTCCATTGGTGCTTAAAAACTCAATTAGATGTATTGTTTCCACTATGCAAGTTTAACAAAAGTTGGAAAGGAGCATGTTTATGTCATCATACTAAAGGTAAATTGCATTTGAGTAAATTGGGCCAATTTTGACAGTCATCAATGCCAAAAGGTGGCCTAAATTACTTAAACTCACCATCTATGCACAGACGTTTAGTAGTCTATACTTAATTTGCCAGTGCCACACAGTTATGCTGGCATTCTCATCATGCAATCAAATGAACACGGACATCCAGACAGACAGAAGTATGTGATCTAGGCCCCCTCAGGCAGAGAAGGGCTTAAATGCTTTGCTCAAAAATACTGCAACTAGATAACACAGGATGGTATCAGATAATTTGCATTCTGCCACTGCAGGGTACGAATCTAATGAGCTTCTGGATGGTGGCCTGTTAGTATAAATTTAAAGTCACATTTCTTTCAGTAGAGAATTCAATCAGTGGTGCCTGTGCAAGGTGTTGTGTGTGGTTGATAGGGTGTTGCTATGGTCTTCTGAGTGGGTTTTGCGAGTTATGCGGATGCTTATTTGTGCAAGTTACAAAACATTCTGGTCCCTAGAAGCCCATGAACCTAGACGTGTGTTTAGCACTCGGCAGAACTAGAACGTAAGACTCCTTTACTAATATTGTGAGGACAGAAATATGGATTTATCGATATACCAAAGGCCTGAGATTGAACCTGAACGATTTAGTGGTATAACTCAGGGTTTCTAAAATGTGTTTAGGGTTTGGGAAAGGGCTAAATAACTTATGGACCGTGTTTATTAGAAATGCTGCAGATTGTGCTGCAACACACAGGAACAAACACTTTTAGATTGTTTCTCAGCACTTACTGAAAGGTGTTGCAATGAAACATTATTGCAAAACCGAGACAAAGCAAGCAATTGTGAATATTTGGCATAAGGCCTGAAAAACTTCTATGACGAAGTGACCACATTTTTCTTACATCTTGTCTTTGATGCATACTTGTTTTGTTTCATGCCTGGGGTTTCAAATTAGTAGAAGTGTTAAAATGTGGATAAGTACATGTTTTTTTTGTTGTTGTTTTTTTAGAGTAGTTTCTCCTTTGTGGTTTCCTTATGGGTGTTAATGAATGTGAAACATGTGTTCACTGTTAAGATCATCCACATGAGCGAAGGGTTGGTGTACAGTATACGAAGCCCGTTTTACCCATGATCATATGCGGTGCAGAAGGTTCGATAAAGGATTTGGTCTCTTTAAACCCCTCCTTTCTGAGACCATACTCTGCTCTGATTGGTCAGATGGCCCAGTCTGTTGTGATTGGTCTAACGCTTACAGCGCATATCGGAAATGAAACGCCCGATACAATATCTGATTTTCAGCTCCTGAGGCGTCCTCAGCATTTGATACACAATGATACGAACATTAACAGTGGCTTTGGTTTTACCGTATCAATTCGAGTCCGAGTCCTCATCCTTTAGAAGATGAAGACCCATGGCTGGCATTGTGCAAATTTGTTACAAACCTACGTAGGTTCGAGCAGGAAGTAAGGCTGGAATTACTGACGACTTGTTGCGGACTGTTCAGAATCAGTTCTTTTGGGAGACAATAACTCCATTTGTCATGCACTTTGATCTTTGAAACTTTGCAGAGCTTTTACATTCACAAACAGCGGTATTACTCTGTGCTTGAAAGGTAATTTTCGAAAAAGCATAATAGGGGCACTTTAAATCTTTATACAAGAAATCCTGTGGATCATACTGAACTTTGTTTTTCCACCTCCACGATGAGATCAGTGCCATCCATTGTGTTGACTTTTCTAAATGTGTGGTAAGGTGTAGTTTTCCTCCTTGCTTTACCCATTGCAGGAAGTCATATGTTGACTGTGAAATAGTAGTCTTTAATTATATGCATTTATGGAGAAATTACAAAACAAAATTGTCATGTACAATGTTCATTTTGACCATGAACAAACAATGACCTATCACTTTAATTCTGTGCCGGCAGCATAGCAAAAATTGACAGAAAACGAAGGTTGCGTTGCTGATTCTGCACTGCTTCTGCAACCACATTCGTTTCCAGTGTGAATTCTCTAACCTGTTAACATGGGCACGTACTGCCTACGGGTCACGAAACGAGACTACATCAGAACAAAAGCCAGAATGAGAACAGCCAATGCTGTCAGTCTTTCATACCAGGGGTTTATTTCATGGTTAGGACCGCTACAGTGAGTGTATAAAGACTTCTGTTCACTAATGCTCTGGTTTCATCTAACAGAGTCTGTCTGCTCTGATCTCCATCAGACGATCATAGCTGACACACTCTGGAATGTGAGGAATGTTCCGTCTGCCCTCTGGTTTTAGGTCAAAGCCCGGTGTTTGTGTGTCTTCTATGCTTTTTACAGCCTGTTGGTGGTGATATTTGTGTAAAAGTAGTTTCCGCTCAGCTCAGCTTATTGCTGTTAATTTTCTGTTGAATCTGTGGGGGAGTCTCAATCTAGGCACCATCTGTTAAGGGTGTGAATTCCTCTGTCTCTCGGCTCTCTCTCTCTCTCTTCTTGTAAGCTTGGATGGCTTACACCCAAGTAGAATCGGGGCAGATCTTCTGTCGGATAACATCTCCAAGATGTTAAATACCGTTTGACTAGTATCCAAAAATCCAAATCACAGTCTCTACTGCACCAATTTAATTGATATTAATACTAGTGTAGAACATTGCATAGACACTGTGTCTATTCCTCGTTTACTAAGATCAAATAATAAATCTACTGCGGGATCTAGAAAAAATCTAATTGTTATTAAAACAAAAAATCTCGCTATTAGTGAACAAAAACAATTTCTAAAGCTAGGTCTTCTAAACATTAGATCGCTCACACCTAAGGCGGTTATTGTAAATGAAATGGTCACAGATAATAATTTCGATGTTCTGTGCCTTACTGAAACCTGGCTTAAACCAAATGATTATTTCGGTCTAAATGAGTCTACTCCGCCAGGATACTGTTATAAGCATGAGCCCCGTCTGATCGGTCGTGGCGGCGGTGTTGCAACAATATACAGAGATATCCTTAATGTTACTCAGAAAACTCGTCATAGGTTTAATTCGTTTGAAGTACTTGTGCTAAATGTTACGCTCTTAGATGTAAGAAAAACATCCCTATTATCTCTAGCATTGGCTACCGTATATAGACCTCCAGGGCCTTACGCCGATTTCCTAAAAGAGTTTGCTGACTTTCTATCAGATCTTTTGGTCAACGTCGATAAAGCATTAATTGTTGGAGATTTTAACATACACGTAGATAATTTAAATGATGCGTTAGGGGCTGCGTTTACAGATTTATTAAACTCCTTCGGGGTCAAGCAAAACGTCACCGGACCAACTCATCGTCTTAATCATACACTCGATTTAATCATATCATATGGAACCGATCCAACCGATATAGATATCATTCCACAAAGTGATGATGTCACTGACCATTACATGGTAACTTGCATATTAATTGCATACTGCTGTAAAATGTCATGCTGCGCCACGTTATCGACCAGGTAGAACAATTCTTCCATCCACCATAGATTATTTCTCAAATAGCTTATCTGATCTGTCTCAGCTGCTGCCTGAACCCAAACAAACAGATGAACTAGATGAACTAACTAGCACTATGAGCACCATTCTCTCTAGAACATTGGATATTGTTGCACCCATTAAATTAAAAAAGGTCAGAGAAAAAAGTATAGCACCATGGTACAATAATACTACGTATGTTTTAAAGAGAGAAACCCGTAATTTAGAGCGTAAATGGAAAAAAACTAATTTAGAGGTCTTTAGAATCGCGTGGAAAGACGGTATGTCACGTTATAAAAAGGCCCTTAAAACGGCCAGGGCTGAGCACCTCAGAAAATTAATAGAAAACAACCGAAATAATCCAAGGTTTTTATTTAATACCGTGGCTAGACTAACAAATAAACAGACGTCGTCTGAACAAAATACCTCGCTACAGTTTAGTAGTAATGATTTCATGAACTTCTTCACCGAGAAAATTGAAAGCATCAGAATCAAAATCGTAAACGTTCAATCTTTACTCGCGCCTTATAATTCAGCCGTAATTATCACCCCGCAAGAACAATTACAATGCTTTACAACCATAGAACAAAAAGAGTTAAATAAACTTATCACTTCATCTAAAACAACAACGTGTTTATTAGATCCTATACCAACTGAGCTACTGAAAGAAGTGTTACCTGTAGTGGAAGAGCCTCTTCTCAATATTATTAACTCATCTTTATCTTTAGGTCATGTTCCAAGAACGTTCAAGCTGGCTGTTATAAAACCTCTTATTAAGAAACCACATTTAGATCCAAATAACCTAGCAAATTACAGACTCATTTCGAATCTTCCATTTATGTCAAAAATATTAGAAAAAGTTGTGTCCAGTCAACTCGGCTCTTTCTTGCAAGAAAACGACATCTATGAAAAGTTTCAGTCTGGATTCAGGCCACATCATAGCACTGAAACTGAGCTTGTTAGAATCACAAATGATTTACTTTTAGCTTCGGACCAAGGCTGTATCTCAGTACTAGTTTTACTTGATCTTAGTGCTGCGTTCGACACTATAGATCACACAATACTCTTAGATCGACTACAAAATTACACTGGTGTTCAAGGACAAGCATTAAGCTGGTTTAGGTCATACTTATCTGACCGCTACCATTTCGTCTACTTAAATGGAGAAAAATCGATCATAACTTCAGCAAACTATGGAGTGCCGCAGGGATCTGTGTTAGGCCCTTTATTATTCTCAATATATATGCTGCCACTTGGTAATATTCTAAGGAAATATGGAATGAGTTTCCATTGTTATGCTGATGACACTCAAATATATATTTCATCACGGCCAGATGAATACGCTAAATTATCCAAATTGACAGATTGTGTTAAAGATATAAAAGATTGGATGACGCGTAATTTTCTTTTATTAAACCCAGACAAGACAGAGGTAATACTTATCGGTTGTAAAAACCGTCCACAAAACCTTTCACAGCACGAATTTAACATAGTAGGATGCCCTGTTACTTTATCCGCTACAGTAAAAGACCTGGGTGTTACATTAGACTGCAACTTGTCTTTTGAAAAGCATATTTCATATGTTACAAAAACAGCCTTTTTCCACCTTAGAAACATTGCTAAGCTACGTAATATGCTATCAGTCTCTGATGCAGAAAAGTTAGTTCATGCATTCATGACCTCGAGACTAGATTACTGTAATGCTTTATTGGCTGGTTGTCCTGCATCTTCAATAAACAAGCTACAGTTAGTCCAAAATGCAGCCGCTAGAGTTCTTACTAGATCAAGAAAATATGATCATATAACACCGATTTTATCATCACTTCATTGGTTACCTATAAAGTTCCGTATTAATTACAAGGTATTGCTTTTGACTTATAAAGCTCTAAATGGTTTAGCTCCAGTCTATTTAACGGATCTTCTATCGCCCTACAATCCATCGCGCTCTTTAAGATCACTAAATTCGAGGCTTCTGGTCATTCCTAGGATATCCAGATCCACCAAAGGAGGCAGAGCCTTTTCACATTTAGCTCCGAAGCTCTGGAATAGCCTTCCTGATATTGTTCGTTGCTCAGACTCGCTCTCACAGTTTAAAACTAGACTGAAGACGCATCTATTTAGCCAGGCATTCATATAATTTTTTTTATCTTACAGTTACTGTAAATTCGGCCTCTAGTTCATAGACGCCAGAGGAGAACTGGCCCCCGACTGAGCCTGGGTTCTCCCAAGGGTTTTTTTTTCTCCATTGGGTCATCTGATGGTGTGTTAGGACACCTTTAGGTCACTGGATGGAGTTTTTCGGTTCCTTGCCACTGTTGCCTTTGGCTTGCTCAGTTGGGGATATTCAAATTAATTAACCAATCATACCATTGATCAGCTCTACCAAACTTGGATGTCTTTTTTTTCCAGTAATAAACAAACATTGTTAAGTTGTTTTGATTGATACTGTGAAGCAGCTTTGATACAATCTGTATTGTGAAAAGCGCTATATAAATATATTTGACTTGACTTGACTTGACTTAATAATAATATGTTTAACTCTCATTTCATCATTCATAAGTGTGGGGAAAGGGAACCCTGACTGTATTGACATACTAAATCAGTTTGATGGTCCCTTAAACAACTGAAATACACTACAGTTTAAAAGTATGGGGTCTGATAGATTTTTTTGAAAGTAGTCTCTTATGCTCGCCAAGGCTGCATTTATTTGATTAAAATACAGTTAAAACATTATTACACTTTTAAATAACTGTCTCTGAAAGTACACTATGTAACTTTTGCCGCTTTAGATGTTAATAAACAACTGCATGCGTCTTGAGAACGAACATTGTACCCGGAGCTACTTCTCTCTGTTTATGTATATGATGATGAGTCACGCAGGTACTGGGCTAGTCTGAATATAAACACTTATTATAGGCGTAACATAGTGATTCAGGATAAGACAAAAACACAGTTTGGAAGATGGATTCATGATGTACTCGCTTATTATATATTTTTGTAATTTTTTAACCAAAAAAGTTACATAGTGTACCTTAAATATATAAAAATATTTCCTGTGATGCAAAGCTGAATTTTCAGCATCATTACTCCAGTCTTCAGTGTCACATGATCCTTCAGAAATCAATCTAATATGATAATTTGCTGCTCAAGAAACATTTCTTATTAATATCATGCTGAAATCAGTTGTGCTGCTTACTATTTATGGAAGTCATGCCATTGGTTGTGCCAATGTTGCTGTGTTGGATTGGTTATGGTACTCAAATGAATATAGAAGAGGAATAAACAAGCTGCTTTCCATATTTTAGAAGAGCCATGCAGCAATATTGCAATGTTGAAATATCTTGAATCAGACCCAGTCTAAAAACTTGAAAAGTATCTAGTGAGGAAGCAAGGGAATTTGTTGTATTTGTCATGTTAACAGATCAAATAAATGGACCAGGCCTGTTAGCGTTGCCCTTTGGGCACATTTACACAGAAACACACACACACACCACTGGAAAATTGTGACGCTTTCTCCAAATGAGATCTTATTATTGGCACTCAATGCACATTTAATGTGAAATATTCATTGCATGTGCACTCTTTCTGTGAGATAGAAAGAAAGAGAAGCATTGCATTAGGCTGCTCCAGCCTACACGAGACTTTCTTTCTTGAAATACCATTATATTGTCTTCCACAATCTTCCCAGTGAGATGTTAAAGGTCAGAGTTAAGGGGTCACAGGGCATGGAGAAATGGACAGATGTCCTAAGGCCATGTCAACATGTATCCAACTATTACGCCATCTTCCTGTACATTCCAATGGAGTCAGCACTGAGCCAGCAAGTATAAACTTGCTATTTATAATAGAATTGAAAAAGAATATCTCTCAAAATTAATTTTATTTTATTGTCAAGAATATTAACAGTGTTCCATTTTTGGTCTTTTTAGTTGCACTTTAAACTAAACTAAAACATATATAATAGGCCTACAATAAAACTTTGACAGAGGTGAAAGACTGCAAATTGGTAGAGGTTAAAAAAGTCTGCTGCTTAAAAATTAAATAATTTTTTGTAAAATATTTGTATACTTTTTATCTCACAATTTTTGACTTTTTCTCTTAGAATTTGATCAATTAAGTCAGAATTGCGGAATACAAACAAGCAATTCTTACCTTTTTCTCGCAATTTCGAGTTTATATCTCAATTCTGAGGGAGGGGGGGGGGGGGGGTAAAAATTGTCAGATATAATAATTAAGTAAGAATTACGAGTTTACATCACAATTCTGATTTTATTTATCGCAATTGCAAGTTAAAAAGACAAAATGGCGCCAGATAAATTTGGAATTGCGAGAAAAAAGTCAGAACTGTGAGGTAAAAAGTCGCAATTACCTTTTTATTTTTTTTATATAGGATACAAATATGTTGCAGATGGTTTGTACATGTGTGGGAGTGTGTGTGCCATCTGTCTTGCAGACATGAGGTGCTTCTTTTAGATGTGTGTGTTTCAGTGAGTAACAGCATGCGCTGGTGTATTGTCATGGTCAGACTCTTTGTTACTCGCCCTCTTTATTAGATGGCAAAGGTCAACAGGTCTGGCTCCCATCTGGAGCTGTGTCACTCACTATGCCTTTCACTTCAGTCTGCACCAATCAGACAACACAATAAACGGGCAGCTGTCTGTGGGGAGCGAGTAAGCGAGATCTGTTTATTTAGGTGAAAACTTGAGTAAAAGTCCATTTTTTTTTTACTACTGTGTGTAAGGTCATTTGTTATTTGGATGTTACCAAATAAAGAAAACAGCAATTTGATTGTCATTCAATAGACAATTCTGCTCCAGATTTTGTTAGATATGAACTAGTCCGAACTAGTACGAACTCTAATATGAAGTGTAATCCGCCATCTTGTGGTCAAATTTAAGTCGGCATGTGCGATTTTAGACTTGGGGAAAAAATGTGGCTATAGGGTTTGGGGTTTAGTATTCCGACTAACTTAAAGAAATAGTTGAATGAAAATTCTTCCATCGTTTAGGCTAGCCTACTCACTCACAAGTTGTTCCTGACCTTAATTTTAAAGAATGTCGGTAACCAAACAGTTGATGACAACAGACACTGACTTCCGAATTAGAAAAAACAAACAAACAAACTATGGAAGTCGATCCATCCATACAGGTTTGGAACAACTTGAGGCTGCGTAATGACCAAAATATCAGTTCTCTTACGAGAGGTTCTCTCGTATTGCGTAAGCTAGCTTACGCTACGGGAAAGATTCATCTTTGCTGAGATATTGAAGCCAAAAAATTATTTCATAATTTGTATCCATACACAACGCAGTTCCTCTGCGGCAGACCTAGAGCGGGCTAGCTAGCAGCTCATTGGTTCGCTCAGAGAGAACTGCTTAAGCCTATGGGAGAGCGGGGCTGAACCCGCTTCCAATGAGAGGCGCCCGCGCGCTCATTGCGTCATGGCCCGCCAGAATGGGCGTGGCCATGGTGTATATAACAGTCTCTCCCAGGCTTATATGTTGATTCATTTCATCTTCAGCGAGCTACACGCTTCTGCTGTCCTGAGAAAAGCCGCCGTCGTGGAAAAGGCACCTTCTAGCGAGCATCTAGGAGTCTGAGGAAGCCGGCCGTCTTCGCCACCTTCAGCCGTCCTGCAAGCTAAGCCATCCGACGGATTCATATCCTTACC
Source organism: Tiaroga cobitis (assembly GCA_030578255.1). Taxonomy (NCBI): domain Eukaryota; kingdom Metazoa; phylum Chordata; class Actinopteri; order Cypriniformes; family Leuciscidae; genus Tiaroga; species Tiaroga cobitis. Next base: position 48,284,375 of record CM060591.1, read on the forward strand.
AAAAATCTTCTTGTATTGTGTGTGTGTGTGTATCTAAAAGAGCAGCGAGCGTCTTTTTTAAGATGCCTCGCACACCTGCGGCTCATGCCGCGTCCCTCTCAGCGCCAGAGCCCGCCTTCTTCTGCGCTCTCTGCCTGGGAGTGGGACACGCAGAGCTTTCTCTCGCCAACGGCGGATGTTTCCTCTGCGATTTGGCTTCTGTTGTTGACCCTGCGGGCTCGACTCGAAGCGTTACGCCGCCTCCCCCTCTCACCGCGAGCGCTGAATGGGGGACGAGCCGCGTACTACTGTGCCAACCGCGGCTAGCTTTCTTTACTTTACAAGAGAGCTAGCCCGGCCGTCACCGGTAAGTGGGGTTATAGTGCGTTAAGTTCCGTCGAGACCGAACTAGTCACTGCTATCACACCCTCTTATCTGCTCGCGCTATTAAGCCTGTGTCTTACACCCCTAGATCAGTGGTGAAGCACAAAGCCTTTCGCGCCAGAGACCCGTGTTCGATTCCGGTTCTCGCAGATAATTTGTTATGCAGCTCTGAGCTCTCGGCTAGCTTTCTTACGTTACAGAAAGCGGCCGCGCTCTCCCGCCTGCATATAACGCTATATAAAGGGTCTATAGTGTATCAGTTCCGCTGAGGCCGAACCTGTTTCTGCTATCACGCCCTCTTATCTGCTCGCGCTGTTATGTTTGTGTCTTTACCCCTGGCTCAGTGGTGGAACACAAAGCTTTTCGCGCCAGAGATCCGTGTTCGATTCCGGCTCTCGCAGATAATCTTTATGCAGCTCTGAGCTCGCGCCCAGCTCTCTTACGTGACAGAAAGCGGCCGCGCTCTCCCGCGCTCATGAGAAACGTTCTCATTTCCGAGCATAAAGCTGGGCAAATGGGTTATAGTGTGTTAGTTCCGCTGAGGCCGAACCTGTTACTGCTATCACGCCCTCTTATCTGCTCGCGCTACTGTGCTTGTGTCATTACCCCTGTGAGTGGTGTATCACAAAGCTTTTCGCGCCAGAGACCCGCGTTCGATTCCGGCTCTCGCAGATAATTTTATATGCCGTCACAAGTCCAGCCTCTGCAGGCTAAAAATAGTCTCGTGCCCGCTTGCAGCGCTCACGTTTCTAACACGCACTTGCACGCGACGCGCGTCACAAGTGCAGCCGATTTCAGGCTATATATATATCCCGCTGCAGGCCACTCACGTGACCAGCCTCAGCTGAGAAAAGGACGGCTATTTCTCACCATGGCTGAACCGCCATCAAGGTTTCGCCCTCTGTCAGTCCCCGTTCACACGGCTACTGCAGCAGTGTACACCGCCATCAACAAGCCGGTCTCTTTCCCGCTTGCATGTGCACAAACGCCGTTTTCACCGCGTCCCAGTGAAACAACCCAGAGATATCTCAAAAAGAGCATAAAAGCCTCACGGGTAGAAAAATCTCCCGCTGCGGCCGGACCGCCGTCAAAGCTTCGCCCTCTGCCAGTCCCCGTTATTTCGCCGACTGCTGTAGTGTTGACCGCCACAAACAAGCCGGTGTCCCAGCCCGCTTGCGAGCGACAAAAGGCTGTTTTTGCGGCTACCCAGAGAAATCTCAAAAGAGAAATCTTGCCAGTTGTGTACAAAAAGTGCCCACAATCATGTGCTCACCGATACACACAAGCATAACATATCCCGTGTCTCTATCAGAGCCCCATCACATGAAACGGGCAGAGCCCGCTCTAGTTTCAGAGAACATAAACACGCCCACGAGCCCGTGCGCGTGTCCCCTCTCTGCTCGCTCTGTTACATGGCCCATAGACTCCTCTCTGAGTGCAAGTCCCATTGCCACACACATTCAAAGCGCGCCCACACACTGTGTCCAGCCCGCTATGTGCAGCAATCAGGGCAATATAGCCTTTCGGCCACTAGCCGCATGCTTCAAAGCGTGGGAAGCCATTCCAGGCATCTCCCCGTGGGTGTTAAGCATTATAAAGTACGGCTATCTGCTGCAGTTTCGCCGCCGCCCGCCTCGTGCACGCGCGCAGCTCGAATCTACTGTCAGCCCGCTGGCCGCCGGCACGCTCCGCTCAGAAATTGCGACGCTGTTGCAAAAAGGCGCTATAGAGAGAGTCCCGCCATCTATGACCGAGTCGGGGTTTTACGCCCGTTATTTTCTGGTTCCCAAGAAAGACGGCGGCCTCAGACCGATTTTAGATCTCAGGTCCTTGAACAAAGCGCTCATGAAGAGACCGTTCAAGATGCTCACTACCAGGAAACTCCTCGCGCAGGTGCGCCAGGGGGACTGGTTCATCTCTCTAGACCTGAAAGACGCCTATTTTCAGATCCAGATAAATCCCCGTCACAGGCCATTCTTACGTTTCGCCTTCGAGGGTCATGTTTATCAATATGCCGTTCTCCCGTTCGGCTTATCTCTGGCGCCCCGTACATTCACGAAGTGCATGGACGCGGCGCTCGCCCCCCTGCGAAGTCAGGGGCTGCGCATTCTGAATTATCTGGACGACTGGCTGATTTTGGCCCAATCAGAAACGGAGCTTCTGTCGCACCGCGCAGTTCTCCTCAACCATCTGGAAGCGCTGGGTCTCTCTGTCAACTGGTCAAAGAGCTCCCTTCTCCCCAGTCAATCGATTTCCTTTCTAGGAATAGATTTGAACTCGGTCACGATGACGGCTCGCCTGTCTACACAGCGCGCGCGCAGTGTTCAGCGCCTAGCCTCCTCGTTTCAGATGGACGCCCGCACTCCTCTGAAAGTTTTTCAGAGGATGCTGGGTTACATGGCCTCAGCCTCCGCTGTACTTCAGCTGGGCCTTCTGCACATGCGCCCGCTTCAGCTCTGGTTAAACAGCCGTGTACCCCACCGCGCGTGGAACACGGGCCGCCAGCTGATCAAGGTTACGCAGACATGTCTCACGGCACTGCAGCCATGGACAGTAGCAGAATGGTTTCGCCAGGGCGTCACGATGGGGACTTTTTCCTGCCGAAAAGTCATCTCGACAGATGCATCCAACACGGGTTGGGGTGCAGTCTGCGAGGGCTCACCGGCCTTCGGCCACTGGTCGACTCAGGAAAGCCCTTTACACATAAACTGTCTGGAAATGCTTGCGGTCGAGAACGCGCTCTCGCGCTTTCTCTCGCTCATTCGGGGACACCACGTCCTGATCCGTTCGGACAACAGGGCGGTGGTCTCCTATCTCAACCGTCAGGGCGGTGTCAGATCCAGAAATCTCTGTCTACTGACACACCGCATTCTAGTTTGGTCTCAGAGCCGCCTGCTCTCGCTCAGAGCGACGCATGTGCCGGGCCATCTCAACGACGGTCCAGACATACTGTCCAGGGACCTCATCTCCACGGGAGAATGGTCCCTGAACGCACAAACGGTCCAACTACTGTGGCAGCTATTCGGCAGAGCAGAAGTAGACCTCTTCGCGTCAGAAGAGAACGCTCACTGCCCAATATACTTTTCGAGGAGCGAGGACGCGCTAGCCCAGGAATGGCCTCGCCGCCCGCTCTATGCATTCCCTCCGATCGCTCTGTTACCACAGGTAATTCAGAGGATCAGGGACACACGCCACTCGGTGCTCCTCATAGCCCCGCATTGGGAGAGTCAGAATTGGGTTCCGGAGCTCACGCAGCTGTCACAGACAGCCCCGTGGCCCATCCCAGTCAGAGCAGATCTCCTCTCTCAAGCTCGCGGCACGATCTGGCACCCCCATCCTCAGCGCTGGGCGCTACATGCATGGGTGATCAACGACTATTCGTCGATTTGCCAGAGGGAGTAAGAAACACTAGCATACAGGCTAGAGCACCTTCCACGAGAAGGCTCTATGCGTCTAAATGGTCTGTGTTCTCAAAATGGTGCACCGTAAAACAGCTGGTCCCACGGTCATGCGAGGTGCCGTCTTTGCTAATGTTCCTTCAAGAGATGCTGGACAAGGGCAGGTCCCCCTCCACTCTCAAGGTTTACGTGGCAGCCGTCGCAGCGTTCGCTGAACCCCGACGCGCTCAGTCCCTGGGCAAAGACGAGTTAGTCATCCGCTTCCTCAGGGGAGCTAAGAGGATGAACCCTCCGCGGCCCCCGTCGGTTCCTATTTGGGATCTTTCCATAGTCCTCGAAGCTATGAAAGCACCCCCGTTCGAACCGCTCGAGTCTGTGGAGCTAAAATACCTCTCGCTCAAAATCGTTTTTCTGATAGCTCTGTCCTCAGTAAAACGCGTAGGGGACCTTCACGCGCTCTCATCCAGCGCCGCGTGTCTTGAGTTTGGGCCGAATGACTCGGTTGTCATTCTCAAACCTAGGCATGGCTATGTCCCAAAAAGCGATTGGTACCCCGTTCAGGGCGCAGATTATCTCCCTATCGGCTCTGCCTGCATCCGATAGCGAGCGCGACGCCAATCTCCTCTGCCCGGTGCGGGCGCTGAGGTTGTACACGACGCGCGCTGCCGCGTTCAGACGCGCTGAGCAGCTTTTCGTGTCGTTTGGGGGGCGCACCAAAGGTATGGCTGCCTCCAAACAGACACTGTCTAGATGGATAGTGGACGCGATTGCCTCTGCTTACGCATCTAAATGCCTGCCATGCCCTCTGGGCATCAGGGCGCACTCCACTAGAGGCATGGCCTCATCGTGGGCATGGTCCTGTGGAATTTCCATTCATGACATCTGTGTGGCCGCGGGATGGGCCTCCCCGTCCACTTTTGTCAGATTTTACAACTTGGAAGTCCCCGCCTTGCAGGAAAAATTACTAGCTGTCTAATGACCAGCTCTCTAAGAAGCTGCATTTCTGAGAGTCCCTCACAACCGGTTCGCCCCTTGTGCTCTCCTTAAATGCTTTTACACTTCATGTGCCCGCTCTGCTGGCCCTATACATGCTTATGTGTACTTTTCATGTGCCCGCTCTGCCGGCCTCATAGTACATTCACTCCACGTTAAATATCCCCCGGTAGATCCCTGGGATTTCATGTGTGGTTTCATAGCGCGCACGGCGTTGACCAGGTGTTCCCGTAGCGTAAGCTAGCTTACGCAATACGAGAGAACCTCTCGTAAGAGAACGAATCGGTTACCTAACGTAACCTCGGTTCTCTCTAGAAGAGGGAACGAGTATTGCGTTCCCTGCCGTGCTTGCGCTACTAGCGTTTCGCTTCACGCTGAAATAAATCAACATATAAGCCTGGGAGAGACTGTTATATACACCATGGCCACGCCCATTCTGGCGGGCCATGACGCAATGAGCGCGCGGGCGCCTCTCATTGGAAGCGGGTTCAGCCCCGCTCTCCCATAGGCTTAAGCAGTTCTCTCTGAGCGAACCAATGAGCTGCTAGCTAGCCCGCTCTAGGTCTGCCGCAGAGGAACTGCGTTGTGTATGGATACAAATTATGAAATAATTTTTTGGCTTCAATATCTCAGCAAAGATGAATCTTTCCCGTAGCGTAAGCTAGCTTACGCAATACTCGTTCCCTCTTCTAGAGAGAACCGAGGTTACGTTAGGTAACCGATTCGTTTTGGGCGAACTATCCCTTTTCAGTAAGAGTATTAAAACAATAGGTCCTAATTCAGCATAAGGGTATAGCCTATATTATTATAACTTAATTTTCTGAAGCGTTTTACTTCCTTCACCACTAGTTGGAACCAAAGTCCTGTGTGTTTGGTGTAATGGGACAATTTTTATTATTATTCTTGTGTGTTGTTGTTGTGTTTTGTGCAGGAGGTGAGGAGTAAAAGTAAAGTTTGTGCGAATGTGTTCTGTGGAGCTGGAAGAGAATGCGCTGTCACAGAGAAAGGAGAACCAACCTGTCTGTGCGTCGAGGTGAGTCAGATGTGTATTCAGACATTGTGCCTTTCTAAATACCCACACTTGCGGTCTTGGCCACTTGATAGCGTGTGCACTCGACAGGAAGAAAGTGTGCAAGACTGTCCCATGCCATGTCTAAAAAATGCCAAAGTGTAACGTTAGTGCCCTGAACGCACACTATCTTGAATACCGCATATCCATCCTGCATTAGGTTCGGGAAATCGCGAGATAGCGAGGAAAACATCCCACTGTAAGTTAAATTAATTTGATATTAGGCTACATGTAATTCGATAGTAACACAAATTAGTAAAGTGTCATTTTATTGGTGCAAAGATAAGGCTATATCTTGTACAACATTGCAACTGCTTTTTATCACTGAATTAGAAGCACCACAATTTTAAATTGTGTCTTCTATTACATAGGGACTACTGACCAGACATTTAAAAGTTTATTTTAAGATGCAAAGTATTGCAAGTCAAAACAAAGCTCTGCAAACACTTGCTTTTTTGCAAGACTATTGTGTCCTATCGGGCAATCAAATGTTCTATACATACTTGCAATCTTCACGCCTACTTGAACTTGGGCCAAATACAGGAAATACATCATGTAAGTAGGTAGACAAGTGGTCAGGTGCAAAGACCGCAAGTGTGGGTATTTCAAAAGGCTGAAAACACCCACTCAAACACATGCTACCTTTCCCACGGTTGCCAGATCTGCCCTGATTCTGAAGTTTTGGATAGGCTCTATGTTTTTTAACAGGAATGTTGTTCAAAATGTTGATCCAGGAACATGTTTTATTTGGCAAAACCACGGTGACCACTTAAAACAGTCAACTGGCCAAAAACTATCCCAAAAACCATAACTCAAAATATGCCACTCCCATACAAAGAAAACAATATTCAAAGAATTATATTTTACAGTCACTACTGTTATGCATTACACGCTATTTCAACTTGAGAATCACTGTGTGTAGTAGTAATCATAAACACAGTATGTTTTCATAAAGGAGCTCATAGGCGTTCAAATGTAAAAATCTTTCTCTCTTAATTTTTTTTCTTCCAGTTTTATCACACACACACACACACACACACACACACACACACACACACACACACACACACACACACACACACACACACACACACACATACTATATGTATAATATATATTATATATACATACATACTATATACTATATACATATATACATATATATATATATATATAATTCATATAGATTACATATTTTAATACAATTATTTCCATAACATGTAAATTTATGCAATATGTCAAACTTTTAACTTGCAGGGAGAAAAAAATCAACCCGTGCCAAAGTAGCCCAATTACACCCTAAACCACTGACTTGGCAACCCTATTTTCCACCACCACTTACTGTTCTCTGAATAATATTATAAAAAAGACTGGCTGTTTTACATCACTAGAGTAGGTTTTGCATTGGTTATCAAGTGGTGATGGTGGAGACCCAACAAGTATCATTTAAAAAAGACCATGAGCCGCAACAACCTAACAATACTTAATAACATTAATAACATGAAAATGACAGGTGGAAAAAAATCAAATTCGATTGGACAGCGTTTTACAAAACATGGAAAGGTTTTTGCCTCAATTTTAAAAGTTGATAAGCCTATTTTGCTATTAAATTATGCAAAAGTATATGGTTAGTTGGCATATTATTCTTTGCATTTAGCACTGTTTTTTTAGCTGCTGTCCTATCATAACAGACCTGTGACCCATTTTTGAGTCAAGATTGACTAATTGAGAACCGCTGATATAAACTATGTAGATATCATAAATGTACACTTATTTTAATGTCTGTGTTTTGATCAGCAATGTAAACCCCATAAGCGTCCAGTCTGCGGAAGTAATGGGAAAACGTACCGTAATCACTGTGAGCTGCATCGTGATGCCTGTCTCACTGGACTCAAAGTACAGGTGGCCCATCATGGACATTGTGAAGGCAAGTGTGTATGCAGGTTTAGTTTATAGTTTATAGTGTCTAAATAGCATGATACATTAATGGAATGTTGCAGACCTTTCTGTTTCAATGACTAGTGTGTTCACTGCAAAACCATAGATGTGCATGAGAAAGCTGTTACGACGAAATCTCATTGTTACCTAGTTTTGGGTGCTATTTAAATAATAGCAGCCATTTCCTCTCAGAAATGTCACTACATTTTCCTACATTAGAATACATAAATATGCAAGAGATTTTAAGAACTTTGCACAAAGAGCAGCTCCTGTTTTCAGCTGAAAGTCACCAACCTTGTTTCTGTCTTCTCATTTAGAGAAACAAATGGAAAAGATCACCAACAGCCCAAGTGAGTAAACAAGCATATTAGATTGAGAACTGGTTATCATTAAACATTTTTTTTTAAATGTGGTGGAATTATGTCTTTTTATTGTTAGAGACCACCATCCAACGTCCAATAGGCTACTCATGTTTAAATACTTAGCAGTTTTGTATGGACAAAATTAAGTATGAGAAATAGCACCTAAAATTAAGGGAACATTTACACAACAACGATGCTTCTTAAAGCAGAAAGGTTTTTCCTTTTCGTTTTTTTTGCGTACAGACGACAACACTGTTGCTGTTTTATGCTGCCACGCCAGTAGTTGGTGATGTCACTTTGTAAAGAAACACTACACGCTGACTGAACACGTAATACAAAACAAAAAACTTCAGGCCCCCAAAACGCTGTTGTCGTGTAAATTAACAACCACAACGCATAAACAGTTTTCTGTGAAAAGTATGAAAAGTAGTATTTTCATTTGAATCATTCACTATTCAAGGATCTAAGATTATGCTTTGAGAGGGCGTGAAGTCTATTAGTTTTCAGATGTATAGTAACATTGTGCTTATTTGTTCTGTTTTATTATTTAGTTGTTTGTTACCTTACGGACCGCAATGAGTTGAGGAGTCGTGTGATTGAATGGTTGCAGTCTGAGGTGTCGCCTGACGGCTGGTTTTCTAAAGGATCCAACTTCTCAGATGTCCTGCTCAAATACTTCCAGGTTTGTGTGTGTGTGTGTGTGTGTGTATATTGTGTTCATTGAACACAAAGTATATGCATTCAGATATACGCATGTCTGTCTCTCACTTTTTTTGGTTAAAGGGGTCATCCGATGCCCATTTTCCACAAGTTGGTATGATTCTTTAGGGTCTTCATGTAAAGTTTGTAACGTACTTTGGTTAAAATTCCTGAATGGTTGTGTAAAACAACACGCTTTTTATCTCCTCAAAAAAAAAAGCTCTGTTCACAGCGACCCGTTTCGGTGCATGTCTCTTTAAATGATAATGAGCAACTGCTCACCCCCCCTCTTTCCGTTGGGGGGAGTCGACACAAGACACGTAAAGTGCTGCCTTGGTGGACAGTATACAAATGGCTGAGGGCGGAAATATATTAATACGGGAAATATGCTAATACAGGACAGTCCGTCAGTGGTCGTGGGCGGAGCATGAGCAATATGACATCATATTGCTCAGAAAATCCAAACGACTTAATTATTGAGACTGTTTAGGCATTTTGAGGATTAAAAAAAACGAGTGAATGGATTTTTTCCATTGTATGGAGGTTGTGTCCACACACTGCAAAGACACATTGTGAATTTTGCATCCGATGACCCCTTTAAGCTGTTTGTGTCTCTACAGAACTATGATAATGGAGACACTCAGTTGGATTCAACAGAATTCCTGAAGTTCATTCAGCATAATGAGACTGCAATAAATGTCACCTCTCCTTATGCTGAGGAGGAGAACAACCGCCTGCTCAGGTCACACACACATCCCCATATTTATAACAAAGTCTAATTTTGTGTTCTTAGAGTTTTTTATGTTTTTGAAAGAAGTCTCTATGCTCATCTGGATTTATTTGATAATATTGGTGTAAATCTGTAGTATTGTGAAATATTATTAAAATAAAAAAGGACTGTTTTCATTACTTCAGTCTTCAGTGTCACATGATCCTTCAGAAATCAGTCTAATATGCTGATTTGGTGCTGTCAATGTTGTCAATGCTCTCAATGCTGCTTAATTATTTTTTTCAGGATTCTTTGATGAAAGCTCAAAAGATCAGTATTGATATAAAACAGAAATCTGTCTAACATTATAATGTCTTTTCTGTCACTTTTTACCAATTTAACGTGTCCTTGCTGAATAAAAGTATTACTTTCTTAGTAACCAAAGATCATTTTAGGCATATTTCTTTTGGGGTAAATGGCTTTTACAGTGGATAAAGTGTTCCTTCATTTTAGTTTAGTTCAACTTCATCTTTAAAAAGATTCTCACTTGCATTCAGACACAACGTTCATATGTCACATTGACATGCTCTATCATGTTTATAATGTCCTATTGCCCTTGTTGGTTTATCTCTTTCTCAGTAATCATGTTTTTTTTATCATGCGACCTGCACAAATCAGATAGACACAGTTTGGAGTTGTGAGTTTTATTAACCTGAATACTGTCTTTATCTATCAGTTTATCACTATCTGTGTCAATACTCTTTACAGCCACTTCTGATAAAGCCTTTCTGAAGATTTCTGATAACCGATAAATCTCATGGCTACTCTATAAAATGTAATGATTATGACCTCACTGTCCCTCTGACAGCTGCACAAAGGAAGTCTTTCAATATGCTCACAATTTCCTCACACAAGATGACAAGACAAAACAAAATGTTGGTGTCATATACAGCTGTATTTACTTTGTGCATTTAGCATTTCAATTGTATTACATTTGAAACATTTTGGCCAATAGGAACAGGCACAAAATCCATCATCAAGTATACGATACAAGTTCTTCGAAAGGTCAATGCCGATACTGATATCTAGAGATGAGGTTGGCCAATGGCCAGTGTATATCAGAATACAGTTTACAGATTGTATGACAAGTGCAGAATTGCTTAGAAATGCTTGGCTGTTTTATACATTATTTAATCACACAGTCTATTACAGTCATATTGAATTTGGATTGAATACTGATCTATGTGTTGGTCATATTCTTATAATCTTTTTTACTGGCTATAAAGCATACATACTATCTGATTGCAAATGTTATACTACCATTGAAAGGTGTTTTTTTTTTCTCCAAGAAATGTATAGTTTTATTCAGCAAGGACTCATTAATGTGATTAAAAGTGACAGTAAGGACATTTATAATGTTACAAAATATTTCTTTCTGAAGTTTGTATTCATCAAATAATCAAAGTATATAAGTTTCCACAAAACAATATTAAGCAGCACTACTGTTTTCAACATTGAAAATAAGAAATGTTTCCTGAGCAGCAAATCAGCATATTAGAATGATTTCTAAAGGATCACGTGACACTGAAGACATTACAGTAATAAATTACATTTTAAAATGCATAAAAAATAGAAAACAGGTATTTTAAATTGCAGTAGTATTTCACAGTATTACTGTATTTTTTATCAAATAATTATGGTGAGTGTAATTATAAATATTTTAAAATCTTACCAACCCCTTTTTTTTAAACGGTTGTTGTATGGGCTTTCTTTAATGTTCTTTTACCAGCTTGGAAACAGAAGTAGTGCTGTGAATTATTTTCTAAAGTGTAACTTGTTCATGCTCTTGTCATACATGTTCGTGTGTGATTGTGCACATTTGTAATGCTAACAGAAGGTTATAAGAAAAATATTGCACTGGTGGATGCAATAAAATGTTAAAAACAGTGTTGATTGTGTTCTACAGGAGTCTGTGTGTTGATGCCCTCATTGAGCTGTCTGATGAGAATGCTGACTGGAAACTGAGCTTTGATGAGTTCCTCAACTGCCTCAGGCCTGGATTCAACCCTCCAGAGAGGAGTAAGATCTACTGTACCACCACTAAGCCCACTTTCCCTGGCATAATAACGCATAGTATCATATATAAACAGACCTATGTATGAGCATGTAGCCTGTGTGTTGTTGAGTGCTGTTGCATGTTTTTAGAGTGCGCCTTAGAAGATGAGACGTTTGAGGATGGTGCTGAGACTCAGGTGGAATGTAACCGCTGTGTTTGTGCCTGCGGGAACTGGGTTTGCACTGCTGTTATTTGTGATGGTGAGCCAAAACTTGAGACCTGAGATATTGCTGTGTTTTTTTTTCTGCAAAGGCTGGGATTTGGATAGCAAAGCTGGATAAAATTGCATTTTTTATATGTGGAATGTGGCCTGACTTTCAGTCTTTTCTCTCTCTCTCTCTCTCTCTCTCTCTCTCTCTCTCTCTCTCTCTCTCTCTCTCTCTCTCTCTCTCTCTCTCTCTCTCTCTCTCTCTCTCTCTCTCTCTCTCTCTCTCTCTCTCTCTCTCTCTCTCTCTCTCTCTCTCTACAGGTACAAATAAGTTACATGATCTTGAGGAAATGGAGGGAAATGATCAGGAGATGACGGAAGAGGAGTGGACTCAGAGAGTGGACACACTTAATAAACATCAGGTTGGTACAGAGTGTAACGCTGGAAACCTGGGCAAGTATTGACAAATAACATATCGTGTTCTGCTTAGATGGCATGTGTATTTGTCTGGGTCATTATGGACCTAAAGCAAATCAAATGTGTGACTTTGGAATTGTTTTTCCACCATAGGAAACTGTGGAGAAGATGAAAGTGGCAACTAAGAAGGTTTGAGGAGTAGTCGAAGAGGAATAATGAACATTTGTCCAGATTTCAGCTTCAATAAACCTGTGTTTGAATGAAAAGAGAAAGTTACATATTTTCAGTTAGTTTATTATTATATTAATTATTGAAGTTTTCATTGCTGTGTTCTGTTATAATATTTGTAATAGTCTTTTTTTGGGGGGGGTGGGGGGGGGGGGGGGGGGGTAATATTATAAGAGAGTATGTATGATCTGTTGTATAAATTACTGCAACCTTTTTGTAACCTTTCACTATACTTTTAATGTTTCTAGGCAGGGGTTCCTATTTCACCTTAGTTAACAGAAAATATGAAATTATATTTTGTATAAAGACCAGTATGATCAACAAGATTTTTGTAAAATAGTAAAATTATACCCCTCCAATTTTGATTATTGTAATATTACAAATATCTCATGTACAGTGAAGAATTGCGTTTTAAAAAGTAGGTTTTGGACATTGTCAACATAAATTCCTTTTTTTTTGCGATAATAACTTTGATCAATTAAGGGCTCACACAAACTATGTAACATTTTATGAAATAAATAAATAAATCTGAATTAATTCAAAACATACTGCTCAGATTGGTCTGTTTGCTCGTTGTTTCGGTATTTTTCATCTGGTCAGGCTGGGAGACCATGGAGCTTTTAGCAAAGAAATACTAGCATTTTGTTCTTCATGGAAATACTACAGCTGTTTCACCTCTAACTTCTCTAATTGGTCTATTGTGTATTAACCTTAATTGGCAATCACTCTATAAAACTATAAAGCAATAGTCTTAAAAAAGAAACTGGGCCAAGTTTAATCTAGTTATCAAGCATGAAGCATCACAGCTGCCAAATGGGCATGTCTGATTGTGACATGTATATTGTCATTGTTATGTAATCAAATTCATTATTGCTACAGGAATATATAACTTTAAATATGGGCAGGCTATATAAATATATCAATATAACTAGGAACTGTTTTGACTACAAGCCCTGCATGCTCATGCCCATAAAAAGAGTTCTGTACCTTAAAGTAAAATGCCTTTTTATTGTCTCACCATCTACATGTGGATAATAGATGTATGCTTTATGCATTTAATACAATAACTAAAAGCAGACCTGCTGACTGCCAACAGGTTTTTATGTAAACCACGCACTCAAACTAAACGTGCAGAATTACATAAGAGACTTATGAGACGGAGCAAACTTGCCTCATGTTTGGATAACCAACCACTGACTGCAGGAGGCGTGACACGCGCATTCTTGCAGATAAAACCACCAAAGTCTTCGGTCAGGAGCGGGCATTTCGGACACTTTAGTCAAAGGTTATAAGTGTATGGATTACAACTCTAAGCGATACATTTTTAGACTGCCGCAACATTCCTATATTATTATTTAACTTTGTATAATTATATATTATACATATGGCTCGTTTCTCAAGCATGGACGATAAGTGTGCTGTTTTACATTTATCACGTCTGCATCTCGACGACTTGAACTTGGATCATCTCGCGGACAGTAAAAGAAAACAAATCCAGCAGCTGCATCTTACTTACAATCGTTTATCGTTTCTTCCACCTTCCGTTTGTTTTCTATCTAACCTGGAATATCTGGATATGAGCAATAATGCGCTCACGGTCATACCAGATGACTTTATGCGACTTACAAACCTAAAGACGTTTGTGGCAAAGAACAATCTTCTGAACGAGTTCTCGTTCCCTAAGGAGTTTGAGCGCATGCAGGTAGAAACTCTGAATATGAGTGGAAACAGGTTTGAGGATATTCCCATACAGTTTTTAAAAATAACCACACTACAGTCCCTGTCACTTGGAGGAAACAGATTGAAGAACATCCCTTCAGAAATAGAGAACCTGGTCAGGTATGGGATTGTTTGTTACTATTGCTTTAGGACAAAATAAGCAGCTTATTAGAACAGTGTTCTACTCAGTGGGAAATGGCTCACAGTCAGCAGCTGTCCTGGATAACGACGACCCTAATAAGAGATAAGCTATTAGAGAGAGAGACAGAGATAGAGAGAGATACTGTATCTGTTGAGGGCTGTTGAGAGCCAGACAGGCTCAGGACCCGGTCAATGTTACAAAACTAGACAGTAGTTGAATAAATTCTATGGCCTGGGGCTGGCTGGGGGCTTTTGGGTAAAATATTAACCAATAGATTGAAAGAACGAAGCCAGGGCCGACTCTAGACAAATAATTATGACATAACAGAAACAGACTGTTTACTTTTAAGTTAATGATCTCTGCTTTCATTCATACCTAGAAAGTTAAAATTAGATCTTCCTGTTTCATCATGACATTGCTAAATTTTTACTTCTGTATTTAGATGAAATATGAACTTCCACCCATTGGCAGGACACTGTTTTTCCTTTGTATATTTTTTTTGGTCCTCGTTGTGATCACAATACTGTAATACTAATTTAGCTTTTCACATAGGCATAGCCTATTAATCTCCACGCTGTCTATATAGTTGTTAATATTTTTTAAAGTAGCCTACATTTGAAAACAGGGACTTTCTTATTCAAGCATTTTATTGGACCAAATTCGGTTAATTCCTGTGCTGACAAGATGAGAACAGTATTTTTGGGCAATTTTCCAAGAGGAGAAAGACTTTTTTTTGTCAACATGTAGTAGTATATGCTAACACTGAGGAATAGTTAACCCAAAAATGTAATTATCCTATATGATTTACTCCCCCTCAAGCCATTCTAGGTGTAGCCTATATGACTTTCTTCTTTCAGCCGAACACAATCAGAGTTATATTAAATAATATCCTGGCTCTTCCCAGCTTTGTAATGGCATTGAATAGTGCCCGAGTTTTTGAAGCTCCAAAAAGCACATCCATCATCATACAAGTAATTCATTCAACGGCAGTGGGTTAATAAATGCCTTCTGAAGTGAAGCGATGGGTTTTTGTAAGAAAAATATCCATATTTAAAACTTAATAAACTACAACCCTTCCGCTGGAACTCTACTCTCTCGTGAAACTGCGTATGGCTGTTGCTGGAAGCCATTGATTATAGTTTATAAAGTTTTAAATATGGATATTTTTCGTTAAAAAAAATCATTGCTTCTGAAGGCATTTATTAACCCACTGGAGTCGCATGGATTATGGAAACTACGGAACTCGGGCACTATTTAATGCCATTACAAAGCTGGGAAAAGTCAGGATATTATTTAGTATAACTCTGATTGTGTTCGACTGAAAGAAAAAAGTCTTATACACCTAGAATGGCTTGAGGGTGAGCAAATTATGGGAACATTTTTGGGTGAAGTGAACTATTCCTTTAGCTTTTGACCTCTGCTATAGTCTAGAGATGCTGTATTTGGGAGGTAACCTCATCTCCTCCATCCCACCTGAAGTGGCTAACCTCTCCAGTCTGAGATACCTGGTTCTGTGTGACAATCGCATCCAAAGCATACCCCCCCAACTCAACAAGTGAGGTCTTTTGTTACTTATTCTCTTACTGTATGTTGTAAAGTCAAAGCAGTAAGGAGATTTAAAAATAAAAAAAATGTTAGCATCCGATTTCTCTCCTTACAGACTACACTCCCTGCTCTCTCTCAGTCTCCACAACAACCTGCTGACCTTCCTCCCTCGTGAGATCCTCAGCCTCGTCCACTTGCAGGAGCTCAGTCTCCGTGGAAATCCTCTTGTTGTGCGCTTTATCAAGGACATGACCTACGACCCTCCAGCACTTATAGAGCTAGCAGGACGCACGGTCAAGTCCCAGAACCTTCCGTTCCGCTCGTGTGACCTACCGTCCAATCTGATCCATTATTTAAACCTGGCTAGTGAATGTCCCAACCCAAAGTGTGCAGGTAGGGGAGCACAAAGACTATAATCTGTGAAAAAGTGACATATTTAGAAAAAACGGTCTTATCGAAACTAGATCTTGCAAGGATACCACTACTTTAAGCCACATAATGCATTGATTAAAGGAATATTCTGGGAATATATTCTTTTAAACTTTAGAATTTAAAATTTAGATGACTAGAAAAACTATTTCAACATTAAACATTATAACTTAACCCTTTATTTTCTTTAAAAACAAAACAAAAATCGACATTATGGTGGGGCACTTACAATGGAAGTGAATGGGACAATTTCTGAGCGACTTAAAAGCAAAATGTCAATTATAGTCAATAATCAATAGTATGCCACAAATGCAGTTGACTAATGATGTTATTACTTTATAAGTTGACAAAAAGCTTTCAAACATTTTGAATATCTGTCCACCTCTTGACACCACATCTCTCTCTCTCTTCATGCTCTTCAGGTGTTTATTTCGACTCGTGTGTGAGGCACATCAAGTTTGTGGATTTCTGTGGGAAGTACCGCCTGCCGCTCATGCATTACCTCTGTTCCCCGCAGTGTTCCTCTCCCTGCAGCTCAAACCCACAGAGCGACGCAGAGTCAGAGGAGGAGAACAGTGTCCCCGCAGACAGACTCCAGAGAGTACTGCTGGGATAGGACAAACCTCCAATCTGTCACAGGACTTTCATTAAACGCTTCATTTCAACATTTAGAAATGTTTTAGCGACTCAACAAAAAAAGCACTGCATGGCTATATAGTTTAACTGTGATTAAAAGAGGTAGGTTTGAACTGTAAATCAAAGTTTATTGGGTTCAAAGGGTTCTCACCCTCATGTCATTTCAAACTCATCTATATATATTTTTGATGACTTCAGAAGACTTTTCATACTGTATATAATCAAATGAATGACTATTAATGTTCTTTAATGTGTTTTTGTGTGTTTTGGAGAGTTCACTGTTTATGTTCCATGGAGGCAAAAAAAAAAAATGGTTTGAAAGGACATTTGGGTGTGAAACTAATGAAAATTGTGAACTATTTCTTCTACGTTTCTCGAAAGGCATCTGAAAACGTTAGCATCTTGCCTAAAACAATATTTCAAGTGGGTCAGCTTGCCACAAAAAAAGCCTACTGGCAAATATGGAACAAATTGACTGCTTTGCACTTCTGGAAAATGTGATCAATACGTGAACAGTTACTCTTTGACCTCTTCTTTGTATTGACTGTTAATCTGCCCTAAGTCTTCTGTCCAAAGGTCAGGTTATGGACTATGATGGCTACTTCACACATTTCAGGAATTTATGTAAAGCTATCATCCATGACACAACTTTGAAAATAGTTACATGCTAAAGAACACCTTTTTTTGTATTTTGTCAGAAGTTTGACAATAGCTAAAAGGTTTCAGATCAGTATTAGTAGTGTTTACAGTCTCTAAAAGAGCTCATAATGGTCCTAATAACAATAAAACATAGATACTATACACCTTAATGATAACTTATCTGCTGTGTGTGTTTCTCATCAGCAATAGTCGTCTTTTCAGCCAGTCTGACTATTAGATCATATACAGTGATGATAGTTTTAACAGTATTGCACAATGTGGGAGGCTTTGTCTGAGGGTTTGGGTCAGTCAGTTCACATCAATATCTGACAATTGCATTTATGGGCAATTTCAATGCACTCTTCTAGCACCAGACGCGGCTATCACTCTTACTGCAAATAACAGTCTTCTATCACGGTTTACGATCTTACAGTGACATGACACAGATTGCGTCACCTCTCCATCTCTCTCTGATTTACAAGATTCTCAAAGGTAGGATGAGTCAGCAACTTCCCAGGGCTGACATTTTAGTGCACGTAGCCTATAAACAATTTTAGTTAACTAAATTAAGAAATGGACTAGGCTAGGCCTACGTATAGGCTATCCATGCTGTAAAAAATAGGTCCTATCTTGTCCCCCACTCTGGTCTGTTAGCTGGTTTTAAAGAGGTTTTGAGCACTAGCGTGGCCAGATTGGGAGACCAGCAAGCTTTTCAGAAGGAAAGATCCCTAGTCCATATTTCAAGACTCATGTGGATGGATGGTAAAGAAGAAAAATAGCCTAACCCGACATTGTAAGCTTACTTTACAGTGTTTCTCAAGAGCAGGACCCGTTACGTTAGGCTATATTACTAGTGCTCCAGTGAAGATTATGAGTATATTTTGGATAAGGATCTCCACCGAATGTTTTGGTGGAGGTGATTGTCATACTTTCTGTTTCTCCAGTACTCTTAAAAAGTAGGCTACAACTGCGCTGGTTAGGATTCGGCGCTCTCACCGCCGCGGCCCGGGTTCGATTCCCGGTCAGGGAACAAAGTTTTCTTTCAATTCTCAACGTGGAGACGATATCTAGCTTTCTTCTGAAAATTCAATGTAACGTACTATGTTGTTCAAAATGCTTAATCCTCACTATATATGACTTTCTGTCATAAACTTCGATAACTGTTTTGAGAACAAAAATATACATATCATATACCTTCTCAATAAGTTATAAGTATTTGGATATTATATGAGCATTCATAATAATTTAGTTTCTATGAATTAGTCTAGACTCTAGAACATAGGAGATCGACAACTAGAAATAAAACAAAACATCTGTCATCTAACAATCGTTTTTTCAACTAAAACAATTTATTTATACTATTATAATTATACTCTATTTGGGCCTTAAATGTCTATAATATTAAACCATTTAAAACATATACATATTTGTTTATGTATTTGTATGGGGTTCTTGGAGAATGGCTCTGATAAATTAGGAAAGCTTGTCAAGTTTGCTTGTTAAAGGGATATTTCACCCAAAAATTAAAAGTCTGTCATCATTTACTCACCCTCAAGTTGTTCCAAACCTGTATGCATTTATTTCTTCTGCTGAACACAAAAGAAGATATTTTGAAGAATATGGGTAACCAGTTGATTGACCCCATTGACTTCCATAGTATGGGGAAAAAAATGTATCAATAAATTATCAATATTATCAATAACATTATGAAATAATAATGATAATATCTTCAAATAAATTATCAATTTTATCAATATTTTCTGACTGAATTTTCATTTGTGGGTGAACTATCCCTTTAAACATGTCCAGGCACTTAAGCTAATTAATATTCATGAGGCAAACGTAGTTCCTTCCTATGTGTGCAGTGAGTCAACTGCGCAAAGAGCGGAAAAACACAAACATGACGCCGTGAGTTGAACAAACTCCAGGGTTTCTTAGTTGCTATTCCCGCATTTTCAAGTAAAAAAAGTTACATTTAACCTTTCTTTTACTGTCTATGCATTTAACCAAGCTCACATCAGAAGCACGGAGATTCCCTGTCGTCGTGTTTATGTTTCGCGGTGGTTAACTTGTGTTGTCAGCGATGTCTGATGGCTGTGAATGATCCGGGAGGTGCTGATGCTGAAGAGCCGCCGTCTATGCTGTGGGGTTTGGACCCCGTGTTCTCCGCATATTCCAGACTCTACATTACTGACATACTACAGATGAAAGAGTCCAGACAAGTACCTGGTAACGTAAAATACAGCAGTTAACCCATGGCCAATTGCTTCTGTTTCTGTATTGGAAGTATCTTTATCTACACAGAAATAATAATAATAAAGTATTGATAAATAACACCAAAGCGTTTTTCTAAATTTTTGTTATACTGCAACTTAATGTTTTGCATGAGCTACTTGTTTTTTGTTAGCTGCTGTTTTTCAAAATAGAGAATGCATAGATATAAGAAGGCCCTGATCATTATGTTTTGTAGGAGTTTATTTCTACAAGAATCACCCACTCTTCCAGGTGGATGTACTGGGAACGGTTGTTTACAAGCGGGAGAGAGACGATTTCTACTGTTATGGAGGTCTGGAAAAACGTAATTTCTGCATTATCACATTTTTAATGTCATAGAAACATCAACTTTTTAGTTTGGCATTTTATTGAGCTGTATTTTGTGATAAAAAAAAAATCAAATGTAATCATCATCAAAGATTTTATACACATCAAAAATGTATAACCAGTTCTTTTGCAAATGTTTTTGGTTCCTTTATAAACTTGACCACTTGGGCATGTCTTATCTTGCCTTGGGAACCAAGGGAGCCAGTGCTGCCCTTTAAATGTGGGCACATGTTGCACCTGGTCTTACTGTTGCTTGTCTGTTTTCCTTTAACACACAGTGGATGATAGTACTGGTGTCATAAATTGTCTTTGTTGGAAAGATGAGAAATGGAGGGATCAAGGAGAACTGACTAAATGTAAGTTACAAAAACGGTCTTTGACACTACATTAGTAACATTAACATTTCACATCAATTCAGTACAATTACAGAAATATATATTTTTGAATCTACACTACTGGTCACACATTTGGGGTTAGTAAGATTTTTAATGTGTTTTAAAGCAGTCTCTTATGCTTGCCAAAGCATTAATTTTGTATAAAAAAATACAGTACACATATTAATATTGTGAAATATTATTACAATGTAAAATAACTGCTTTGTATTTAAATATGTTCTAAAATGTAATTTATTCCTGTGATGTCAAAGCTGAATTTACAGCACTATTACTCCAGTCTTCTCTTCAGTGTCACATGATCCTTCAGAAATCATTCTAATAAGCTGATTTGCTGCTCAACAAGAAACATTTATTATTAACATTGCTGTTCTAAAAAAATTATCAAACAGCGTTGCTGCCTGTTATATTTCTGTGGGTATCGACAGATTATTTTCAGTAATCCCTGATGGATAGAAAGTAACCCCCCCCCCCAGCATATTACTGTCATTTTTGATCAGTTGCATTCTTTCTGAATAAAAGTATTAATATTATTTTTATTTTTTTAATTAGCTGACCCCAAACTTTTAAACAGTAGCGTGTCAAAGATTTAAAAGCCTTAAAAGATGGAAACTCCTACAGTGAAAGTCTTTTCACTGCTGTAAATATTTAATCGGCAACAAAAAAATGTCTTAGTACAATCTTTTTAAAATTACTTACATTTTTTTTAAGCAAGCCAGTTGTAGATGTTGTAGAAAATCTGATGCGTACTAATAGAGTGCTAATGTCAATAGGCAGAGATCCTAGCGGATCCTCCAGAGGCTTTAACATTGAAGACGAACTCAAACGACTGAAGGAGGCTGAAAGGCAGAGCACCGAGCTGGAGATCGGAGACCTGCTGAGGATACGAGGGACTGTCAAAACCTCCAGGGATGCGAGGGAGATCAAGGCCACCTGCTTCTGTAAGTGAAATGTTAAGGGATTTAGATGCACATAATATGTCTCTTTAATCAGTTAGAGTGAGCTTGTGGGAGCTTGTGCAGAACACATGGTTATTTTGCTGTAATCATCACTCTGTAGTTGTTTGTGTGTGTGTGTGTGTGTGTGTGTGTGTGTGTGTGTGTGTGTGTGTGTGTGTGTGTTTAGATAAAGTCAGTGACCCTGTGATGGCAGTGCAGATCTCGCATATGCTGGGAATGCCTCAGCTGTACAGAAAGTGCTATGATGAGCCGTTCCAGATGCCGAGTGATGACCTGGGCGGCACAGAGTGAGTCACACAGAATGATGGAGGTCTCCTTTACATCTGTTATTTTACTTGACATCATTTACATCTTACACCTGCAGTGACATTAACCTAATTGTGTTACAGGGAAAAATATGCACGCAGCCCTTTTTGCATGCATTTTTATGTGAGATATATGTATGATATAAATATATAATAATAACAAAAAGTATATATACGTATATACACTCACGTAAAGGATTATTAGGAACACCTGTTCAATTTCTTATTAATGCAATTATCTAATCAACCAATCACATGGCAGTTGTAGGGCCCTATGAAATCCGTTTTATTTTTTCCCAAATTCCGTTTTATTTTTTCCCAAATTCCGTTTTTTCCGTTTTAATTTTTGGGAATTATTATTTTTTTACCCTTGACTGTTATTTTAGTCGTAAAAAAGAGTGTGCTTTTAAAGTTAATGATTAAAATGTATTAAAAAATACAAATAAATTAGGAATGACCTTAAATTTATTGAGGTAATACAGATATTTACTCAGTAGCCTTTTCAGGACAAATACTGCATGATGCAACAACACTGCACTCTTCAAGTAACAACAAAATATGGTTATGAGCTTTAAACTGTTCAGTAATATAAATTAGATTAGTTTATATAAGTTTAAATAAAGTCACACTCTGTCTCTCTCTCGCCCAGTGTCGCTCACGGAGTTCGCTTCGCCTTTGTCCAGTCCGGCGCCTCATAGACAGACGCGGTGTGCACGTTGTGTGTGTGTGTGTGTGTGAGAGAGAGACGGAGGGAGAGCGGGGAAATACAACTGAAAGAATACGCTGCGTGTTTTAAATAGTGTTAAAAAACGAAACGCAGTATGTGGCGGCGAATTAGTCTATGTGTGGGAAACACTTCATAAGTCATGTGCGAACTTCTCGGCTCGCCACTGACGGCTTATAGTGTTGAGTTTCTTAACTTTTTGCCGACGAAAGGAGAGCCGTGGAGAGCCACTTCGCCATGCTTTCATTGTTTTAATTTCGTCATTGTAGCTGAAATGACGGGGTGGGGGGGTTGTGTCACCCAGATTTGCTTCCCCCGGTCTGCATTTTAACCAGACATACGTTCTTCTCCCACACAAAAACAGAATTTTAAACCAAATATGTAAATTTCCACGAAATTCCACGTTAACACTTAGGGGTGTGACGAGACGCTTATCTCACGAGACGAGACCAGACACGAGATTGGGTTCACGAGAACGAGACGAGACGAGATTTTTGCACAATTTTTCCGAAATCCTCAATGACAAAATTCATGACTGGAAAAATAGTATGCAGGTGCATTTTGCAATGTTTAACTAATAATCTTATAAAGTAGACCTGAAATGACATGCATTATAAGTATGAATTATCAAATGCATTAAAAGAAAACAATATACAAGCACTGTAAAAGGTTTTTATTGACTGGCTTTTCTCTGTATGATTTCCCATTAGTCTCTTCAGCCCTTACTGTACATTTAAGAGCTTTCAGAACTTCTGATTGAGGCTGTGTGTGACCTAACTGAACTCCTTGAAGTCTTATTAAGCGCAAACAATAAGTGCAAGTGCAACCATAATCAAAGTTAGCACACAGACTCTTTATAATTGTTTTCAAATTGCTGTTTTATTTTGCACCGGCGGTTATAGGGTTAATGCGGTGAGTTCGGAAAAGGCCGGGTAGAGAGAAACGAGGCTGGTGTGTTTGTCTCTACAGTTGTTCTTGCGTTCGGATTATAAGTTCAGAAACAGAGCCTCCCTTGTCTGTTGTCCTTAAGACATTACAGTACTCTCAATATATTCGAAGTGCAAACTGAGACCATAGCCGCAAATAAACAGTCCAGAGATGGGTATTAGGAGACGGACTATAGTATGTTTGCGGCCTAATTTGTGCGCAATGCACACCAGGGAGCTTGTGTTTTACTTTCACTTTCGTGATCGTGCGTACTCTGTGTATAGGGAGCAGCGGTGCTGAGCGTGCATTCTAAAATAATACATTTATCAGACGTTAGTCTATCATGTTGCGCAGCGAATCCTCCACCATCGTCACGCGATCAGTGAACTGTGATTCGTGCTGCACTGATTGCAACGGCAACTCGTGCTGGATGAGCAGAGCAGACTTTTACATTATTTTATAATGTTTTTTTTTTTTTTTTTTTTTATAAAAACAGCAAAACGATAGTTTAGGCGAATGTGAGTGTAGCGGTGGAATATTCTATGGTAATATCACCCTCACGCTCAGTCATGGCGATCTCGCGAGACAGCTTTTCACTCGAAGAGAAATCTCGTCATGTTTTAGTCTCGCGAGATCTCGTGGCACGAGATCTCGTCACACCCCTATTAACACTAGATTCCGCGTTAATTGGCCAATTCCGCAATTCCGTCCGCGATTCCGTGGTCACGGAAATCATAGGGCCCTACAGTTGCTTCAATGCATTTAGGGGTGTGGTTCTGGTCAAGACAATCTCCTGAACTCCAAACTGAATGTCAGAATGGGAAAGAAAGGTGATTTAAGCAATTTTGAGCGTGGCATGGTTGTTGGTGCCAGACGGGCCGGTCTGAGTATTTCACAATCTGCTCAGTTACTGGGATTTTCACGCACAACCATTTCTAGGGTTTACAAAGAATGGTGTTAAAAGGGAAAAACATCCAGTATGCGGCAGTCCTGTGGGCGAAAATGCCTTGTTGATGCTAGAGGTCAGAGGAGAATGGGCCGACTGATTCAAGCTGATAGAAGAGCAACTTTGACTGAAATAACCACTCGTTACAACCGAGGTATGCAGCAAAGCATTTGTGAAGCCACAACAGGCACAACCTTGAGGCGGATGGGCTACAACAGCAGAAGACCCCACCGGGTACCACTCATCTCCACTACAAATAGGAAAAAGAGGCTACAATTTGCAAGAGCTCACCAAAATTGGACAGTTGAAGACTGGAAAAATGTTGCCTGGTCTGATGAGTCTCGATTTCTGTTGAGACATTCAGATGGTAGAGTCAGAATTTGCCGTAAACAGAATGAGAACATGGATCCATCATGCCTTGATACCACTGTGCAGGCTGGTGGTGGTGGTGGTGTAATGGTGTGGGGGATGTTTTCTTAGCACACTTTAGGCCCCTTAGTGCCAATTGGGCATCGTTTAATTGCCACAGCCTACCTGAGCATTGTTTCTGACCATGTCTATCCCTTTATGGCCACCATGTACCCATCCTCTGATGGCTACTTCCAGCAGGATAATGCACCATGTCACAAAGCTCGAATCATTTCAAATTGGTTGACTTGAACATGACAATGAGTTCTCTGTACTAAAATGGCCCCCACAGTCACCAGATCTCAACCCAATAGAGCAGCTTTGGGATGTGGTGGAACGGGAGCTTCGTGCCCTGGATGTGCATCCCCCAAATCTCCATCAACTGCAAGATGCTATCCTATCAATATGGGCCAACATTTCTAAAGAATGCTTTCAGCACCTTGTTGAATCAATGCCACGTAGAAGGCGAAGACAAAAGGGGGTCAAACACAGCATTAGTATGGTGTTCCTAATAATCCTTTAGGTGAGTGTATATATGTGCAAAAGTCTTAGGCATGTTAGTATTTTCACCCCCCAAAAATGGTTTAAAGCCAGTTATTTATATCTTTTGCTGTTGGTTGTCAGTAGGAAATATCAGTTTACATTTCATTTTACATTTTTTTACATTACATTTTTTACATTTCCATTAAATTTTTTTGCCATTAATTGAGATTTTTGTATGCATAAGGAGTCTGACAACAATCGGAATGATCCACACGACACGGAGATATGATCTCACCATCATCGAGAACAGAAAAAACTGAGACGAGAAAATAATCCAGAAGAACCGTGGCAACGGCTCCAAGACACTTGAATCATTTTCTTTTTCTTTGCGTACAAAAATCTAACTGGATTAATACAATTAATGGCAAGTGGAATGTTTGGAGACGAAAACTGATATTTACTACTGACACACTACAGCAAAACATATAAATAACTGGCTTAAAACCATTTTTTTGTGTGTGAAAATACGTGCCTAAGAGTATAAAAAAAAGCCTGCATTTTTTTTTTTTTTGTTCCATGTTTGGGAACAAAAGCATCTGAAATTTAATGTCTTGATTCAGACCTCAAATTCTAAATGTAGGGCCTACTTGTGAAACACATCAAATATGCTCTCTGTGCTTTTCAATTTTATTTACAGAGCAGGTGGTTCCTCACATTTCCACTATTTGCTGTCTCGGTCAGTTCTCACCCTTAAGGAGTTCCTCTCAGAGAAAGAGGTGGCTAGGTTTCGTCCTTATGATGTCGAGTTCCTCTTACATCCACTGATCCAAAGTTCTTCAACAGAACAGGTACTGGGCCTGACCTTGACCTCGACCTCCATTATACTGATAGAGTATGTTTCATGTCTTTCCTTCACTGTCCAGTACCAATAAATCTGAAAAATGGCACTATGCAAAAGATGAATGCACAAGTCTACCAAAGTAAACTGTCCTTGTTCTATGTCACTACTCTTGGCTGGAGTATATCAGGATATAAGAGCCAGGAATAACTTGTGGGCTGGTAGGGAGGATGTGTTGTGCTTTTTGATGGCAGCAGGGAGTGATCGTCTGTAACATTTTATGAGATGCTGCTAGTCTGGATATTCAAGGACAGCAGCATACGGTAATGAGAAAAAAGTATGCTAATGAGAAGCCTGTCGATAGCTTCGTTAGTAATCAAACGAGAACGTACATGGAGTATGCGCTTCCTTTAAACATTCTTCAACAAGGAGCTGAAAGGGTCATTTTAAATGGTGCAGCACAGAAATATGATTCATTGTTTGGGTGACTCATCATTTAATTTCTTATTTTGCCTGAAGGAGTCAGATCAGCCCAGAACGTCATTGGCTACGCAAATTCGAAAACTTCTGAAAGAGACCCTGAGCGTCCTCCAGGATGAGGGACAAATATTTCGCAAAATACGGACCCAGGATGAAGTCTACAATGTATGTGCACAGTGCATTCACATACAGACACCTCTTAGCAAGTATGACATCATCATAGAGAGAGAGAGAGAGAGAGAAAGAGAGAGAGCAGCAGTGGTTAATGTTACCTCAGGAGACTCTTAACAAAATTAAAGGGATAATATGTAATATTCGCTTCCTACACATACTTTCTACTAATAGGTCTGAATAGGGTTTGTGCCCTTAGGATTTTAAAAGAGGATTATATTAAAAGTGCCCCTATTATGCTTTTTCAGATATTCCCTTTCATGTAGTGTGTAATAAAGCTGCTTGGGATTGTAAAAGGTCTGCAAAGTTTCAAAGATTAAAGTTCACGATAAATGGAGTTATTGTCTCCCAAAAGAAAGAACTGATTCTGAACTGCCTGAAATGAGTCGTCAGTAATTCCAGTCTTACTTCCGGCACAAACCTACGTAGGTTTGTAACCAATTTGCATAATGCCAGCCTGTGGCCATTGGCTGCCTGCGAACAACATCTACTGTACTTTGACCCAGGCCTCAAACACTGTAGTTGTAGCCGAGACCATTCATCTGACCAATCAGAGTAGAGTAGGCTCTCAGAAAGGAGGGGTTTATGGAGACCGGATCCTTTATCGAACTGTTTCAGATACTGTGAGAAAAGAGGTTACGCTGCAATGTATATTATGATCAAATTTAAGTGTTTTTTTGACCTTGGATGCATGTAAAGGTCTAGACCTTCAAAACAAAAATAGCACAATAGTGGCACTTTAATGTGGTTTAACCATAACTAAAATATAATTTCTAAAACTACTTTAAAACGTAATTATATTTGTATTAACTTGGCTGCTTTAGGTAACAGAACAAGACAAAGATCTTCACACAGCGATCAAGGACATTTTACGAGAGGATACCAAACGGGAAAAATGTGAGTTTAAAAAAAAAAAACTAGTTGTGTATGCATATAATATTATTAATATTATTACACTCAATACTTGATTTTGGTCAAGCACTGCATTTTCGGTTCAAATTATTTTGTATAATGTATAACTATGTAATTGATGGTTGTCCTAGGCTGTCACATAAGACTTTCAATTTGAATCAGTATTTATTTATTATATATATTTATTCTTCATTATTATTTTATTTTATAATTAAACTGTGTGCTGAGTGGGATCATATACAAGCAGGTGGCCATTATTTCAAAATAAAACCTAATCCAAACATGTGAGTAGAGGACCCTCATGTTGCTTTTTTTTTTGCAGATGCTGAGAAAGGATGCCATGTCCTACATATCTTGTCCAGCATGAGGCAGCGCTACAGCCAAAACCTGAGTCGCGAGGTGCTGGAAGTTGCTCTGACATTCTTAGAGTGCAATAGTGACATAATAAGCACAACAGAAGCCCACTACATTGTTTTGTAGCATCATTTTAAAATAACAACAAGTTAATAAAAATACGAGCAAAGTGTTCAAAGCAATCATGAAGAAAGATTGTAAACAGTTACAGAACCCTGTTTTAATATAAATCTTTAAAGTTACTAATGGCTCTCTTTCCTTACATGCTGATTTTTATTTTTGAATGAAAATATACAGATGTATTTACTTCAGCATTGTTCTTAATACAGAAAATGCCTCTTTAATGGGCTGGCATAAACATTTGAGATCTCCTGAATATGTTTTACTGTTTAACCTTTACTTTCTGGCACTTTTAAAAATTGGAGCTCGACAGATCTTGTTCCCTTTCACTTTAATTATATAGAAAAGAGTGGCTTGGATATTCTTCAAAATAAAGCATTTTGTGTTCCAAGGAAGAAAGTCATACAGGTTTGGTACAATATGATAATGAGGGCGAGTAAGTGATTCATTTTGGATACAAATGGGTCGTTTAAAACGGTAGTTAACACTCAATGGCCATAGGAGGTCGCTGTGAGCAAATATAACGTCACCGTCCGCGAGCACATCTGTATCTGTGCGCGTTCAGGTCTATTTATGCTCATTTGCGGTATGAGTAACAGAAATCACGTCTCACACTGTCCTTGATAATTTTAGATTATGGAATAGATTCGCAGCAGACCATATGCTTTTTTGTTTGTTGTTGTTGTTGTCCCATTTACACTATGCAAAAAAATGCATTCATAAATAAACGTTCATCAAATGACTGTTCATATCTAGCATATGGCATGGTTTTGTTACAGATACTCTATTGCAATGTTTCCCTCACAATAAACAAAATGAATTTAAAGAAACAAACAAACAATGCATGCTCTGTAAAATCCAGCCTTGTCTCTTTTACGAAGGAAGACAATGATATCAACACAACACTCGTTTCCCCCCTGTAGAGGCTCTTAAACTGCAACAGAGTCCTTGTCAAGAAGCCCATCCCCATTGCCCAAATATCCCAGACCAGTGTGTGCGCGCGCTTCCTGCTGAACGGACTTCGCGGTGAATGCGCCCCGGCCTTTATGACGCGCGCCGCTCACGTTTGAGGAGAACCCCTAGACTTCAGCGACACTGTAGTCCACACAAAGAAGACGCGCTCGTTCCCTTATGACGCGTCGATCCGGATTCCAGAATGACACTCTAGAACGCGTCTCGATTCGAATTCGGCTGGAACGCGGCGGTTCGAAAATCCGCTCTGCGCTGTGAGAGAAATGGATACGAGCATGTTCGTTTCCTGCAGACGGGTATAAGTTTTGCCTCATTTATTACTCGATCTTCACATCTACATTACGTCTAAGGGGAATACACGGACTGATTAAACTGACGGGCCGGGGGGCAGAAATCGTTTGCTTTTCATTGTGAAGAAGAACTGCGATTTTATTCGTGCAAACGTCTTCGTGACTGTTCATTTATTCAGTCGCTGTCTGACTACCAACGGTGCTCCTGAAGCCTCTGTTTTCACAATGCAGTTTCGGACAGTTTTGGATGTAAAAGTGGTGGATGTGGAGAAGAGGAGGAATCCATCCAAACATTACGTGAGTTGGCTACCTATTCACCTTGCGTCCTTCTCGAACCTGATGCTGAGATAGGCGCAGAAAGACGCATCTGGATAATGAGAAAGAGCATTTCTGCAACATTATAGACACGAATACGTTTCGAGCCGATTCTGTTTTGTCCACTAAAAAGTCTGGTACATATATGAATGGGGGTTACAGAGATAAAGAAACAACAAATAAATAAATAAATAAAAGAGAAAAATGACCTCAGATTGAACACTTGGACTCACTATTAATTATATTCACTTAATTTGGCAAATTAATTTTCATTTATTGTTTGAGACAACCCGTTAGCTATATAATTATTAAAGCATGAATAACTTTAGATCTAGGCTACACCATGTTATTCATTTTTCAATATTAAAATTCAAATGAAATCAGCCCATCGTTGCAGCAGGTATAATGTCAGTTGTAGCATGACCAATAACAATCTGATAATTTTTTTTTTGTGTGTGAAAATGCCAAGGAAAAAAAAGATATATTGTTTCTAACTCCGTTATACAAAATGATGAGTTACATTAACATACCGGTACATATATACATTTTGATCAAATTTTCCAAAACTATATCTTATGAAAAATATTTATGCACCTCACTAACGATTCTGAGGAACTGATCAATGACGTGCGTGTTTTGATCAGCTGGCGTCACAAGTGATTGAACTTTCTGTCACACTCCCTTTTCAAGCAATTTAAGCTACAACTTCAATAACGGATTTGGGGGTTTAGTGGCTTGAAATAAGTGCCCATATATGGCGGGAGTAGAAGCATATGTATTTCCTGCAAAAGATGGACTGTGGGGTTTGTTTTAAATATTTATGATAGCCTACCACTTCTTGCAAGCATATGCTAGACGATATAGATTAGCCTCAGACTAGTTATACATAAATTATATAGGCTGGCCTGGATTTGGGACATTTTTGACATGTAGGCTAATATAACACCATGCCCCATTCCAGAGTTCAACTTCATTACAAATTACAGTGCATTTTCAGTGCAAATTGATTTTAAAAGTAGAGTTTGATAATTATTTGTTTTTGTCTTTGGCAAGTCCCCCCTTTTCTGTATGGCAAATGTAACTCCACAAATGTGCAATGATCATGTTCTTCAGTGGAAGCAAACATATCTGACCTACTGTACAAAGAGTTCACGTGATTAATGTTACCAATTAGCTTATTTTTTTATTAGTGACCCAATTAGCGCAAAATCCCAAATATTTCTGGATTTTTCATTCCATTTATGCTACAAATATAAGTTTAACTTGTCATAAAATCGGAGAAACCCAATTTAAACAGCAGCCAGTGAATCAAATATTCGGCCATTCTTAACAACAGTACATTTTAACATCCAAATCAGCCCTTGACATTCATCAGTGGTTGTGGCTTTTTGTTTTAAAGAGCTTCTTCAACACGAGCCCATTGTCTCCAAATCTCCTAACCACCGAGAGCTTCAGAACTGTTCTCAGATCGGCATTAGTGCAACATCCTCCCCCATAACTCTCACTGGAGTCATTTGCTTAGCCATAAATTCACTGCATTCTCTCCCGGGAGAGCGAGACTTTCGGAATATGCACGGCCCTGTATCCCACAGGCTTCTACGTTCTCTGAAAGAGAGTAAAAAAAGAAAGGCAGTTGTTCAGTCTCATTAGTAATGTTTGTCAAACAGCTGGGTATGCTTTCCTTTCGAGAGAGAGATAGAGAAAAGGAGGAGGGGAAATGTGAACCCACATGCCCTTGTTTTAATCCCCAAAAGCAACCCGACTTCCTCTCTTTGAATGGAAGCTTGGCTGTATGTAAACCAAGTGCAAAAAAACTCTTTTCCTTCACAGTTCACACACAAGACAGCGTTCTTTCTGCCCTTTACTTTGATCCGGGATGCATCGGTAGGATGATGAAGAGTGTACTCACAACCGCTTCGGAAAAGAAGTGCAGGTTTGTCATCATTAGTCAGCTGAGAGTTTGAAGTAGAGTAAAAATAGGGGATCATACGATGGAAAATGTCATGCTTCCAGACAGGAAGTGAGCACTGAAACAGTCCTCCGAAAGGTGGACAGAATTGGTTCTATTAAGCCTTTGTGGGAATCGTGTGTGTGTGAGACATGTTTTCTCGCACACTCATTTCATTAGTGAGCACTGGTTCCCAACAGAGCCCCACATGTCTCAAATGTGTTTGTGTGTGTGAACGTTACACGGCGCCGCCTTGAGGCTCTCCCCAGACAATCTGCTGTCTTGTCAGCTTTTGTATGTGACACATTTCCTTAGCTGTTTCCATCTGTTAACTCATAGACCACTACACAACGTTCATGCCACAACATGCCATGAATCCTGATCTTTTGCCCGGTGTAACGGCTATTAAAACACTTTTATTCAGCACAAAAAGGGACCAAAGCCATGTTTTTTACATGGATTTATGTCTCTCTCTCTCTCTCTCTCTCTCTCTCTCTCTCTCTCTCTCTATTTGGTTTAAAGGAATAGTTCATACAAAAATTCATCCATCATAAAAGTAATCCAAACGACTCCAGTCACCTTTCATCTGGAACTCGACTCCTTTGTGAATGCATTGTTGGAAGCCAGTTATTATAAAGTTTTAAATCATAAGGCATTTATTTACCCACTGGAAGTGTATGGATTACTTTTATGATGGATGGATTCCTTTTTTGAGTTTCAAAATCTCTGGCACTATTCAATGCCATTACAAAGCTGGGAAGAGCCAGGATATTATTTAACATAACTCTGATTGTGTTCGTCTGAAAGAAGAAAGTCATATACACCTAGAAAGGCTTGAGGGGGAGTAAATTATGGGATAGTTTTGGGTGAAATATTCCTTTAAGGCAATCCATCGTTCTCTTTAAAAAAGGAAGAGAGGTAACTTTCAATGCAATTAAATTGGGCCAATTTGTGGAGGATTTTAAAGCAGACACATGTCCTTTGATTTTATTAAAGGACTTGCCCTCATTCTTTTGTTAAAACTTGTGTATTATTAGAGCTGTAAAGTTGTTCTCTTGGTTTTATGGTTGTTTTAAGGATGTAGGCATACGTTGTCTTGACAATGAAGTTGTAAAGTTGCATATAAACTACTGCTAAAAGTTGTTTTTTAGCATTTAAGAATGCTCAAGGCTGTTTTTATTTGATCAAAAATACAGTAAAAACAGGAATGCTGTGAAATATTGTTACAATTTAAAATAACTCCTTCTATTTGAATATATTTTCAAATGTAATTTCTTCCTGTGATGTCAAAGCTGAATTTTCAGCACCATTACTCCAGTCTTCAGTGTCACATGATCCTTTCGAAATCATTCTGATTATTATGAATGTTGTAAACAGTCGTACTTTTGTGGAAACCGTGATGCATTTTTTGTTACTGTCACGTTTGATCAATTTGATCTTTGATGAATTAAAAGTATTAATTTCTTGAAAAAATAAATAAATATGACTAACCCCAAATTTTTGACTAGTAGTGTACACAGAAAAGATTAAGCAATTTTTTTGTCATGTTAACATACATATTATTTACGTCTTGTGGCTAAACTATTGAAACGAATGAACGTTTTCAGATTGATCAAATTCACATCCATTGTAAGTGCCTCAGTTACCCAGATTTTTAGATTTCGGGTGAACTATGCCTTTAAACCATCCCTCCTCCCTCCATATCCCACACATCCTACTCCAGCGCTCACGTACGTTGATGTACTGATGAATGACTCCTGCTGCATCCTGCCTGTCTTTAATTTCCACATTTTCATTTCCCCTCCTCTTCGCTTGTTCCTTGTCCAACATGACATCTCGGAGCACTAAAGCTCATTGCTCCTTTCTGTAGAGTTACTGTCTCCCTGCCGCCAGTTGCGAAGCAAATGCTATTGCTTTCAGTGCAGCTTGATTACATCATAGAGAACAAATGATGCCAGAGCTGCTGGTGACAACATGTGTGGGCAGAAAGCGAAGGCCCTGCCACAGTAGAGCAGCCTTCATGGGAAATGGCTTTCTCTCTCACCGTAACTAATGATGGCGTCACCCATAAGGAGAAATGATCCTGCCAAGGGCTTTCCTGGGATACTTTATCAGAATTGTCTCATATTTTCCAGTGCATTTGATACATTCTAATGGTTTTCTGTTGTTCAACAGCTGAAGCTTGAATTACGTGAACTAATGATGTGTTTGTTTATGATGCTTTGTTTAGCTTTTTATTGTCTGGGACACTGGGTCTGGCTCTCTCAAAGGGCTCTATGATGAAAGATGGGATTGTTTAGGGGGTTTGAAAGGCCACGTAGGTGTAATGGAGCTGAAAAATAGCAGTAAAATGTTCCTTCTCTGACGGGTTTGTCTACACACCACCAGTTACAACATTCAGTAGACACGTCAGATCTTGCGGAGACGAATGACTGTTCGCTCCTTCAAGTGTCTGACTTCCAATAGTAATAATCAGAATTCAGTTGATGATATTTGGCTGTTTTCAGATTATCGGTTTGTTACAGTCCATACATTTAAACATCCTTGTCAGTGAACAATTAGACCTTCAGATTGACTCCATAGCAGCTTTCATTGGCCAAGGACTGCCCAGAGGTCGTCTGTCATGTAAAGCAACCAATCACAGGTCGTTTTTGTTCCACGTCATGTTTAGGGAAGTGAACATGTAACGCCAGTGTCCATACAATAACAGACCGGTG
The DNA here is from genome assembly GCA_030578255.1 of Tiaroga cobitis. Lineage (NCBI taxonomy): Eukaryota > Metazoa > Chordata > Actinopteri > Cypriniformes > Leuciscidae > Tiaroga > Tiaroga cobitis. The sequence continues at coordinate 48,318,787 of CM060591.1, forward strand.
TGTAAAACTCTTGGACGTATTTTAAAGAGTCTATGACACAAACTTAACCCACTTCACATACTTTTGAAAATCCAGCGTTTAGTTGATCCTGATATGCTCTCATTGTCACAGTTGTAAACACGACGGGGTTCTTCTTCCATGAGGGGGTTTGGCATCACTGAATTTTTGTTTCCAGGCAGAGCATTAAAGAACGCGATACACACGTCTTCCAGACATCCTGTAGAATTCAACCAATCAGATGACAACTTCGAAAATCCTGAAGTGTTTCCAGTTAAGTGTGCCATATGCATCAGACGTTCCTGGGCGTGACGTCTGAGGCTGAGACAAGAGGACAATAAACTTTTTCTACTTTTACAATAAACACACACTATATTAAAGCATCATTAAGCATTCCTATTCAAATGCTTGCAGTTCGCCACATCCTTTTATAACAGCCTCTTTGCACCCATTTCTACGGAGCCCTGCACATGACATGCCGTGGAAAAATGTGTATCTTGGCCACAAATCTACAGTTCGTTCCCATGACTTACTAATATGTAAACATGTTTAAATTCGTTCCCAAAAAATTCTATTTCCAAAAAAAGTGGAGTATCCCTTTAAGGAAATCTTGAGCACGATAATTTGTTCCCTCGTTTTACTGTGTGGCCACTTTGTAATAATTCGTTCCATTACTTTAGTTTAATTAAAACGAGGGAGGTTCAACGTGGCCCCGGTTTTCTAAATTGAGGTAACAAATTCTTAATTAATGGCCACGATTTAACTAAAACGAGAGAATGACGTAATTTGTGGCCAAAAAAAAAAAAATTTTGTCCGCATGTCATGTGCGGTGCTCCGTACATTTCATTTTGACATGATCACAAAACAATCCCTTCAAAATCAGACTGAAACAATCAGGAATAAAGTTTCAGTCTTTCCATATGTCGGATTGTTCTGGAGGGGCGAGTGGAAGGCGCTACAAACACCCAACACAATATTTGATGCACAATTGCGGCCAAAGGTTGTGACGCAGACAGGTTTATGTGTACGCTGAGTTGACACTTTTTCATCTGCACTTCTTCAGGAAACATGGTCAACTCCAGTTCCACTTCCTGTACAGCATCCCTTTCCGGAAGCTGGAATGTGCTTTGTATGTAGGTATTGGGGTGAAACAGGTGAAGAGGGGTGACCAGTGACACCGGCAAACTGGAAATGACCACAACAAAATGCAAAGGAAGTGAGAGAATGAGTGTCAAATAGGTTTATGTTCTTTGGATCATTGTTGATCACAGTGCTCAGTGAGGAGGTTCAGAAAGCTATACCTTTCATCTTTTGCTCTCTCTGACTTGATCTACATACTGTTCAATGAATGATTTACAAGATTATCACTTCCTGGGGGAGATTACCTTTCCAGAATCCCATTACCAGTGGTCCCGGATGCAGTTACGCAGCTTAAACTGCGCAGTAAAAGCTCACCCCTTGAGACCTAGAGCTATTGCCAAAGTTGCTGTGATAGTTTGTGGGTCTTCGTTTGGGTCAGTGTTGTTGTCTGGGAAAATGTATATTCCCGCTATAGAGAAGAATGCTTTTTTTTTTCACTAAATATGCATCTGTATTTTGAAGGAATTTTGTAGTATAAAGGGTTAAATGTAGATACAATTATCTGGAACTTTTCACCACCACCACCACGCAAAAAAGGCATTTCTTACTTAGAATTTTTGTCTTGTTTCTAGCCCAAATAAAAAAAAACTTAAATCAAGATGCGTTTACTAGACAAATAAAATTACATAAGATATTGTTCGGTTTTCCAAAAAAAAAAAAAAAATTTTTTTTTTTTTAAATTAAGTGAGATTTTGCTTCAAACAAGCTAAATCATCTGCCAATGGGGTAAGAAAAATAATCTTGTTTCTATTTAAATCAAGATTATTTTTCTCACACCATAGGCAGATAATTTAGCTTGTTTTAAGTAAAAAAAAACCTTAATTTAGATCCTAGTGAAATAATATCTTTTGCCATTTTACTTGAATAGCAAATGCATCTTGATTTTAGTTGAATTTGAGATATTTGGACTGGAAACAAAAGAATACTAAGAAAAGCATTTTTTTTGCAGTGTGGGCAGTTTGTCTGTGAATCTATCTAATCCATTTTGTTTGTGTACATTTATTTGAGTACACAAAATGAAACGGCATTCTCAACCCATTTGACTTTGTAATGTGAATGATATTTGGGTGGAATTAGATTTGTATCCATTGGGCATTGAAACACGTTCTCTAGCCCAGTGTTTCCCAACCCTGCTCCTGGAGGCACACAACAGTGCACATTTTGGATGTCTCCCTTATCTGACCCATATATTTCTGGTCTTGGAGTCTCAACTAATGAGCTGATGAGTTGATTCAGGTGTGATTGATTAGGAAGAGTTGGAAAATGTGTAGTGTTGGTGTGCCTTTAGGAACAGGGTTGGGAAACACTGCTCTATAGCCATATATTTGACATTATTATTAAAATAATAGGCCTACATATGAATTTTTAATCTATTTTAAGTAATTTAATATTTAATCAATTAAATTGAGATTAATTGATTTGTTTATTTTTGTAATTACATTTTTTAGTGCACACCAATGAATTTTTTTTCACAACAGTACCAAATACTCAGGCTGGTGTTGATTTGAGAACTGGCTCCTGAACACACCAAGACGACGGTCGGCCGTCGGGCATTTTTTGTGCGTCGGCCGACAAGTCTCCTCGGTGTGTTCCGCACGGTTCCGTGCCGTGCCGTCGGCGAAAATTGGTTCTCGTCGGCTTAGCTTTGTTTCGGCCGATTCGACATGTTGAATCGGCGTCGGGCCGTCGGTGAAAGAGAACTCCGATTGGCTGTTCAGCTTAGTGAAAGAGTCAATGCACGAGAATAATAGCAAAACAGCGAGCAAAGAAGTCAAAACTCTACAGATAGAAGGCTGTTCTTATGTTACGTCATCTCACCTGAGTGTTCCTTGGCGAATATTTCAATATTATCACGAGCGGAGTGGAATAAAGAAAGTGTTTAGCAGGATTGATATTTAAAACGGTAAGCACGCACTGCTTTGTTTATGGTTTGTGTATCTGCAGCCTGCAGCGTTGGTTTCCCATTTTTGAATGACGAATATATATATAGCTATCTGCAGAAATAGACAGTTGTCTCATTTACACTCGCGCATTCTAGCTGACAGTCGGCAATAGTTCGCTCAGTGTGTTCAAGTGCAGCTTTTTACCCCGACGCGAGGCGACAACACAGTCGGCTTTCATCAGCGCTAGTTCGTCGGCGTCGGCTTGGTGTGTTCCCGTAACACTTCTACAATTCTAACTTAACCCCTATAAGCATATTCATTCATTTCATGTCTGGAAAAAAGTTTGAAAGATGTTAAAAGGATAGTTCACTTTGAAATTAATTTTTGGTATGTTTTAGCTTAGACCTGCATTATATGACTGACAGACAAGAACGGTTTGACCTAAAAATATCAAAATTGAAACTACTGCGGAAACAAAGACACCTACATCTTGGATGCCCTTGAGGTAAGCTAAAACGTACCAAAAATGAATTTCAAAGTGAACTATCCCTTTAAACTACTTGCTCAGTATCACAAGTTTGAACTCCATAACCAGCTGAACGAAATGCCATTTTGTGGCTATGAATGGACTATGGTTGGAAATATGGTAGATGGATAATCTTTTATGTGTCTCTTGAAATAGTCTCTTTAGGCGGGGTTGACTTCAGTGGTGAGGCCTGTACTTTTAAGCCCCACCAAGAATTAAAGCTTAAACACTCCTCATCCTTTTCTTTAAGACAAATCTGAAGACAAGACGACTGCTTTTCAGTAAGTTTCTCTGGCTTTACTTTTCTCAGTCTATTCGAAAAGCTGCAAGCACTTGTTATTTATAAATATGTTCTTCAGTTGGATATGCTAAAGTCTGCTGATATTAATTCAATGCATGCTTAGAAGGAAAGCTTTGGTTTTTGATGTCGAGAAGATGCTGTTTTCTGCTCTGCAAAAGCAAATTCCTTTGTAAACTCTTCCAAAGGATGAGGATGTGAAGAGTCAGGGGTTAAAATTACCACAGCGATACAACAGCTTTAGCCTATAACCTTTTGACGATTGCTTCTCAAATCTCTGTGAGTTCTAAATGGGGTTCACAAAACGCTTATCCGTTAAAGATGGGACAGTACCCACATTATTTGGACCAACTTGCTCCTCAGAATCCCAACCTGAATAATTATTATACTTTCTACCGGTTGTTCAAAATACGTAGTTTTGTGTTTTACATTGTGTAGATCTCCAGTTAACCGGCTCACTCTCGTTTTTACTGTCTTAATGAAATACTTCTGCTAATCAATTGTGGGTCACTATTAACTAAAATTGTGTCTAATAATTCAGATTGTCTGTTGTTCTTACTACTTTGAGTAATGATAAAAGATGGAGCAATTTGTTTTACAAACTTTAATGTTACATCAGTCATTGAAAGTAGTGCTCGGCTAACATATGCGCTGTTGTTGATACAGTTAATGATGCAGTTCCCACATGTGCGCCACAATAAATTAGAAATATACACACCAGTGGTGGAGGAAGTACTGAATCTCAGTACTTAAGTAAAAGTAGAAATAACCAGAGACATATTTACTTTAGTGAAAGTAGAAGTACCACAATGACAACCCTACTTAAATAAAAAGTAAAAAGTACCTGATTTTAAATGTACTTTAAGTATTAAAAGTAAAAGTACTTGCATAACAATTTATTCTCTTAATGTCTTTATTCTAATGATTAATAAAACAGTTAATCCTAACTCATTCAACCTAATAATCCTATAATGATGTTCAATAATGATGGTAAAGCCGTTATTTTTTAAGCTTTTGTCACCATTTCTGAACAAGCTTGCAATTAGGCAATATACACATCAAGCTTAATTTGACGGGGTTTGGCTGTAAACGCGATTAATTTATGGCGTAATTCTGAACCTCTTGGCTTGCCATACTTATCCTAACCAAACGTATAATAGGCTACACACGCACCCCACACCACTACTAAACCTACCCATGCGTATCCTATGCACGTAAAAACACATTTCCGCGTATAAATTGGACGATAAACACACTGCGTGCTATAGAGACGCATTTAGTGTGACCGGGTTGATATGGCAACCAAACTTCACTGGTGAGACAAACCTGCGACGAACGGACGGCCAGGATGACGTTTTGCCAGGGGAAAACTGATCAGAAAATGTAACGAAAATGTAACAGAACGTTGTAGAAATGTAGTGGAGTAGAAAGTATAGTAATTGCTGAAAAATGTAACGAAGTAAAAGTAATAAGTATGCACTATTGATTCTACTTAAGTAAAGTAAAGATATGTGAAAAATGTACTTAAGTAAAGTAACAAAGTATTTGTACTTCGTTACATTCCACCACTGATACACACCGGTTTGCTGGTGGTGAGGAATTACAGTTGCATCATAAACAACAAACTGAGTTGTGTATCTCTGAGAAACGACCATCTCAAGTCGTCCTTGCGATGGAGGTTCGGGTTGAATAACTAGTTCTTCCAATATTTCATTATCTGACTCGCGCTCGAATTTATATGGTAAAATTTATGCCATCGTTACTGTCTTTACAGTTTGTACAATCGCTCAGGATTAAGGAAGCCTCTGGAGCTGAAGTTCCTTATAGTGTGGTGCAGGTATGACATCAGAACCCGAAAGACTAATTCGCCACTGGTTTCTTACGAGATTTTCCTATGGGGTTTTATAATGTGTTTTTTCGATTTATGTGTAAAATAAAGCCTATGGTAAACATACATTGACTATACGTGGACGTTTTGTTCTAAAACATAAATTACACGCACCCATAGTGAAAACGCGAATTTTGAAGCAGTCATGTTCATTTTTGAAAACGTACGTTTTTTCATAAGTAACTAGATAAGGTGTAAGTTCTGTTGTTTCCAACATAGTTACGAAGCCATAGTTCCAATGAACATTCGCAAACAGATTCGCAAATTCACGAGGAGCTGTGGTTAGAAGAATAGTTTCTTGTTAAAATAATGTGAACGCAATTTTCAAGAACACACTACTAATGCAACTCAACCAGTTCTCGGGACACTTGGGACTGAGTCAGTGCAATGGACAGGATGGAAAACGTTGTACTGTTGTAGCTTGCATGATTTTATTAGCATTGTTCAGTCGAAAACCTTCGGACATTTTCCATTTTAGAAAATGTAAAGGTCAGAAACATTGTGAACATTGTTTTGTTTAGAAATTTTGCTCGTGGTGGATGTTCTGTTGGCTTAGTCGGTGCTGTTTCAGTGCTATTTTTGCTCTCTGGGACAGTGAAGTTACGCTTGATATTTTGGGCGTGGGTTTTCAGCGGTCCTGTTTTCCACTGTGGTTACCATGAGGATGATCCCATCAGCCAATCAAGACAGAGATTTGATGAGTTTGCATCTTACACAAGCACACAGACATGATTGAGGCTGCTCTCTGTGGTGAAATTACAAATTACAGTTGAGCAAGGAAGGGCAGAATCAGCAACCAAACATGCCAGTCCGGTCAGAGGTCTTTAAATAACTCAAACACCCGGACACGCACACACACATGCATACATGGAGTATCTTTTTAGCACATGCTTTCAAAGAAAGGCTCTCATGCACTCTCTCTCACACATTCACACGCTTTTCCAGGCACGCGGTGTGTGATAAGCATGTATCTGTTTGGATAGCTGCACACACACACACAGTGGGAAACAGCGTGAGGCGGTTTAGCCAAGGCCGATTCCCAGCATTCAACTAACAGAGGGGGCACTTTAACCTGGCACAATGCAGATATTCACAAGCATGTCTATCTGTCTCTCCTCTCTCCGCCACAAACATCTGCTTGTTTCATATGATAGCAGTCATGTTTTATTACACACAGAAAAGCTGAGGTCTATTTCCACTTTATGGCCCATGACGTAATCTTTGATACATGACCGACTATGTTGCTTGTGTAATAATTGAACCCAGACTCAATTGCGCTAAACATACTGTGAAATACAAAAAACTTTTGTGGTATCTGCTACCATATAAAATTACTTTCTTTCGCAACAGATGTCAAAGTGTCTCTCTATCCATGTGCTCAGTCCTCAGGGTTCAGTAGAATTGGAAAGGGTTTCATAACATTTAGAACAATCTCTTTATTTTTACTGTTACTGCAATTATTTTTCCTGTGAAAAACTCCATGATCCTAGGGTTGATAGGGTGTTGCAATTTGGTTAGCAAGGTAATTGCTAGGGCTTTGGTAGGTTCAATACTTGTTGCCACAATGATAGGGTTCTCAGTGTATTGCTGGTGCTTTGCTAGGTGTAAAACTCAAGGCCACAATGTTAACATTGTTAGCGTCTTGCTATGTGGTGATTCCAAAATGGCATACTGTCTGAGTAGGTTCTACATTTGACTTTACTTGTAACCGTCAAAAAATGATGTTCTATTTAGTATGAATATGGGTATGAATGAAATTCAGATGTACTACATCCGCCATGTTGTTACTGTCACATGATCTACCAGTCTCAGTTGCGTCGCTTCACTGCCATTTATAAATCCTCTCCAGTGGCCTCATGGGATAGTAAATTGTCCATCGAATACACAGTTCAAAATCTCAGTGGAAGTAGTAGGTCATCCAGGGACTTTTCGCCTACTGTTTTTCGGATATGTGTAATCGGACATACTACTCTTTTGGCGTAAAGTTTTTTGCATACTATATAGTAGAGAAGTATTCAATTTCAGACGCAGCATGGGTGTTTTTCTTAGTGAATAATAGTGCTTTTCTAGGTGCAAAACTCGCTGCCACGATGGTTGAATTGCTATCATGTTGGGTACAGTGTTAAGGTTGTTAGCGTGTTGCTAGTTCTTTGAACATATAATTGTGTAAACTGTATTTGTGTATATCTATATATATGTTTTTTGCTTTCTCTATCTTGTATTTATATGAAGTACTGTTTTTTCCAATGGAACAAAAATATTTTAAGCAAACTTGGTCAATTAAACATATTCTGAGTCGTTGCTAGGTGCAATACTCTGTGTTGTTAGCATGTTGCTAGGGTGTTCTCAGTGGTTGTTAGGTAGTTACTTACTGGCCCCTGTCAATGATTGGGTCGCGCTTTTGATATCTGTGTCTTTTTTGCCTATTTTATTATCTGTCAGGTGGAAATCTGATTCTTTAGAAAAGCAACACCTCCGATCAACAAACCCCACAAGTTTTTGAAGCAGTAGTAACGCTTGCCTGAGCAGAAATCACTAATAACTGTAGTAACTGGTATTTTGTTGGTGACCATGGTAAAAAGACATGCAATACTATGCAATGCTGAGCAAAAATGTAGCAATTCTTACTGATGCATTGTCTATCTCTTGCACATCTAGGGCCATTTTATGCACATACACATTACATTCAAAGACACACATACTAAGTGGCTACTTCATACAGCAGTTGACAGGAGATCACTAGAGATCACAGCAAAATTCCAAAGCTGTTAGATCCCAAGTGTCATAAAAACAGCTTTCCAGATACACCTCCAGGATCAGCTCACACATGCTGCTGCTCACAGAGGAGAAGACCTTGAACGCGCTTGACGTTACTGTTTAGATTGATGCTGTTGATGCTTGGAGAGCTGTGGTCGGAATATTATGCTGAAATGAGCCTGTAATATTACACACTTACTGTATGTACACTGTGTTCAGTGTGTCATGAAAGACGGATCACGTATGTCCTGTGTTTAAAGGACAGAGGAAGCTGAGTCGGTGCAGGGCAGAGGCACCCTGCAATTATCCCGTCCGGGGGGAAATTCCTGCAAACAGGAGTTCCCCTCATCTTTGTTTCCACCAAGTGCTCGTTTTGCATGATGTCATATAGTCTGTTGGTGGCCTTGTGGAGGAACTACACTTCTGATCATCATTTCTCTTGCAGGACAATAGAGCTGGATTTGTTGGGTATTGTATTGGTGCAGGAAATACTTGTCCCTGATTGGTGTTTCCACTGACTAGTCAATGCTGTGATGCCATTATATATCTCACTCTTGAGATTGTCGTCTGCCGCTTTAAATGCTCGGGCTCTTCATCAGAATGGATTCTGATTGGCTGTCAATGTTGATTGTTCATCAGCTGGAAAAAATCGTTCTCAAAGCCACTTTAATCCCCGGTACACATTGTATGATTTTGGGCTGTCCTCCCAGACGAAAGATGACCAATCGTATGGATTTCTGTGGTCATGGCTCCTAAATGGCGTATTGATCAACTCGACATTGCGCTAAAACTTAAAACTACTTACGTCAAGCTCCATTTGCAAAATTGGCATGCCAAGCTGGCCTGTTTTCCATAGCCATGACCGCATACATATTCTCTTCTTTCGCTTACTCTTCTTTTTTTCAGCACATATACAATTCTTCTTTCTCTATATGTTTACCACTAGCGCTTGCTGATGCCGTTTTATTCTTCTATACTCCCTTGCGTCGTAGTCTACGATTCAATAAATTTCATCATCGTACAGTTTAAATACATGTCGTACCCAAGTTTATTAGATCCATGTCGTACAGTGTGATTTGTAATGATCTAACAGGATTGCCGAAATCGCACAATCTGTGGCAGGCATAAGGCAAGCCTCGAAGGTTAGCAAAAAAAGGCTAACGCCTGCTAATGCTGTGGTACGCATGGAAAGAGACCAGGGGTGCGTTTCCCAAAGCCAACTATGGTCGCAAGTTCCGTCGTTACCAATAGAGTTCAATGGAAATTGCGATCATAGTTGGATAAAGATGCTTTCGGGAAACGCACTCCAGAGCAGCTTCTCATTTAATGAATCGACAGCCTATCGGCTAATCTTCAAAACGTTTGCTCTAAAACATTAGTTTTGGATTGATCTAGTTTTAGAGTTTACACCCCCCAAAAAACGCTGTTTTATAACAGAAGTCATGGACAATTGTGCAGGTATGATTCAGTTTATGGCACTTCTCATTCATTTCTATGGTATCCGCAAACAGTGATTGACTGCCGCACAACTATGAATGAAATGAAATGACGTCAAGGCTGTAATGTGATCCACACAGGCACACATGATCCAAGTTCGCTAAACTATCTCCAATGGTAGAGCCGTGGACCCTCGTGTCTCCCAATAATAAGACCATCTCTGTCGTTCTGAAAGTGATTCCAACGATATTGTTTCACTGTGGCGTGAAACGTTATCATTATTGTTGTGGTGTGGACTTCCCTATTCTCATAGAATTAGAACAGTTACTAGAATTTTAGAGTTATCATTATAGTTTGGTGTAAACTTGGCTTTATATAGAAATGCATAACTAAACTGTAGATTAAGTTGTAGAGAATCTAATTGTCTTCTTGTCTTTTTCTCTTTTCAGGTGTATCTCATTAATGTCACATACTCTGACTCCACATCCCACATCATCTACAGAAGATACAGTAAATTCTTTGACCTTCAGGTAGGCTTTCTTAACTTTAACAGTTGCGAATTCTCTCTCTGTCTAACTTTTACTTTACTTTTATATTATTTTTTCAGATGTCACCTCAGCACTGAGTTTAATGTCTGCAAGCCAGGGCTATGTTTGCACTCCTATTTCTCCTACTTTCTTACATTTAAATGTGCTTTATTAGCGTTACACATTAATAACAGTGTATTTTTATTCCCACAGCAGTGGCAAGTTAGAGGACAATTAATAATAAGAGGAAGAAAGAATGTGATATGAGTCTAATGCTATTTAATGTAGCATGGCCGCAGCAAAGGGGTTACTCTGAATGACATTTATGGGTGTATTTTACAAATTAAAGTCTTAACTCTGTAACAGAGCTCTCAGGACACCTCAGCCAATAACAGTATTTGCTTTGGAAGTAGAATGGAGGGACCGCAGCGTTCACCCTTCAGGTGCAGCAGGCCCCTCTGTAAAGTCTGGGAAGAAAGATCATGTGTGTGAGGACGTGTATAGGGTTTGGATGACTGCGCACATTTAGTTGCAGTGTAAGCATGTCTCTGTGAACATGTCTGTACAATTGGTACAGTAGTGGATATGTGTATTTTTTTTTGTGGCTAGCACTAACAAAAGTGCTAAAGTAAAATTTTTATCGGCATGTTTTTGGAAATTTACAATGGGAATGTTTTTTTTTTAAACAGTAATATTGTGAAGTATTATTACAATTTATACAATTATTTTTCATTTTAATATATTTTAAAATATATCTTTTTTTGTGATGGCAAAGCTGATTTTTTAGCATCATTACTCCAGTCTTTAGTCACATTATCCCTCAGAAATCATCACAATATTCTGATTTGCTGCTCAAGAAACATTGCTTATTATTTTAAATGTTGAAAACTGTTGCTTAATTTTTGTGGAAACTGTGAGATTTTTTTCCAGGATTCTTTGATGAATAGAAAGAACAGCATTTATTTGAAATATAAATCTTTTGTAACTATCTTTACCGTTTTTACTGTCACTTTTGATCAATTTAGTGTATCCTCCTTTGCTGAATAAAAATATCAAATTTATTATATGAAAACTTACTGAGCTCATACTTATGAACAGCAGTGTAGTAGTGTAGTACTTCATGGTAATACCATTATTTTTTAATAATGTACTATAGTATTACCATGTTTTTTAACTGAAACCATAGTAGTGCCATATTTTTTTGGATATGTATCATGGGAACACCTTGGTTTTTGACAAGGTAACAGGGTGATGCCACTTTATTTGAAGGTTTTTCTGGTCATAAAAAACCTGGAATTATCAGGTTATTTTAAAATAGCGTTGTCCAGCCATGAAATTGTCATGGAAATTAATAAAACAATAAAACGTTTCTGAAATGTTTATATTTTACCAGCTTAAAATTCCTCTTTGTGGTTACAATCCCTGCAAAAATAAATAAATAAATAAATAAATAAAAAGTGAAACTGATAAAAAGTACTATGATATACATCAACATGCATCAACATCTGACACATTCACTGTACCATGGTACACTGTTTTTGTTTTTGGGACGGATGTATGTGTATGTGTGTAATGTGTTTTTTTGTAGTTGTGTGTAGTTGTGGGCTCTTCTACATATTAACAGTCTGTTGAGGTTATTAGTGGTTAGTGTTATGTCTCAAAGACTCCAGTGTTTAACACGGGAGCTAATGGCGGCCATGTTGTGTACAGGGCGGAGGGATGAAGTCAAAGCCTCCATTGATAAGGGCTGAGAGGGCGACTAACTCAGTCAATCACTTCCCTCCTCTTGAGTTCCTGCCTCTCCGTGTGGGATAGACGACAGGAACAATAACAAACATTAGGAAGAGGGATGTGCCTTTTACGAGGTGTCAGCAGATGTTTCAGATCATTCTAAGAATGTATAAATAATGCACCCTGCTGTGCTTCATGGCTTAAGTAGTTTTGTAGTTTAGAGGCTTAGTTTGGTTTTGGATAGTACACTACTGTTTAAAAGTTTGGGGTCAGTAGGATTTTTGAAGAAACTTGTTATTCAGCAAGGATGCATTAAATTAATCAAAGTGACAGTAAACCATTTCTTAAATGTGCCTAAAGATGGTTTTGTTGTGTATTATCAATGTAAGAACTCATTATCTTTCAGTGTTACTGCCAATGCGCTGTTGGTTAGCATTAGCATTGCATGTTTAAAAGTGTAGTTGAACTCCAAGCTAAACAAGTGAATTGTGCTTAAACGCTTCCCACACACTGACCGCTGGTTAAACACTATTTAATCATTCTTTAATGCTCCACAGTTCATTTAAAATAAAGTAATTCACGCTGGCCAAGAATAAGGTCCTGCGCTTTCGTTTGGCTAATTTTCTGTTAGCTGAGCTGAGGTCTTTAGTTGTCCAAACACATGTGCAAACCCAAATGTGAGACGTCTGCAAGTTCGGCCTTAACTGTACTGACAAAGGCCAGCATTTTCTGGAACATCCTTTAATTTTCCCTTACAAACATTTACCATGGTAACTATAGTTTACTATGTAATAGCCTGCCATGCGACTGCAGTTGTTAGTGCAACACAACTGTGGTTAGCCTTGGTAAGTATTAAAAAGTAAAAAAAAAAAGCACAGAAAAATTCTAAAGGCCCCAATAAAATTTGCTTTTACGGTAGTAATATAACTGCAGGAACTGTTTTAAATGTTTGGAAAGAATGATTCTTTATGGCTTTAGTACATTAGCAGCATTATTTCTCTTCTAACACACTGGGAAAAAAACCAAGTCTGTGGTGACATTGCTGTAAAATGATATTACGTTGCTTCTTGCACGTTTTGCAATACTTTCAAAGTGAAATGTTCAGTGAGTGGCGCTGAAAGCGTTTTCAGTTTTATCCGAAACAGATGAATGTGAATGGTAACAATTTATTAAGTTGGTTGTTGTATGTTTTGCGGCAGTTCAGAAATGAGATGTCCGGTGCTGAAAGGTTAGTGCTTTATCGCGTTTGAAAATAACGTTTCACCTAAACTCCACCCTAAACCTAACCGATAGTGTCAACAAAAGCAAACGTGAAATAAAAACACATTTGTGTTTTGAGTTGATATCATAGTATATTGCAAGGGTAATTTTTTTTTTTATGTCAATAGTTTTAATGCCAATAGTGTTTGAGCTGAAAACTGCAGTGAATTGTATAGGCATGTTTTTTATTTTATTTTACTTTTTGGGGAGATTTGCAAAAATGTAGGTATAGGCATGTTTTTCCACGTCCTATGCGGAAAAAAATGGTTTTGTAGAAACCATAGCGACAGTCATCTAAATTTTTTTGCCAATGGTTATGCGCAGTGAAATGTGGTTGCACTATGGCCATAAGCGGTGGGTGTATATTCTTGGATGTATATCAGGAAGCCTGTATTGTTTGTACTTCTAGGTTCTTGTTTAAAGTTTCAGGTTTATTTTGTCCTCTTTGGTCTCTGCGGAACAGCCACCCACAGAGCTTATGTATAGCCACTCAGACTTAAACTGTGGACTAGTGGCAATTTTGTGATGTTATGTAAATGGAAGCTTGCCTCTGTCTCAAAGCTTGGAGACTGGGTATAGTGGATTCTCTATCCCACAAGGGTACGCAGGTACAGAATGAAGTATTGTGAGCAGAATGTTAAGAGGTGACCTCTGTTGTTTAGGTTACTCCTCTCATACTCCTTAGAGGAGGTGGTTGTGTCTCATTGTCAAGTACTCTGGCAGGGCTCCAGTACTGTAAGCTCAGGTCTTCATCTTATCGTACAGCACTGCAGAGTCCTGATTTCTGCATAATGCACCAGGTGATTCATCCTGAATTTTTGACCCTATAACTCTAAATTTGTGTTCTTTTCTTAACCTATTTTTGCTTTAGGAAGAAGGTGAGAGAAAATGAATATAATGAACGGGTATCAAAAAAAGGGTAACAGACAGCTGGTCTGACAGCGATAGGAATGAGTCAGCATGCTTTCGAGTAGTCATCCAGCAACTGAGTTTATCCGGATTTTTTATATTTTTAATATTTTGAATAGACATACTTTAAATGGCATGAATTTAGAGACACACAGTAACCTTTTTGAGACGTTTTAGTGTGCTAACAACATGTTAATAGTAGCATTTGGACTGACAGGACTGTTTTTTATTACGTTATATTTTAATGTTGCATATTATATTATTATTATTTTTATTTTATAATTGCTGACTGGAGTAATGATGCTGAAAATTCAGCTTTACCATCACAGGAATAAATGACATTTTAAAATATATTACAACAGAAAACAGTTATTTTAATATTACTGTTTTATTGTAGTTTTGATCAAAGAAATGCAGCCTTGGTTACATTTCTCTCAAAAACATTAAAAAAATTATCATACTAATAGTGTTAATTTTACCAGCCATTTTTAAATTTAGTTTCAGTTTTAGTCCAGTTTCAGCATCGCTTGTTAGTTTTTATCACATTTAATCGACATCATCCCATTTTTATTTAGTCTAGTTTTAGTCGACTATAAGTCGAGCATTTTAGTCTTTATTTTAGTCCAAGAAAACATAATTTTATTCGTTTAGTTTTAGTCAACAAAAACTGTCAACATTTTAGTCTAGTTTTAGTCAGGACATCATTTTAACCTTTTACTTTTTTGTCAGCAGATAATATTTAACATTTCCTAAAATTATTTCACATTTCAACATTTTCTCTCATTCTCTTTCTCCCGAGCCCCGTGCAAAGCATGTTTTACTTTTAACCTGTCGCCGCCTCGCCGTGAATCCAGCTCCTGTCTGCTCCATGTGTTGTATAGGCTACTCTGTGCCCGGCCCGCCCGCTCCAGGTTTGAAAGTGGGTGTGTGGCGGAAGAGCTGACGAGGAGGAGGCGGAGGAGGAGACAGGATTTGACAAAACCATATCATATAATAATATGTAATTTTCGTCTCGTCTTTGTTCGTGAACTAAAATGTCCATAGATTTTAGCCCAGTCTTTTATTTACCGAACTGCATTTTCGTCTCGTCTTTATTAGTCTATGAAAATTATTTCTGATTTACTCCCAGTTATTGTTTATTAGTGGGGATTTTAGTCTCGTCTCGTCTAGTTTTCGTTCGGTGAAAAATGTGCGTTGACGAAAATATTTTCGTTTAGTTTTCGTTAACGAAATTAACACTACATACTAAGCAACTAGCTGACTTGTCTGTTGTAAATTAATAGTTTTGCACATATCTAGTGAGCAATAATAACCCACTTTTATATGCTATAAAATGAAAGCATTTTGTGGAAGGCACAATAGAAGCACAGGGTGGCAAAATGCGTCATACTTCACACGTCTTATAGAGTTTTTGATCTGAAAGGCCGGACATACATGCAGGCTCCCCAGCGTCATTGTGTGGGCTACTAAGCTGGTTGAGATGAGGATAAGGACAATAATACACCTGACAAAACAGCATAGTCAAGACATCTGCTTTGCATTTTCCTCTCATCTAAGCTGACTCTGTCAGTCTAAGCTGTCCAAGACCAAACCAAGACCAGCTGACTGCAGGATTTAACATGCACGACTGAGAGGCTCTTGATGTTGTGCATAGGAACTGCATTCGTCTGATTGCTGTATTTTCTTGAAAACCTGAAAACCCTTGATTTTGTGGATCTGGGGACATATAGGTGTCCGCCTGGGATTTGTTGTATTTGTATCCATATTGATCTACATCAATATGGATCTGTTTAGCCATTAAATCCGTCTATCTGCACTGACTTGTTTAGTTTAGTTTTATTTTATTGTTTCATTTTAATTGTATAATAATATTTTTGCTGGCATCTTTTTAAAGTATTATCTTTTATCTTTATTTAATTTTCATTTTACATTTTATTTTATTTATATTTATGAGGGCATCTTTTTAACAAGTATGGTCTCATTTCAGTATTAAGTTTGAATGTAAATAAATTTTTTAATGATGTATTTTAGGTATTTTTGAGGCAATAATTATATATATATTTGAAATAATATTTTATTTTTATTTTTAACAAGTACTATCTTATTTATATATATATATATATATATATATATATATATATATATATATATATGTGTGTAATTTATTTTATTTGACTTTATTTTATGTTTATAAAATACTATTATAAAATACTAGTACTATCGTTTTATTTTATCATATTGTTTATATACAAACAATATTTTATAGTCATCTGTTTAACAAGTAGCTACTATCTTATGTTTATAGTTTTTTATAAAAAAATATTTTTATAATTTTAATTTAATTTTATTGATATATTTTAACAAAAAAAAAATATAAAGGCACTTTTTGAACAAGTATTCAAGGCCAGTATTGCCAAAATCGATACTGATACTGATTAAGACAGTTTACATCTACAACCACTGTAGAACACTATCCCAAATATATAGGTCTTGGATGATATTGGATGCCTTTTTTCGCTTCCCTTTATTCACAGGTCTGTAGTAAAATATCATTGATATTTAGTTTAGATTATAGATATGTGCAGCTGAACTTTTTGTCGTAAGCTTCGCCTGCTCTATTTTCCTTACCAGTCCTTGGACCTCAGAATGATTCAGAACATGAACCCGTCTGACACTGGAGGATCTCCTCAGTACGTGCTCTGGCAAATGGAGGGTCATTCAATCTAGTTTTGGGAATACGTAGGCAGCCCGGCCCGGCCCGAAAGTCCAAAATGGGTGTCTAGACCAAAGCATTACAGGCATGCCAATGGCACCAATGGCCTCAGCACTTTGGTGGTGTTCAGGGACTCTCAGCTCTGCCTACTGTACTGATGTCAGTGGGAAGAAGGAGCTTGATTGTTGAAGCTGGATAAAGGCCTGTTTCATGAGCAAGGTCGAGTTGTAGTCAGAAGACCGACACCTACACTTCAGAGACACACTGGCCTTGTGCTCAAAGGTTTGTCACAATGGAGGGTTTTGAGCCTGTGGTGAAGAGAGAAGTTGCCCTTGGCTCCAGATCTGAGGCCAGCGAGCAAGAAAGCAAGAGAGACTAAATTTAGTGTTTCATAGTCGAGTCCATTTAGAAGGGGGTTTTCGTCCTACTCTGTTTTTATTTATTTAATTGTTTATTTTATGTTTGGGTTTCGGAACCAACCAGGGAGAGGCCACATTTGAAGGCCACTTTTTTATTGTATATATTTTTTTATTTTTAATGTTTAATTTTATTAATCTATTTTTATTTTATTTTTCAATGTATTTTGTTTAATATATATAAATATATATATATATATATATATATATATATATATATATATATATATATATATATATATATATATATATATATATATAATTTATATATCTGTCATTAGATTCTTCCATTACCAAATTATATGGACTTGATGCTAAAAACAAAAGCGCTTAAGCCAGCCTAGTTTAAGCTGGTCTTTCAGCCTGACCAGCTGGAAAAAGTCTGTAAGACCAGACCAGACCAGCTTGAGCAGGTTGTGAGATCAGTTAAGACCAGCAAACCAACTTTTTTTGATAACAACTATTTCATTAGTTTCTGTTTTTTTTTTCCCTAACGAAACATCCGACACACAGCTGAATGCTTAAATGCAACATAATTGCATTGCTTCCAAATCTAATAAGCATTGGATGTAAAGTTTTGTGTAACAGGATGTGTGATCTGGACGAGTGTTGTGATGGATGCTTTGGTTCTAGTAATGAAGTGGGACTCTTTTGATGTGTTTGCTGTGGTCATGTTTGTGTGTGTACTCGCCTGAATGTGGGTTTATTGTGCATTTCTCTGTGTTGGTGCCAGACTCTGGGCTTCTGACCACCTCTCTGATGTCTTTTGATGTTTTCATAGACTTTGAGTCTGTACTGCCGCACAAACCAGCTTTGAGCTATACGATTGAAACCAGCCGATGAGCTATTAGAATAAAAATAGTAAATCGTTTCCCTTCTATTCAGCAGTGGCACCATGGACAACATCTAAGCTGTTTTGGAACAGATTGGAGACTACTGAGACTGAGATTCTATGTGTAAAAACGAATGTAAGCTGCAGTGAGTGACTAAATTACATGTAATAATCTTTTAAAGAAATAATAATAAAAGGGTTATGCTATAATACTTGAAACTGTGAAACTGTGTATAAAATTGGCATGAAAAGGAAGTTGCGATGCTCGTTTCTTTCCTATTGTGACTTATATCCGAGTGAAATGGCTTCTCAAACAAGAAAAAATGTAGGGTGGGACTTGATATTGTCCAAGTGGAATTGATGGGATGCTTGTGGCTTGCTATTGGTCGATCTCATGTGAGTGACAGGTTGTCCCACCCTCACGCCAGTAAATACATCAGAGATGAGATGACTCTGCAAGAGGGAGGGGAAGTTATTTTGATTGAAGATTATGAGGGAACATGAATTAAAAAAAAGATGTGCACGGGTAAATCATTTATATTACATAACATATTCCATAAAAAATATTTAAAAAAAAACAAGAATTGTTTGATTTCATGGTGACTTTAAAAGGTTGTCTAGGTAGCTTACTCGGTTTTTTGACATGGAACACAGTGTAAATGATATTTACTGACTCCTTGTTACCTACCACACACACTGTTATTGAATGTTTTAGTCATAATGTTAAGTTGTGTGGCACAAATCTGGTGAATAAAGTCGCACAGTATAAATAAACGAATCTCTCTTTGGTCTAAAATTTGGGCAAACACTCACACAGAACCCCAAAAGGAAGGGTGTGCACGGGAAGCCAGCTTTAAACTGAGTTAGTTGTAGAAGTCTTTCTATGAAAGGGAGGACTCTGTTTGTTTAAACTCTTCCCTCTGGAGTTTTCACTGTACAATTTACACACACACACACACACACCGTCGCTGGGACGGGCACGTTCCTCCGTTTGATCCCACGTGCTGAAGTTAGCCTGGTTGGCACAAAACATGGAAATTATTCATAGAGGCTCAGAATATAGTGTCTGACTTTGAAGCACTGTTTTTGTATGTATAGTCTTTGTGATGGACAGATGTGGAATGTGTAATTATGTCGCTGGCAGGAATGAGATCAGGTCACGTTTATATGTCCAGATATGAAGTGTTGGTTTTCTTGGGTGACCCAGATTTGCTGGGGTTTTCTCTGCACCTGGTTACAGTAGACACACACACACACACACACACACACACACACACACACACACACACACACACACACACACACACACACACACACACACACACACACACACACACACACACACACACTTAAACAGAACCACACACTTACTTTGGGCACTGCCACTCTCCCGGGGAAAGTCATTTGGCACACTCTCATATACACATGTTCTCTCTCTCTCTCTCTCACTCGATGTAGTAGACATTCAACAAAGCATGTTCTGAGCTTCTTTTTCTATTTGAGGCTCTTTCAAGGTCCACTGCCTACTGTTACTTTTGTATTGTTTTTATTTCCCCCCCTGAAGTTCACTTATAATGTTAGTGAAGGTTTCGTGCACCAAAACAGTTGTCATTTTGTCATTTTTTTTCATCATCTTTTTGTTCTTTGAATTAAATGGGTGTAGAAGCAGGTTTATCTCAGATTAAAAAAGGTAAATTGTGTAAAAAAGTTAATTGTAAAATCATAATTGTTAGATCTCAAGTCACATTGTAAGATATACAGTAACAATTTGGCTCACAATAAAATCAAGATTTGTGTGAGTTAGTCATATTGTGCGATATAGTCGCATTGTTTCTCATGATTACTTCTTTACATCTCACAAATTTGCAATTGCGAAATTTAAAGTCATATGGCGAGATGTATAGTCACATTATGAGGTTTAAAGTCACATTAAAGTGACTTTAATTGAAAAATGTAAAGTGATATTGCAAGATGGTGAGGTAAAGTTGCTATTATGAGAAGAAGATTTATAGTAATATTGCAAGATATAGTCACGTTATGATATATATATAAATTCGCGTTTACGAGAAACAAAATCTTAATTGCAAGGTTTAAAGTCATATCGCAAGATATAAGGTCACATTGTTTCTTTACGACTTTGTATCTCACATATTGCAATTGCAAAATTTAAAGACAAATTCCAAGATATAAAGTCATATTTGCAAGATATAGTCACATTATGAGATATAAAGTCACAGTTACAAGAACTGTGAAATTTATCGTGATATTTCAAGATTGCGAGATTTAAAGTCACATTGTGAGAAATAGTCGCATTTACGAGAAACAAAATCGCAATTGCAAGATTTAAAAGTTTTATTGCGACATTGCGATATATAAAGTCATATTGTGCAATATAAAGTCGCATTGGATCTCGTAATTGTGACTTTATGGGCCCTATCTTGCACCCGGCGCAAATGACTTTGTACACTGACGCATGTATCATTCCTATTTTGCACCCGCGCAAAGCGGACTTTTCCGTCCACAGACACACGCCGGTTAACTAAGAAATACACTTGCGCTCCCCGGGGCGGTTCAGCGCAAAGAGGAGGCGTGTACCGGCGCAAACTTTCCCTCGTGCTATTTTGCTGTTCTATAAATCAATTCCGCCACTGACCAGAAAAAACCTAGTCTAAAGTCAGTGGCGCGTTGCGCGTACATTCAGATGCTATTTTAAGCGCGCATGCTTGGCCATAATACATAGTGTGAACAACGCGCATACACTGATGATTCTCTCATCTACACAGATGCATTTTACTTTTTGCAAATGATACATTATTATAAGGAAAAATATTTAACCACGAGGGAAATCATTGTTGTGTCCATGACGATGGGATGGGAAAAATAGGCATAAAGCTTAAACATTTACCCAAATTAGAATATGCATGTTTAACCGAAGCTAATTTGGGTGGGTTTGTCCCATCCCCAATGTCACTTCTCTTTCTTTTACGGCCCTGACGAGAACATCGATCTCCTCGGCTGTGAACCGATTCTGAAGCGCGCTGGTCAATGCGCCGTTATAATAGTATTGCGCCATGGAACAAGTGCACCTCGTTCATCATGCTCTTAAAGGGAATGTGATATGACGCTCTTATTGGTTTGTTTCCGTTACGCCCAAACCACACCTATGAATAATGAAGCTACTTCAGACCAACCCCTTTTAGATTTGCGCCAGGCGCAAGAGGCATTTATCCCGCCGGGAAAATAGCAACAGCGCCGGGATCCGCCCACAAAGTTAGGCCTACTTGCGCTTTGCGCTTTGACACTTGCGTTTCAGATCGTTAAAATAGGGCCCAGTATCTCACATAGTTGCAATTTAAAGTCAAATTGCAAGATATAAAGTTACATTATGAGATATAAAGTCACAATTATGAGAATTGTGAAATTTGTGAGTTAAAGTTGCAATTAAAGCCACAATTGTGAGATATAAAGTCGCAATTGCAAGATGTATAGTAATATTGCAAGATACAGTCACCTTATCATATATAAAGTCACTTTTAAGAGAAAAAAAAATTGCAATGGCAAAATTTGCACGAGATAAGGCTGCATGATTTGAGGATCGAATCGAAAAATCGAATTGCTATTTTTTCTGATAAAAATTTCAATTTGAATTTAAAAAAACAATCAGAGATGCTGCATACATCGCTGGATAATGAGCTTCTTACGTGTAAGAACACGACACACTTCACACTTTATGTAATTAAATAACAGTTTTTGCGATTTGATAATTGCACTAAGTCTTATTTTGATTAATCGTGCAGCCCTATTGTAAGATATAAAGTAAAAATTAGGAGATATAAATTCACAGTTTTAAGAATCAATGTCCTAATTGTAAAATATGAAGTTGCAGTTACCTTTTTTTTTTTTTTTTTTTTACTTTGAAGTAGAAATAAGTTTCCATAACAGGGTGCATAGATCTCTCAGATATTTTTTTATTGTGACACCGGAATGTGCAACCACACTTTTCCAAGACATGCCAATCTCCTGTTTCTTTACAGAATACACACCATATTCAACCAACTCGAAACAGTTCCTTATACGTGTCAAGTCAGTGATGCCAAACTAGTGTGTAGTAGCAGTCTGCAGTGCTGTCACTGTCCAAAAGTCAGTAAGAGTACAGTATGTCCTGATTGTGTGTGTGCTGTCTTTGGGGTTCAAGCCAGTCCTGGCTCCTCATATGGAGAGAGTGAGGAGAACAGGGGCTAAATCTGGGTGTGCGCAGAGGAGACTGCCAAAAGTCTTTATCCCTGCTGCTGGCTGCCCTACATATACTGGTCAAATAATCTGTGTGGACACCCCCAGTTACTCATGTGCTCCTTCTCTTTAGTCTCAGATCTTAGTAGTATGTGTTTATGTGTGTGCGTGGGTGGATTTCAGGTACGTCCGCCAAATGTAACAAGAGACAGGTGAGGAATACGTGACACATTTGGGAATGTGTGTGTCAGTGTGTGATTAATTTTAATATGGACCCGTATGTTGCATCAAGCGTCTCTGATGACACATAGAACATCTAACAATCTGTCATTGCACATCCCACAGAATTTTGGCTGGTCTTCGGGGTCAGGCTTAGGGTCACATCAAGGGCATTGGATTCCCTTTTTGTCTTGGTTGAACTTACAATTTCAGACTGACCTCAGATCTAAGTTGCAATTTGGGGTGGTGCAAAAAAGATCAAGGCTGGTAACCAAAAGTTTAGGTTTGAACCCTGCAATAGAGGTTAGTTTGTCAGAATACATTCCATATTTAATGGAATAGGTTTTTTTTTTTTAAAGACACCTTTTATTTGTTTGGAATTACCGGAGTTGTGTAATGATGACAGAACTGGGCTATTCCTATAATTGGAGGCTGTAAGGAATGGAAGAACAATTTGTTCAGAATGACTTATTGAAGGTTTCAGACTGTTTCAAAATGCTACACGACATAAAGTCACAGCCAATGCAGCATGATAAAAATAGTAACCAAGCAACTGACAACGGTTGCGATTAATCTCGTTGCGTTTAGGGTAACATTTTTCAGTTTTATCAACATACTGAGCGTCATTCATGAAACATAAGCATGATGAATTTCTGTGTAATTTGTAAAATCGTTCTTACGTAAATTGATGCTTTTATGTTTTAGCATAAATGTATGTTAACAAGAATTTAAAAAAAAATCAGAGTGGAAAAAATTACAAAAATGTGTTAAAATTACATAGAAATCGGTAAATGATTTAGGGGGAGGGACATTCTTATTCTAGAGCGAAATCTACACAATATGAATTTATATTTCTTTAAAATACTTTTTATTTAGCTAGGATGCATTAAATTGATCGACAGTGATAGTAAAGACAATTATAATTGCAAAGAATTGCTTATTTCAAATAAATGATTTAACTTTTTTTTTTAAATCTAAGAATCCTGTATCACAGAATCCACGAAAATATTAAGCGGTGTTTTCAACAGTGATAATAAGCAAAGATCCTGAGGAACATATTAGAATGATTTCTGAAGGATCATGTGACACTGAAGACTGGAGTAAAGATGCTGAAAATTCAGCTTTGATCACAGGAATAAATTACATTTTAAACTATATTCAAATAGAAAACAGCTATTTTAAATTGTAATAATATTTGAGAATATTACGTTTTTTTTTTTTTTTTGGTCAAATAAATGCTGCCTTGGTGACCATAACAACCAGTCCAGGTTCAGTCATCAGTATTTTTGTTTTGATTTCATGCAAGAGAAGGACTAAAAATGTTAGATGCGTCACTGCCTTTCACTGCATCAAGTACACTAGCATATATAACCTCAAAGGGAACTCATATGGAGTAAAATCTACAGAACTCACAAAATTTGATTTCATGGGTTCTTTGGCATTTTTTTCTTGTCTGGTCGTGTGGTAGCCAGTAGTCTCTCTCAATGTTGGGCTTCTGGTCATTCAACATCACAGAACAACCTTTTGATTCGCTTCTTCTCACCAGAAATAACCCTGATCTGTTCTGTATAGAGTGTGTATATGTGTAAGTGTGTTGTCAGTCCAAGTGCACATATGTCTCCTGAAACCTGATACTGTGCTCACTAATGCATGTCCGGACTTGATTCACACTATCCATTAGTAACCTGTGTATGTGTGTGTGCAGGCCTGGAGTGAGTCACACTCACTATTAGGTTCCAGAAATGTGTTCATGTGTGGAGTGGAGGTGCTTTTGTGATTGTATGCGATTGAATCCATGTGTGTTCTGTCAATCAGAGCTCCAGCCAACAGAATAATTCAAGGAAAACAGCTTTCTCTCTCTCTCTATGAACCTTTCTCTTTCTTTTTCTCTTTCGCTTTACTTCATCTCTCACACTGTTTACTCAAATGGAATCAATAAAGCTGCCCGTAATGCTGTAATCAGGGGATTTACTGCGTTCTTGGATCAGTGTAACTACTCTCACCCTTTGGCTACCAGTCGCCTTTTACCTTGATTTAAGACAGGCACTCCAGTGTTTTGGATGGGGAAGAGCTGATCTTAGATCAGCTTGAAAGCTGATTATAAAAGCCAACTGAAACGCCAAAGCCAAAGAGTTTATTTCTCTGTACCCAAACAGGGAACCTTTGATTATTTGTGCTGCTCGCTAAGGCATTGCTTATAAGTCAGGGATTTGAACAAACCTCAAACCCTAAGTAATAATATTAAGTGTGTAACCCATCATGCTTTGTACCTCAAATGCAATTACCTTTACCTTTCTAAGCAACCAGACTTGCTTATTTTATAAATATTGGTGAAAGATCACATTACACTGAATTAGTGATCGAGCTATCTAAGCCAAATTTATGAACCAGAATATTAATTAATAATATAGCTGTTACGTTCTAGTTCAGTTTTGGTCTCGTGTTTATTCTTTGCCATGTTCCGGTTTGCCTGAGTTCTGTTTGCTAGTTAGTTTCAATGGCCACTGATTATATTACGCACCTGTTTTTAGTTCTGTTAATCAATTTGTGTATTTAATCCCTTAGTTTCCCCTGTTCATTGTTCAGTCTCGTTTATGTTTGTGTGGTAGCGTTCTATGACTTTGATTACTGTATTCTCCTGCGTGTTTCCACGGAAAGACTGTTGAATTTCCTGCGTGCAATCTTTACATCCACACGTGACAATAGCAGCCACAATTATTATTATTATTATTATTATCATCATTATTAATATTCATATTATATTTCTGTTGGTATTTATTTAATAATATTGATAATGTAATGATATTATTAAACTGCACTGTGATTAATTTGGTGTTAAATAATAACACCCAAACAGCACCCTAGCAAGCACTGAGACATCTATCAACTGCATAGCAACGCCCTAGCAACCACCCAAAACATCTATCAACTGCATAGCAACGCCCTAGCAACCATCCAAAACAGCCTAGCATCGTAGTTGTGATTTTTGAACAGGCAAGCACCACTTACATTTTCTTGACAGAACGTGAAAGTTTATTTTTTTAATTTTCTGTGCAAAATCAGTTTATTGAGTGAATGTTCAGACTCAGAGCACGCTTTG
This sequence comes from Tiaroga cobitis, assembly GCA_030578255.1. NCBI lineage: Eukaryota > Metazoa > Chordata > Actinopteri > Cypriniformes > Leuciscidae > Tiaroga > Tiaroga cobitis. The sequence goes on from CM060591.1 coordinate 48,344,650, forward strand.
CATTGTTCCAGGTGGATTATGCCGTGGGAGAGTTTTTCATGTTTGGATATCTGTCACCCTGCCGAAACGAAACTCACTCAGCAAGTCATTTTCGAGACTGTTTGACTCATTTTAAATACTTCACAGTTCTCCTCGACAAGTGTTTTTCTTTGAAGCTGACATCTTGTTCTTAGAATAAGTCAATGTTTGTACAAACTGAACTCTGTGTAATTGGTTGTTTATGACATCATGCAACATGAGCCCAATCAACAAGCATTAGCATTGGGTCACATGCCCACTGTCGTTATTTGGGTCATGGGATGTATGCAGATGAATGAAAGGAGCAAGACAGATAAAAAATAGAAGCAAGAAGCCTTAACAACATTAGATTAATTATAAAGGAGGTGTAGAATATAGCCCCTTTAATACTGCAGAGCAGCCCCTGTGTGTAGCTCTATAGCAGGGATCAGATCACTGTTTTAAGTGTCATGAAATATGTGAGTGTCATGAAATATGCATAGAAGTTTGGACTTCAATAAGCCCATTGATGGAGCTGCATGACAAAGCTCACTCTCTTGCAATATCCTCAAACTCTTTGGCTGTGTTTTACCAGTAGGGCCCCCTGGTGCAGCTCCTTGAAAGGGCTAATCAAGAGGTTTATGTGGTTCACACACTTATCTCTGACTTTGCTGGAGTTAAAATCACTCTCACATTGAATAGGAGACCTCATGGAGCTGGATTTGATATAGGACCCCATGGTGCAGCTCTGTGATGTGCCGTTTTAAATATATCAATTCATAAGTATCAATTTCTGACTCTCACTCTCTATTTCTAGAAATGTTTCAAGTCATAATTTACCCCAAAATAAAAACCAATTATAAAAATAATAATGATAATTTTAAAAATGTATTTACTTATGTTCACCACCAATGTTTTGGGTGGTTGCGACACCCTGGCAACCACCTAAAACACTGTAGCTGTGATTTTTGCTTGAGTTACAATCGCTCTCATCTCGGATCGTAGAAATATTTCAAGTCACATTTCACCCCAAAATAAAAACACATATACATTTTTACTATTATTGCTGCTGTTGTAGTTGTTAATACACTTTGATAATAAATCACCATAGAGTTAACATTTATTTATTTGCAAAAACCTATTGAAAAGGTCAGTTTTAAGACTATTTAGATGCTTGTGTGATATTATTCATAACAAGTACTCTCTTCCCAATTAATTGTCAGTACCATGCTATGAGTTGAAAGATATATAAATTTTTCGTTTTGTTTTCTGGGGTGAAATATAACTTTTTTGTGTGTGTGACATTCACTCTTAGAGTAATTTGGAATAATGCTGTGTGTTGTTCCTATAACATCACAAGAGGTATTATGGGAATGAACATGTTCCACACATGTATGGTACAGATATATATGTGTGTCCATTCTTCACACCATTCTCTTGCACACACACCATCACCCAATCACTGGCTCGTTCTCCTCTCTTCCCGCCCCCTGTTGCTATGGAGACTCAGGAAGTCTTCCAGGTGCCTCAGTGGTTGGGAAATACAGCAACTTCTCCTCGTTCTGTCTGTTCTCACTCACATCTTTACTTCCCGGCCTCTTCATCCTCTTCTCCTGCTCACTGTCATTTCATTTATCCTGCTTGTCATATTTCCTTTTCCATTTCTCATTGTCTTTCCTTGTACAATCCTCTTCTCTCTTTATCTCCGTATCTTGATTTTCCGTCCCCTAATTTTTTGCATGATTTTTTTTCCTCCTCTGTTTTGCTCTTCACACAGAACAGTGAATGTCTTGTTTTCCTCCTCCACAACCTCCAGAGTTCTGAATACAAGTTATTTTATTTATTTATTTATTTCTCTCTGGTTAAACGCTGCTCAACACTTAGGCCACTGTTTGTGTATATGGTGTAAATATGCATCATCTTGAATTTGCTCTCAAACAGGGTCATATCGGGAACACATCACATTCTAAGAGTCACATTTGTGTACAAACACCTGATAAACATTGTAAATATTCTACACTGCCGATGAAAAGTTTAGAATCATTCATATTTTTTAAAAAGGAGTCTCTAAGAATGCATTTATTTAAACAAAAATACATTAAAAACAGTAATGTTGTGAAATATTATTACAATTTAAAATAACAGTTTTATTCTATATTATTATATTTCAAAATACCATTTATTCCTGTGATGCAAAACTACATGTTCAGCATTATTACTCCAGTCGTCATTGTCCCATGATCCTGAAGAAATCATTCTAATATGTGGATTTGCTGCTCATGGAAAAAAAAATTCTGGAAAATATTGTCGAAACCGTGATATTTATATATTTTTTGATGCATAGAAAGTTCAACAGCATTTATTTGATAAATAAATATTCAGTAATTTGATGTTACTGACTTTTGATCAATTGAATGCATTACCTCAAACTTTTGAATGGTATATCATGGTTTCCACAGAAATATTAAGCAGAACAAAAAAAAATTCATAATGATTCCAAACTTTGAACTGAGAGTGTAAATTATAAACAAGATCTGCTGACTGTTTAAAAATAACATAGACATACATCTGCTGCTCTATGGTTGATAGTGACTCAGATAATCTGCAAAAAGCACAAATGATGCGTTATTATCATTATTATAAGTTCAGGGTCTGGGCAAACGAAAGATGTTTTACATCTGTGAGACGTGATCCGTTTTTAGCCTCCAATTCTTCATGCCATCTGACCCAGATCCTCACAACCCTATTAGTGTGCACCAGTGACCCCTACATGTATAAACACAGAGGTTAGCTGCATGTGTGTTTGATGCCCTCAATTACAGATTCAGACTCAGATTTCCATTACTCACTGCCATGGATTCATGCTAAAGCACGACCAAGAGGGTTCTGGGGGAGATATTTCAACAGGACCAGCAGTGAGAAACAGTGAGAGACACTGCACATCTGGTGTGTCCCGGCTCCACAGCCTGACCTTGTTGTACCTGGAGAACATACATTCTGACAGGCCTTGTGGGAAAGACATTAAAAGCCTATTAGAAAGATAGGCAAAGAGAAATAGAACCTCCAAACTCTATTTTGTGTAGCTTCCCCCCCCCCCCCCCCCCCCCTTTTTGTCAGTTTTATTTTTAGAACTAATGATTCTAAATGTAAAGAATCAGAATTTTCTAAATGTAAAGATTCAAACAATGTTTCCTGCAGCATTTAGTTTTTTAGTTGGTTGGTGAGTTGACTAATTTTACTGAAATTTTGCTTGGTTTGCAAATGGTAATCTTAAGATTTAAGGTTTCAAAAGTACTCATAACACAGTATATTACTTGGGTAATTTTCAATCAGACATCTTAACCTTCGGTTCAGTGAGTGAGCAAATAATTCAAGCCTATTCAGTGAGTAAGTGAGTTAACTTACTAACTTACATCTGTGAAACAGACCAACTCATGTGTTCAGTTTCGTCTGATTTACCAATTGGTCGATTGTCTCATTAAAATGAACTGTGCCAACGGATTAATTCATTTGTGAATTGCACGTTGCGCTGTACACTAAAAGTTTGGGGTCAGTGGAATGGAATGGAATTGAATGGAATTAATATTTTTATCCAGCAAGGACATTTTAAATTGATCAAAATTGGCAGGAAATACTTTTGCTATATTCATCAAAGAGTCCTGGGAAAAAAAAATCTCTCACAATATTCACAAAAATATTAAGCAGCACGACTGTTATCAACATTGACATAAATCCGAGTCTGAGCCGGACCGAATGCAATGATTGGACGAACATTTTTTGGTCCTGAGACTTCCACAGAAGATATATGTACAATGTTTTAATATTTACACCACTTCTATTATTGATCGCTATCAAACAAAAAAGTGTTTAACTTTGGAACAGTTCTGCTGGCAGGAAACAAGTGGGCCAAGGAAAAGTCTGGAATTAAACCAGCATCCCCACTGAATTTATTATAGTATTTGTTTTTCTTTAACCTTGTAATCTTTGCCTAATATTTTTGTTCTTTGTATGGTCAGCAATTTGGTTCCCACAACAGCTACTTCTAAACTTTACTCAATCTCTCAGTTCTTGTAAATGTTTCTTACTAATGAGCACAGCCCACCGGGAGTTTCCAGTCAGAGTTCTTACTGGGTCACATTTGCATGAGAGCAGCTCATGTTGAATCTTCCAGCTTCTGTTGATGGTTTCCAGTAGTTGTTTTCAATTCTTAGAACTGAGATTTACATTCGTTTGTGGGATCCTTAGAAATAATCTGCAGCTGTTTGTACTTCAAATCCCCAAAAGGCAAAAAAATGCGGAAAGTGGCGGAAAATGAGGCGAAAACAAAATGATTGGGTTTTCAGGAAACATAAGCTCAGGATTTTAAACCGAGATCATGACATTCTTCATTATGCATAGAAAGGAGAATGCGGAAGTTTTCCCTATTAGACCAAATCAAAACACTTTGTTTACTCTTAAAAATAAAACTTCTTTATTGGCATTGATGGTTCCATTAAGAACGTTTAACATTCATTGAACCTTTCCATTCCACAAAAGGTTATTGTGGAAAAAGGTTCTTCAGATTATTTAAATGTTCTTAAAAATGGTTCTTTTAAGAACTGTTCACTGAAAAGAGGAACCATAAATCTAAACTCTGATTCAACAGGTAATTCGTTAAATCGTAAAAAAATTCTCCATTTGGCATTTTTCATATTATTACCTTTTTTTTTTTGTAAATCTTATGCATCTAAATAGTGCTTTTTTGTACTATTGATAGTATTATTATGAGTTGATTATGAGGTGTCTATTATCATCTAGTTTGTCGTTTACATGTTGTGTTTCTTGCGTCTTCCCACAGATGCAGATTCTTGACAAGTTCCCAATCGAGGGAGGGCAGAAAGATCCCAAAAAAAGGATTATACCTTTTCTTCCAGGTGATTTTGGGAGGAATTTGTCCTCCTCTTCCTCTCCTCTCCTCTGCGCACACACACACACACACACACACACACACACACACAAATACACAGACCTGCAAATACATGGTGTCAGCAGATCTGTCCACAATAAGTCATGGTTATGCTGGGACAGGGTCGTGCTTCTGTTCTTGACTTACACACACACACACACACACACACACACACACACACACACACACACACACACATGCTGGAAACAGGCACATGAGTCATTGAGATGAGCAGAACCCTTCCCTGAGAACAAGAGCCATCAATAAGAAGAAAAAGAGGAGAGCGAGACGGAGACACAGAGAGATCGAGACACGTTTTTCCTTGCTGACGCGGCTGTTCTATTCCCTGGAAATGTATTGTCATCCAGCAGTCCCTCTGATGCTCTCTGTTTGTTCTCACATCCTTCAGTATGAACACACAAACTCAGATTATCACTGGCTCCATTGGATTATTTACTGGAATGCAATGTAATTGGTTGGATTACTATAATATTAAGTGGATTATAAAACCATTTGCAGCCGTTGTAAGGGAATATTAGGGTGTCAAGTGTCAAACCATTAAATCTATGCACTGTCTCCATTTAATTCCAGTCTGATTATTGGACTCCACTGGGACAGTAAAGAGGGACAGATCAGATTTTTATCGATACACAGATTACATCCATGCACTAGCTATCATTTTGTATTGATTTTCTTTTGTTAAAAGGCGTATTAATATTTTTTACCTTAGGATGTATATCAAGCCTTCATTAATTAAATATTTGCGATATTTTAGGTCCATTTTCCTTGAATTTAATGGTTTATATCTTAAACTGTATACATACCTTTTAGTTACCCTCCTGCTTTGAATTCATCAGGTCTTTATATTAGTTTTTTTTTTTTTTTTGAGGAGAAGGAGGCAGTAGGAGCACATACAGGGATAATAGAATATGAGAATGACCAGATGAAGGTTAATATACAGTTGCTTTATAAATGTTTGTTTCATAAGGAATTCATTCTGCACGTTGCTGCGTATCTCTCAGTTTTTACTTGAGAATAAACAGCTTGAGACAGGAGAGCATGACAGCTGGAGTTTGGTGCTACGTGGTGATCTTATCTCCTCCAAACGTCTGAATCTGATTAAGATGTTCCAGATCTCAAGAAGAACACATGGCGTCTCTCTTCAGGAGCTGCTCATGTTTCTGAACACTGTCTGATGGGTTATTCTAAAATGCTCTGGGCATTGCTTACAGTGAGCAGGGCTCAACAATGAAGATTTTTTCCAATTGGGCCAGTATTTCTTTTTTTGCCCTGTTAACATTTTCACTGGCTTGGTCAAGTTGCATATTTTTATATGTGCATATTTGTGTGTATATCATTTTATATCATATTTTACGTAAAAAAAAATCATATTTTTATTTTCAAAAAGCAGTAATGTTATTTTGTGACAGAATAAAATTATTTCTGGAAAGCAATGGAATACAATGGAATAAAATGATTTGTGTATAATTTTCCAATGCATTCTTACTGCTTTCCAAACTGTCTTTCAATTTATTCTTCTAATGTCAACAAATTTCTAGAAGCTAGATAATTTGACCTTGGTGGCATATGTAAATGAGCAACATTTTTTAAATGTATCACTGAATATTTATCTTATTGTTGAGCCCCATTTTTCATCATGCTTACATGATCTTGTGAAGTAGACCACATATTTGACTCTACCTTTTATTTTAAAGGCAAAATCCTATTCCGACGAAGTCATGTGAGAGACGTGGCCATGAAAAGACTACGCTTTATTGACGACTATTGCAGAGTAAGTTGCTTTTTTCCTTCCTTCCTTCCTTCCTTCCTCTTTGTGCTTTTGTGTTTTGTCCTCATTTATTTTCTCATCAAATATGTGTAAGCTGTATTACTTTATGTAGAAAATCATTAAACTGTGAGAGGTTCTTTATAAGCCTTTTCCTTTGACAAACACTGTGTGTGTCACATGTTGTCATGGGGAAGAGTTGCTCGCACGCGTGTGTGTTCAGCGTGATGTTAAGAACATCATTAAGAGTGTGGCTATGGCATTGGCGTTCCTCAGGGTTCAATATTAAGCCCCTTTTTGTTCTGTAATGATATTCTTTGGACTACATTCCTGCCGTTCAAAGAAGAATTACCTAAAATAATTTAAAATCCATTCAAAAATGATATGCACTTATTTTTTTTTTATTTAACAGCTACAGAAACATTAATTATAAAAAATTATAATATTTTATATATATATATATATTTATTCATGTAAAAATACAAACAATGTATTTTAGGGTGGTCAACTTTTGTAATAAAGCTCTTTTAATTTTCTTTTAAAATCAGTTAAATGGCTTTCTAATATGCATACACTGACCAACTTGTTTAATAAATGACATCTAACTTTTTATAAAACATATTGTATTGAAACTATTTAGAACCTTCAAGACCCATTGGCCTTTTGTCTAGACTTCCTCTAGTGGGTTTCAAACCTTAAATAGTGTTGTCAGATCCACAAATTTCACCCTGAGCAATGGTGCTGCATTTTATGCATGTTCCACGTCAGGTTTTGAGAGTGAATTTGCCTCATTATCAGAGAATATCTGCCATCTTGTTGAAATATGATAATGCTATTGCATATAACAGACACTTGCACTTATTCGTGTCCGCTGTCATGTTTACTTTGCAATAGCTATAGGTTACTGAATAACACCCTTAAGATTAGTTTGTGGGATTTTAACGACTTGTTTCTTCCTCCTCTCTATTTCTCCCTCTCTTTATCTTTTCCCTTCAAGTGTCTTGTCTCTTTTCCTTTCCTTCCCCCTCCTTCCTGATGGAATAGAGCCCACTTTTTTAAAGCAATCAATGCGCACACACACACACACACGCGCGCACACACACACACACACACAAGTGGAGAGCAGCTGTTAAACTGAGCTGAGATGGTGAGATAGGCAGCATTATGGGATGTCTTGGAAAGACTGCTGTTGTGACAACAATCTCCATGACATCCACACAAAGGACATTAAAAATACACTTCTAAAAAAATAGAACACACAATTAATGTTAATGTAAATGTGTCCTTCAGCTGCCCATTTATAATGTCAATCGATTAAAAGATTAGTACAATACATTTCTAATTAGCTGCATATGTAAATATTTGATTAGAAATGCCCCTAAATAAAGACAACTCAAAGACTTTGTTTATAAAGACTGAATAATATTAATTGGCAAAAAAAAAAAAAAAAAAAAAAAAGGTGAAGGTGGCATTTTTGGTTGTACATATCCTTATGGAGTTTACTTAATGAACGGCTCAGGGGACATGTCTATAGTTTTATTTTATTTTAGTTCAATTGTGAATACAATTTTCTAATCACACTAAATTAAAGGACTAAATTGACAGCCCTAGTTTAACATTTATTTAAATCAACCTTTAATTATGTGACAGTTGCTTATATGACAGTTTGATAACTAACTTCCTGCAGATTTCCTCTGTCCTTTCAGTGTAGAACCCATCAACATCCTTCCATGAGAGAGAGAGAGGGATGTGTCTTTGAAGGGCTTAAACGTAGGATGTTTACCAGCTATTTCCTGAAAGCTTTAATTAGATCTCAATTTAATTGCATTGTGTTCTTCAAAAATAAATAAACAACAGCGTTTACTCCAGGGATTCTTCAGAGGAGTTGTCTCTCTCTCTCTCTCTCTCTCTCTCTCACACTTTCCTTTTTATTTTCCTCTGTTCTTTCGCTAATTTTCAAATCATGATTCAGTTGGAACACAGAGTGAATTTGTTAGACAAACATTTATGCAGTTTGTTGAAGCAAAATGGCGTCTTTAGAATGCCATTAAAGTATTTTAAACTAAAATCAAGTAGTTTTCTTTCTTTCTAGTATTGTTTTAGTAAAAAAAAAAAAAAAAAAAAACTCCTTGAGGTTTATTACATTTACATTTATTCATTATGCAGACTTGAATACACCTGGTCTGTAGTGATGTTTTAATTTGCTTAATTAAAAAGATTTTTCCTTTTCGTCGTCTTAGACATCCGATCTAAGGAAACGACATTTGGTATAGTTGTGGATTCATTAGTCTGCTGTGTTTCTGGGTGGTTGTCTTGATGTTTTGATTGTCTGGTTTCATGTTCTTTCTGTCTTGTCAGGCGCTGGTCCGGCTTCCTCCCCAGATTTCGCAGAGCGAGGAAGTTCTCCGCTTCTTCGAGACCAAACCAGATGATATCAGCCCTCCCGTAGAGTGAGTGTCACACAGACCTTCACAAACCAATGTCCGCACACTCTCCCACATAGAGAAACCTAAATGAACCCAAATATGAATCAAATAAAGTGCTGCGTAGTGCTTAATGCACACTGCACTATACCATATACTGAATACTATTTTTGAAAGTCCCACTGTAGTCAATAATTGAATCCCTTAAAACTCATCTTTGATCACCAAAATGACATATTTAAAAAAATTCCTCATGCCTTTAAATAGCTCGAATGTTACACCCTTGCTTTATTTAGTAAACGCAGATTATGAATATGCTAATTAGCCCCGCCTCCACTCACTCCCACCAGCTCAGAGATTCACTCGGTCAACTTAGTGAGGTAAACGCTGCACAACGGTATCGCTCTTTACAACGTCGGACAGATGACGGTAATTAATATGATTAGCCTTTTGCTTGACTACGTTATCAAACAACTAATAATGTGTTGCTAATGTTACACAAACCATGTTCCCATTCACCATCAGTAGAAACGCTTTGAACAACAAAGGCATATATTTCATCATAGCATCGTTATACATCATATACATAATTCACCTGCTATAATAAAAGCACCTGATTTTCCATATCAACAAAAAAATATACGGGGATAACCTGCCTTCTCTCAAGACTCCCCTGCTAGTTCGCTGTTAATGATATGCGAAAGCCCCCCCTCATGATGTGATTGGTTACAAGGTTTGTGACGTCAGAAACGCCAGCGATTTCAAACCGCGTTTTAAGGAGAAAATACTCAGCAATGGTGTTGACTTATGAATTTCCACATGGTTTGTCTTATTAAAATATATATATAAAGCATATTAAACACACCACATAGAGATATAAACAACATTAAAAGCTTGATTTTCACCACAGGGGGACTTTAAATAAATAGTACTATTTTATTTATTATGGTACTGGAAATGGAAGATGAGTGAATTGCATTGTGGGATACAGTATTCCATGCACGATTTTGTTTATATCATCTGGACATTCAATGTGCTGATGACATGCTGCATAGTGTGCTAAAAACTGGACACATGATTTCTCACACTCCCACACACACTCTGCATGGTGTTGTGTAAATCTTAAAGCCTCCTGCTGTATTTACATACTTTTCTTTCATTAGCTCTGTAAAAATGTTCATAATTTGGCTCTCAAGAATGTCACATCTTCATTGTAAGAGAATCTGAGTGGGTTTCAGGAGAGGTGCAAATGTGTTTCTATGTGTGAAAGAGAAAAAGACAGAGATTTTCTTCATTCTCCAGCTTTAAGTTGCTCCCATCCCGACAGATTTTAATCACAGCGATGCGATGGTATTGTTTAATTAACACTGATGTGGATATGCACAGTCCTCTGTGAGTGTGTATGTGAACGTCTTTCCCTAGGCTGGTCCATAATTAGCTCCTGTAAATCCCATGAAAATTCGAGCCAAAAGAATTAACCTACAAAAAAGGAATAGAGAAGGAGACGCCCATGTTAGGGATAATTCATTTGTTGTAGCATTCAAACGTTTGGGGTCAGTAAGATTTTTTTTTAAAGGGATAGTTCATTCAAAAACCATTTTCTTTCCATCATTTACTCACCCTCAAGTTGTTCAAAACCTGTTTCACGGTACAGTTGACGGTAGCCATTGACTTCCATAGTATATTTATATGGAAGTCAGTGGCTACCATTAACTGTCTGGTTTCAACATTCTTCAAAATATCTTCTTTTGTGTTCAACAGAAGAAAGAAACTCATACAGGTTTGGAACAACTTGAGGGTCAGTAAATGATGACAGAATTAAAATTTTTGGGTGAACTATTCCTTTAAAATAAATAATAGTTTTATTCAGCAATGACACATGAAAGTAATCAAAAGTGACAGTGGTGACAAATAATGTTACAAAAAGATCTATTTCAAATAAATGCTGTTCTTTAAAACTCAAAGAATCATTTTAATCCTTTGCATCATGGTTTCCACATAAATATCAAGCATTTCATATTTTAAGCAATTAACATTAACAGTTTTTCAACATTGATAAAAATAAGAAATGTGTCTTTAAAGACATTTAATGAGAAATATATTCTAAAATATATTATAATAGGATGGATGGAAAGGAAGCTTATTTCCAAAACAGAAAAAAAATGTAATTACGACATTTTATTTCACAATTCTGAGTTTATTATAGAAACATAATTATGAGATAAACTAAGATTTTTTTTTTTTTTTGCGATATATAAACAAATATTCCACGGCGGAATCAAGCGTCCATAGGAAACAGTAATTTAAAATTTCAAAATATTACTGTTTTTACTGTATTTTTGATCAAATAAATGCAGCCTTGGTGAGCATGAGAGACTTATTTCAAAAACTTTAAAAAATCTTACCGACTATAAACTTTTGAATGGTAGTGTACATATACTGTACATAATGGGTATTACATAAATTATATATATTTTAAATTATTTATTTTCATTCATTAAATTTTCAATAATAAAAGGCACCATAAACGTAGTACAAATGACTTAGGCATCCAAGTTTTTCTTTTTCTTTTTGAGTGCGCGTTTAAATGGTAATGGTCAGTCTCTCACGCTGTTGGATTGTTTTTGTAATCTCATGTAGGCAGCCTTTTTTGCTGTAGTAGTGGAACAAAACAAACAAAAAGAACATGAGCCTGTAACCATTTTACTTTCATCCTTGTGTCTTTTCTTTTCTGTTTCTCCTGCACCTTTTCTGTACTCGGAGCTGTCCGTCACATACTTCTTTCAAATTCCCTGCTTTTCTTTCCCGCCGTGTGAATTTCTCCCCAGTGATATGAAGTAGGCAATCTATTTTCATGTTCAAAACACATTCATCATATGCTGCAGTGGCTACACACAACCACGCACTGACACCAACACACACACACACACACTGCTCACTCTTTACAATCATAAAAAACAACAACTTTGTTGTGTCTGTCATCTACAGTGCATCCTTGAACACTCTCCTGATTTTATGTTTCTGCTCGTCTGTGGACAGTTATTTATATTATAACAGTCAAAGTCCATGACAGTAAAATATGAGTGTTTGCTTGTGTTTACGTGTGTGTGTGTGTGTGTGTGTGTGTGTGTGTGTGTGTAGTATAGGTGTCCTTGTATGCGTGTGTGCTCTATAGGTGGGTGAAAACATACCTTACAGAATGTTATAATCAAGGACTTACATTTAAAATATACTGAAGCTGAATTTTCAGCAGTCTTCAGTGTCACATGATCCTTCAGAAATCATTCTACTATGCTGATTTACTGCTCAAGAAACATTTCTTATTAATATGAACGTTAACTCTTTCCCCGCCATTGACAGAATTTTCCATCATGACACAACGCTTCCTTGCCATTGACGAAAGTTTTCTGCAATCCATGTTTTCACTGTTATCTGGTTGGAGGGCGCTAGTATTACACATGTTCTGCGTAATAGCAGAAGAGAAGCTGAGACAAGCGATAGAAGCATTGCCTACGCACATGTAAGCTAACGCAATCATCAAACACTGAACAGTATATAAATCAAAACTGCCTAACATTACCGAATGAAATGTCAAACCCATGAAGAGGTAAATGACTGTACAAAGTTTGGGGGTGTTGATGGACTCGATCTACTCTGTTTTGATCATCTTTCTGAATCTGATCCGGCTGTAGTGTGTGACAAAAACATAATTTTCTCAGCTTTTTGCTCAAAATGTAGCTTTTTTTAAAAAAAAGAAAAAAAGAAAAGAAAGTTACCCACATTCTAGTGTTGTTAATTTTATTTTTTTTAAGCAGAGACCCTGTTCTTTCTTTTGATATATTGTATTTTCCGGTATTCATAAAAAAAAAAAAAATCTTCTGGGGGGTATAAAATTTTGGTGAAAATGATCAAAAATCCTGGCGCTGGCTTGAAACTTAAAAGGGTCATATGATGGTTCTAAAAAGAACATTATTTTGTGTATTTGGTTTAATGCAATGTGTTTACGCGGTTAAAAAAATTCATTATTTTACACATGCCGTACATTATTGTTGCTCCTCTATGCCCCGTTTTTCTGAAACGCTTCGATTTTTACAAAGCTCATTGTTCTGAAAAGCGTGGTGTGCTCTGATTTGCCAGTGATCTAGTGCATTGTGATTGGCCCAAAAACCTCAAGCGTGTGACGGAAATTTCACGCCCGTTACCATATTTGTAACATCAGCTCCCAAAGCAATAATGACAGGTGATAATGTCAGCACTACCTTATCAATTCGGGCTCGAATGTTGCATGCCAGAATGTACATGCAAATATGGAATTGCTTTGTAGAATCAGCCTTTGTGCAAAGCCGGCCTTGTACTCTGAAAACAGTCCTCTGTAAAATGTGCAGCACACGGTCGAATATTTTGGTTGTACTGTTCTGGAACAGTGTTGTAAATAAAGCTTGAGCACTGTTTTCTAATTGTGTCCTCTTTTGGAAGGCCAAACAAAATAGTTTGGCTTTCGCAACGAAAAAAAAAGAAGAAACCGCTTGTTTCCGCCACGGAATAACAAGTTAAAAAGGTAATTGCATTTTTATATCTTACAGTTCTGAGAAAAAAGTCAGAATTGAGTGAGTTGTAAAAAGTTAAAAAGTTGCAATTACCTTTTTTTATTTTTATTCTGTGGATTTTTTTTGTGGATTTATTAACTCATCATCCATATAAAAGTTATATTTGTTGCGGCACTAGTCTGTTCATTTCAATCACCAAGCTTTAAATGGCGTCTGTTCCTGTCATCAGTTTTGAGGCTGTTCCTCTTTATCCGTTTTAGCAGTTTATGTACCTGCTGTTTGGAAACTGACTGCCTGGACTCTCATGTTGCTGTGATGTGTTATTCAAATATCCAAGTGTTAATTGTCAGAGCTCCATTAGAACAGACACATTGCTGCTTATAGCTAAACAGCCTAATGTCACTCACCTCTGCAGGTGGATTTGTTATGGCGCTTGTTAATGTGTGTGTGTGCGTGTGTGTGTGTATGGTATACAGACTGTGCCCTACAGTGAACTGTATGTGATTGGTGGATTTGCATCAGGCTAAGCTGGATGAGAAAAACACTACACAATTTTTTTCGGAGGTTTCCGGATTGGCGGGAAGAGCGTTAACAATCTTAGTACTATTGCGCCGCATAGAAATTGCTTCAAAGGAGCATAACATGTTGATTATTGTCACGAAAACAAAAGAAATGACGAATACTGATGGAGAAATCAAGATCCGAGTGGATGCCCAGACAGCAACATAGTGTCGGCCCAGATCCGGCCCACATCTGGTAGGCATTGTATCCACATGTACCAGATGTTGCTGTCTGGGTGGTTACAAGTTAGAACAGGTTAAATACTTAACACATCTGGGTGGTCGAGTCGTGAAGAAAGAGGAAGAAAGGCTAATCTAGGCTTTTGAGAAGAAGTGTATTAGAAAGTTGTTACAAATTCTAATGGACAAAAATAAGCGGGTATGCAAATGGCTAGAACAAAGAGCGATTACTGAATCACATTAAACGCTCCAATTTACGCTATTTTGGTCATGTAATGGAGGCATGAAGGAATGAAGGCAGCATCATGACAGGGGTAGTGGAAGGTTTCAGAAGTCGTGGAAGACTGCGAATATGCTGGCTGGATGATTACTTTACGTCATTGACTGGTCTGTCTGGAGCTGGCTTGTTTCATGCCATACGAGACAGAAGACTCTGGTCATTACTTTCTCATCCATGCAGCCAACCACTGCCAAACGACAATGGCAAAATGACACGTCAAGCTAGATGAGTACGTCTCTCAGTCTCAGATATACGGGCTGAATCACTTGGAGACCGGCAGTTAGTAAATCAAAATGAAACGGGGACCCTGATGTTTAAGAGAGTGTGCCTGTGAGTGTGCATCCTATCAGCGATCAGTCTCTGTATGTGTTTGACTTTGGTTTGAACTGTAACTCACACATATTAAATTCGTGTGTCTTGCAGTAGATATATTTGGCCACACAAGTGTATGTATCTTTACAGTATTCTCTAGCAGTATATTCTACATTCAGTTGATACTGTGCTGATCTTTTTCAGTGGTGTGATTTCACAGATGAGTGTGAATCTTAACTTGGAATGGTTTAAGTCTATAAGTCCACATTCCGCGATGGTCCTCGTGACGTAGTTTTCGTCATCAGGAAGGTCCGCGGATGCCCAATTTTTGTGTCCGCATGGACAGTGCACGTAAAACAGTGCATGTGCGAGCGACTTGAGCGCTTGAAAACAATGTCCACTAGATAGCGCGCACGTGCCAAACGCGTC
Source organism: Tiaroga cobitis (assembly GCA_030578255.1). NCBI lineage: Eukaryota > Metazoa > Chordata > Actinopteri > Cypriniformes > Leuciscidae > Tiaroga > Tiaroga cobitis. The sequence goes on from CM060591.1 coordinate 48,360,109, forward strand.
TTTCCACACAAAGGAGTATACGTTGGCCCTGTCCCAAATGGCCCACTTCATGTGCACTTGATAACAAGATCGTATGGTGTCCCATTTGTCATTTTAGGTTTCAGAAGGGTACCCTTTGTGGCCGATATGCGCCCTCGATGAGCACTTTTGTCGAGCCCGCACTGAAGCGAGCTCCACAGCAGACTTCTACCTGATAGTTAAAGTGGCATTATTTCACGAAAGTGTGGTTGAGAGATTAGTTTTAGTGCTTTATATTGAAAAAGAGGGTTAATAAATTTTGATTTCTGGATGAACTATTCCTTTAAACGACCAGATGTCTGAATCAAGCTAGCTTTTTAAATTGTCTCGCTTGAAGCAGATGGTCATTTCATAACATTACCTAGCCTTTAGGAGCGATCTGGAGTCATGGAGTTCATTGAATGGATGTGGAATAATGGATTGGTTTAATGTGGTCTGTCGTGAGGACAGTTGAAGTGAAGGTGAAATTTGAGACGCGTTTGTGCCATGTAAGTGTGCTGGTAGTGTTTCTGTTTTTAGATGGATATGAATTATTAATGCACTGAAGATTTCCACCGGGAAATAAATTCCCCCGAGGAAAACACACTGACACGTGTGAGCACTCTTGATCTTGAGAGCTTGGCCACTTTCAGCAAATACTGATCTATGATTAAATTTCCCACCTGAAGAAATATTCACACCATGGCGTCAATTCACTAAAAGTCAAGGTATGGCACGTTCAGATGACGTCATCCAATCTAACAATATCACATGATGATATCAATTCAATTAAGTGTAGAACAACACAAAAGAGAAAGACAAAACTGCAGTTAAACCTTAACCAACAGCATCAGCCAATTAAAAAAAGGCATGGCTATTTACACTATGAATGAATTAAAGACATAACAATAATAGTCAGTTTTTACCTTATGATTACACAAAAAAAGTAAGAAGGTAAAATGAAGATCTCATAAAATGGTGAAGTCCATGTTACACAATATAATTATTTAAAGATCTGATTCTTTAATTCTTTAAATCAGAGTATTTCTGTATACACAAATGTCATGCATTTATTTTCTGAATGTTTTCATTTTTACCAAAATTCTGACTGGATCTGACCCCTTAGAGAAACATTTTTGTACGTTACACTAACATTTAATAACCAAAAATTGTCCAAATACTCTTTGCATTTTGAACAGTAACATTTAAATCTTTTATATATATATATATATATATATATATATATATATATATATATATATATATATATATATATATATATATATATATATATATATATATATATATATATATGACAAATTTAATTCTTTAAATCAGATCTTTTTTCTGTACATTCAAATATTATTTAATTATTTTCCAGACATTTTTAGTTTACCAGAAATGCAGTGTAAATTAAAGTATTAGTGTAGAAAAATACTGCATTATATAGAGAGTGTACTTAGTTTATATGTTAAATGTGAGCATATAAAAACCTGACATAATGAAATTGTCAGTGGAGTGTAACTGTTATGAACACTAGAGGTCACTGTCACTCTGAAAACATCTGCTGGATTCAGTCTTTTATTCTTATCAATTATTTTAAAATCGTTTTTTACTTCTTTTTTATAGGTATTTTTAGGAACCAGTAATTGTCTTATTTACTCAACAATACCAGTGTTCATTTGCATTTTGGGACTTCTTGAATGTTAATTTTGGACACTGCATGCAGAAAATAGAAATTACCCATTTCTGTGTTGTAGTACAGCGTTAAATTCGAATTGCAATGTAAGAATTAATATTTGTTATATGCATCAGAAGCTTGGTTTATAGACCAAACAGTCTTCTGCTGTGTGGCTGTGTGTTAGTTTCACACACACACACACACACACACACACACACACACACACACACACACACACACACACACACACACACACACACACACACACACACACACACAATTCTTTACATATCCAGAGCTCATAGACAAGCGACTGGATTCAGGAGATCTTCGAACACTGCAGTATGCGTTCAGAACACACTGGAATGCGTTTTACCATTAAGTTTAAAAGTGTCACACAAAAGCTGCTATCCGGTACATTCAGAATTGAGATGTCATGGAACCTACCGTAGGCTATTACACAATTGCACAATAGATCTGTGATAATGGTCCTGGAGATTTTAAAGACAAAAAATAGCTTTAAAATTACATTGCCATTCAAAATCCCTCCAGTCTCTCTGTCTGTCCATTAGTCCAAGCCTTACACTTACATTAGATCTGAGACAGATGGCAATGATCAGAGCAGCTTTTCCACCACAACACACACATTTGCTATTTTAGACCATCTGATGTTGAGCAGTCATGTCTCTCTCTGTTTGCCGGCTGTGTACAGGGGAACGTTTTTTATTAGCTTGTATGATGGATGGTTGCTGGTAGACTGTGTATTCCCACATGGAGTGCTGTAAATCCGGACCTGGTTATCCTGTAGTCTTTCTGCGTAATTAAATGGGGTGGGGGATCTGACTTAAACCCCTTAGAGAAACAAGTGACATCTGATCGCAGTTCTGGAAATAAATATACTCAACACTACACGGGTAATGTTTTCAATTTATATATGTATATATATATATGTATATATATGTGTGTGTGTGTGTGTGTGTGTATATATATATATATATATATGTATATATGTGTATATATGTATATGTGTTTATATGTGTGTATATATATATGTGTATTATGTGTATATATATGTATATACACTGAACAAAATTACAAATGCAACACTTTTGTTTTTGGCCCCATTTTTCATGAGCTGAACTCAAAGATCTAAGACTTTTTCGATGTACACAAAAGGCCTATTTCTCTCAAATATTGGTCACAAATCTGGGTAAATCTAATACATCCACCTCACAGGTGTGGCATTTCAAGATGCTGGTCCGAAAACCAGTCAGTATCTGGTGTGACCACCATTTTCCTCACGCAGTGCAACACATCTCGTTCGCATAGAGTTGATCAGGTTGTTGATTGTGGCCTGTGGAATGTTGGTCCACTCCTCTTCAAAGGCTGTGCGAAGTTGCTGGATATTGGCAGGCCTTGGAACACGCTGTCGCATACGCCGATCCAGAGCATCCCAAACATGCTCAATGGGTGACATGTCCGGTGATTTTGCTGGCCATGCAAGACCTGGGATGTTTTCAGCTTCCAGGAAATGTGTACAGATCCTTGCAACATGGGGCCGTGCATTATCATGCTGCAACATGAGGTGATTGTCGTGGATGAATGGCACAACAATGGGCCTCAGGATCTCGCCATGGTATCTCTGTGCATTCAAAATGCCATCAATAAAATGCACCTGTGTTCGTTGTCCATACGCCTGCACATACCCTAACCCCACCGCCACCATGGGCCACTCGATCCACAACGTTGACATCAGCAAACCGCTCACCCACAGAACACCATACACGCTGTCTGCCATCTGCCCTGTACAGTGAAAACCGGGATTCATTCGTGAAGAGAACACCTCTCCAAAGTGCCAGATGCCATAGAATGTGAGCAATTGCCCACTCAAGTCGGTTACGACGACGAACTGCAGTCAGGTCGAGACCCCGATGAAGACGACGAGCATGCAGATTAGCTTCCCTGAGACGGTTTCTGACAGTTTGTGCAGAAATCCTTTGGTTATGCAAATCGATTGTTGCAGCAGCTGTCCGGGTGGATGGTCTCAGACGATCTTGGAGGTGAAGATGCTGGATGGGGAGGTCCTGGGCTGGTGTGGTTACACGTGGCCTGTGGTCTCTGAAACGCCTTTGGAGACGGCTTATGGTAGAGAAATGAGCATTTAATTCATGGGTAACATCTCTGGTGGACATTCCTGCAGTCAGAATGGCAATTGCACGTTTCCTAAAAACTTGCGACATCTGTGGCATTGTGCTGTGTGATAAAACACATTTTATATTTTAGAGTGGCCTTTTATTGTGGCCAGCCTAAGGCACACCTGTGCAATAACCATGCCGTCTGTAATATTTTTGTTTAAACAGGATTGGTTCAGAATTCTTTGATAAATAGAAAGTTCAAAATAACAGTTTTTATTTGAAATAGAAAACATTTGTCACACTATAAATGTTGATACTCTCACTTTTGATCAATTTAATGCATCCTTGCTAAATCCAACTAGTATTAATTTATTTTAAAAATGTGATAGATTAAAATGTGTGTGGGCATGTCTTCATCAAAGTTTAAAAGAGATAGTTCACCCAAATATGAAAATTCTGTCATTTACTCAGTCAAGTTGTATGAACCTGTATGAATTTCTTTCTTCTGCTAAACACAAAAGTAACATATTTTGAACAGTTACTGGTCCCCATTGACTTGAATAGTATTTTTTTCTATAGCAATGGATGTCAACCGCGACCAGTAACTTTTTGATTATAAACATTCATTAAAATATGTTCCTTTATGTTCAACAGAAGAAAGACAGTCATACAGGTTTGGAGCAACTTGTGGGTGAAAATGCGTCTCTACCCCACACCATTAATCCTAACCAAACGTACCCCACACCACTACTAAACCTACTCATGTGTATCGTATGCACATAAAAACTCATTTCCGCGCATTCATTGCACGATAAACACAATGCGTGCTATAGAGACGCATTTAGTGTGACCGGGTTGGTAAATAATGACAGAATTCATTTTTGGGTGAACTACCCCTTTAAGGGATTTAGTATGAAGTGAAAGACTCATTCAGTGGCGAGCCTGTCATGATTGGTTGGTTTAGATGCAGACCCAGGTGGTCACTGGTCACAGTGACTAATTATTGTGTGGCTCCTCAGGGGGTTAATGCAGGATAAAACTAGTTCATTATCTAAAGTGGTGTTGCTGAAGGATCTGATAAGATGATCAGTCAAGGAAAGAGACAGACAATGAGACACACAGAGAGTAAGTACAGAGGATAGCCAAAAATAATTGTGATTTAGTTCAAAGTTAAAGGCCTGTTTCATGAGGAGCGTCCTTTTAGGCCAGGGAACGTTCATGGAGAAAATTGATGTTGAATGTGGAAGGAAAATGACATCATGACAATGCTGATTGGCTGATAAGACCACAAGAACATGCGCTAGCTCTTAAAGGGATAGTCATAAACATAAAAGAAGATATTTTTAAGATTATTGGTAACCAAACCATTTCCCATAATGAAAACAATGGAAGTCAATGCTGAAACGGGTAGAAGATCATCAAAAACATGGCGAAATGGTTCCAAAACCGTTACAGCCCCCCTCGAGCGATGGAAAAAATACTGCACTCTGAGTCATCTTTCAGCCTAATTCCTAAAACCGGATGGGTTTACTGTTAGGAACCGTTCTATTGCTCGGCATGGTCTGTGTAACTGTCAACAAACATGAGTCAGTTTGGACCAGGTGGACTATGTGGAGCAAACACTGTTGCCTCAATGTTTTTCCATCTCCCAAACAAATGCAGAATGGTTGCATGAACAGCAGATTTCAGACACCTTTCAAGGCTTCTCCAATCATCAGATCTAAACATAATTAAACGTTTGAGGAAGTTCAGAAGCAAACAGTGTGAAGTTCCATTTCTGCAGATCTGGAGTGTGAGGGAGGACCTCTGTTTTGTGCTCCTGTGCTCTGTGTAAACATGCATCATGAAGGATTTGTTTTGTAACTCATGGTCCAGTTTCCCCTCCACACTGATGTAGAAACAGAATAATAACAGAAACCAGAAGGAGCAGCCGAAGGGTCTAGTTATGAAACACTGCTTGTCATTTATTGGTATTTTTTGCTCTTGTGTGTGTGTCTGTGTGTTGTTGTGTTCTTTGACACTTGCATTAAAGGAGGGACCCAAGCTGTAACAAAGAACTAGAATATCATAGTAACTCAGGATTGGTTTCTTTTGGGCCATCTATCAACCACCTATCAATGGCATAACAAGGACCCAAAACACTCTAGCTGCAATACACTAAAAACACTCGAAAACCTTACCAGTCGCATAGCAACACCCTGGCAACTGCATAGCAACATGCACTACCGGTCAAAAGATTAGGGTCAATACATTTTTTTAAGTGATGAAAACTTATATAATGTATATGGTTGCACAAGAATATTAAGCAGCATAACTTTCTTCCTCCCTCCCTCCCTTCAAGGTTTTGTTTCAGTAAGTTTTTGATCTGTTTGTAGTTCAAAAGTCTCTTGTTGTAACACACGGTCCACCTTCCTTCCTTCCTTCCTTCCGTCCGTCCGTCCGTCCGTCCGTCCGTCCGTCCATCCATCCGATTCCCTCCCTCTCTTCCTTTGATTACATGATTGCACATCAAAACTGATATTTAACATATATTTAACCCTCTGGGGACCAAAGGTTTTTTGGGGCCCTTGGGATGTTTTGACATGCACTGACATTTGTGCTTTTTTCAGTTATTTATAAACATGTTAATGGCAAAGGTGTAAATTCACTCTATATAGCACACATGGGGCTACCATAATATGTTAGCAACATGCATGTACATGTTTGTATTTTTGAGAGAATATTATTTATGCGTGGTTATTGAAAAAACTAAAAATAAAAGTTTCTGAAATAAGGCCACAAAACACATATTGATTATTTCTTCACAAGACTTTTGAAAATTGTATCACATAGTCTAGAATATTTGCTCCAAAACTATGTGAGAAACATCCTGACTACTCATTCAGATAAGTCAATAAAGTCTTTTAGAATGTGTATGACGTGTTTTGTTTGAGAAAGCTTTATGCGAGGAGGCTTGATCTCTCATTAGTATGTATCCATTTCACACCTGAGAAAGACAAAGACCCTCCCATAATGGCCCTATTAGGTGCTATCAGGCCATATCATTATGAAGAGCCTTGCAGAAAGAATGAGGAGATTTAAAAAAGAATGGCTTTTAGATTGTTTGGATTTATTTACAACACACACACACACACTGCTTAGAATAAGTGAACACACCCATGCTAAAGTTGACTAAAAAGAGGAATAAAAAATCGTAATGCCTTAATTAAAAAAATGAGGAAAACTCCAACCTTTAGGGACATGAATAATGTCCTTGAATTCTTTGTGAATGAAACATTTATCACAAATAATTAAATGTTCTTCTTTAAAATACAGGGTGCATACGTCTGGACACATCTATCACACACCCTTCACCATATAGACAAGGTTTTATTTCAGTTCAAAGTTAGAGTTGGAAAAATTTTGAAAAGAAAATTGTCTTTTCCATAAATGTCTTAGTTTGATCATACATATTTCAAAGTTGAGGATTCATTATTTTGATTTAGCTTGGATTGGAACAAACACTAGACTATAACATCTTAGTTGATTAGTTTATTGACAAAACATACTGTATATTTAACATATGAGCAGAAACTCCTAACAAAGCTTATTTGATGTCTATTTTAGAGTAAAAGCTTTATACTCTATCCAAAACTAGTCAACAAAATGTCTTTTATTTCGTCTATAACAGTGCGTATCTGTGCGTTCATTCATTCATTCATTCACACACACACACACACGCACACACACACACACACACGCACACACACACACACACACACACACACACACACAGAAACATGATTCACATTTAAACAGTATGCTATTTTTCCGTTTACAGACACTAACGTTATTCTATATCGCGATTAGAACAAAGCACAAGCATAAAACACTTACACACTTCTCAGCTGAATCTGTTGCTCCTCCTCGTGGTGAAAATAAACCAGCACTTGTTCTGAGGTAGGTAAATGTCCCAGGATTGTTCCTCATAGCCGCTCAAGATGACAGTAGATTAATCTGACTAAAAAATATAGTGTGTTTTCAGAGTTTATGGGCGTTAACGCGTCTCAATGTGGTGCTTCACGTATTTGCGTTTGAATAGCGCGTGCTCTCCGTGGGCGTGTCACATTACCAGAGATAATGAGCTGAGAGAAAGATAATTAGAAAGGCTGACACGTCTCTCTTTTTATATAGATTACATAAACGGAGAATATTTATTTTAGTTTTGAATCTGATCATTTAAAAGTACAAACTCAAATGATTTAAAAGATATATTGCTCATGTCTGGGTGAATAGTATTTGCTGAGTTTTGTTGAAGATTAGAGACGTGCTCCAGGAAAAAAGTTCACGGTGACTGAGAGGCAGAACGCACACCCTGTTTATATTCTTTATTTTACAAAAGCACAATATTTTATTTCGATTGTATGTGGGCACATAAAAAAGTAGACATTTAACAGATTATTTTCTCATATTTCTTAACTCTATATGAACAGAAATGATGGTAGTACTTTAAGTCTATTGTTCTGCTATGTGAAAAAAACGAGCAAAACGCGCAAAAAAAATTTTTTATAATACATTACTTGTATGGTCAGGTTGAGTGAATGAACCGAGCATTGTCCAATAAGCACAATCTACCATGTTATGCCTTTCCTGTCCCACTTTTCATTTAATAGTGACTCTGGGAGTTATAAAGCTGAGAACTGTAGATTTTTTTTTTGTCTAAAACTTTTGGGGCGACCCAAGTGATGTCGTATATTACATGCAGACACTGCAGGGAACTGTGAACAATCACTTCCAATAACACTTTCTCTGCTAAACGGTCTCAAGCGATAAATGTGAAGTATTTACTTTGAGATACGCCTCAAGAGGTTAACAGCCGGAGCAACTGGTCTGAAGAAGTTTTGCAGAGACTGTTTACTGAATTTTTGCCATGGAAAACATGGCAACTACAATATTTTAAAAATAAGCTATATATAATACTTAGAATTCACTTTTATATTATTTATTAATATAACATATTTATATCTATTCTTTTTTATCTTTTATTTATTATTGTTTTTTGGAGGGTAGTCCTGTAGGACTGAGTATGGTGCTTGATACAGATATTGGCATGCTTTAGTCTCCTAAAACTGGGAATTCTTCTACTGCATATTATACATAAATGTCATTTCCTATATGCGTCTAAATTGTGGCAGTTTCCTTTTATGTGAGACAGAGAGCAGATCTCTCTGATTTAGGGCTTTTAAGACAGTGTCCTGCCTCTATTCGGCTACAAAGGAGTTCATTCTAGAAAGTTTGCAGTGACCTCATACCGCTGATCTGAAAAAGAGAGTATTCATTCTCCCACGGGAGCCACAAAGGAGGAGATTGAGCGAGAGAAGGATGGAAAGAAAGAGATGCAGAAACAGATGAGAGGATGAAGAGCTTGTCATATTTTGGACTACATGGGGGGAATGTAGATATTAGAGCAAATGTCCTTAAGGGTTTTTTTGGGGAATACCAGCCATGATTGCCATGTGCGTGAATGTGATCAGAGAGACAGTTTGGCATATTTTCATAATATGTATGTCATGTAAAAAACTCAATCTATTCAAATCCAACTAGTCAAATCAGCCACTTTCAGTAACAGTATGCTTTGTTCACTCAGAAAAAAAAAGTAATATTACAGTCAGCAATGTGTAATATGAGGACGTGCAATGCTAAAGCCATTATGTAAACGGGTCACGTGCTGCGTTTGTCCAGTCAGTAAAACTGACACCGCAAATATGCAAAAAAGGACTTTAACCCAGGGTTTAGGTATGTGCAGTGTGAAACTGCAGTTTATGAATACCCAGGATTAACTGTTAATCCCAGGTATAGAATAAGCAGTGCGAAATGTAAATAGAGATAACCCAGGATTACATTTACCCGGGGTTTACAATGACCCAGGGTTAACTATTGCAAGTGGGAAAAAAACATAGCTAAAACGGTTAGCTAAAAAACCCCTAAACAAACCGCCTTGACCTGACTGCATATGTTCTAAAGGATCCATTCAGAATAACTAAACAGCAACATAACAAATCAAAACATTATCCTGAATGTGTGTGGAAACAACATAAATGGACTGAAATGTGTCTGTGCTTCAAAATAATATGCGATCAGTGCGTCGGGGTTGTTTATGCATCAATAAAAACGGACTCACATGTGCTTACTGTACGTCTCCTGTACGTCACCGCAATCCTTTACCTTGATTGCAATCCACATCCATCACAACTTTACTAGCGAGACGCTGGTTTGCTTTATCCAGCTGAGAAACGTAGTTTGCGTATCATCTGGCCATACAGCGGTGGGATGTTTGGATGTTCTGTTCAGTCTCTATTTCACACAGCAGCACGATGCAATCTTCAGAAACAATCACAGAATATGACAGAGCTCGTGTTTTAAAGCAGAATAATTCACTGAAATCTCAACGTGAGTCTCTATTCTCCCTGCCATCAGCCTGGTTTGCTTTACATTAGCGCTGTTTTGGACTGATTGTTTGAATGAATTCGCATACTGGATCATTGGACTGAAAACTTTCCCAGAGTTTAGCGGCTTAAAATGATGTGATCGCAAACAAATAAGTGAAGTGTAAAGGGTTGGAATGGAAATTTCTGCCTTTCTCGTGGATCCGGGACGCAAATTATGTTAATGGCGCAATTTCACTTGCTTCGGTAATTTATTTGCGTTAAATTATTTTGAGTGTTGAGTGACAAATAGTAGTAGGGCTACTAAAAAAATACAGTAACGTGAGGAGTCAACAGACTTGAATGTTTCTCTCCGCTTGAAATGTCAGGAGAAACACTTTTTTAAAGCAATTATACGGAAATATATTTTAAATCAAGTTTAAAGTTATTTTACCATACTTTGCAGTCATAAAAGTATGGAAATGACGCATTTAAGATTCTCTTTAGTGATTTTAAATGTTATTAGTGATTCTATTAACCATTGGCACATAACCACAATATCACAGAGAGAGCAACCACTTAGAAACCGCCTATGTGAAGTTCTCATGCAGGCCAACTCCAACATTATGGCACAGAGTTTTGGAAATACCACAAAATTTCTTTAGAAAACATCAAAAATAGAGTTGTTCTATTTGTGCTTCTGTCTCATAATTCATCTTTCCATTTTGCGTCTGTCAGGATGCAACTGTACTGTACGTGTCTGCACTTATGCTCAATTTTATTGTTTGCCTCATTGCCTTCATTTTCCATAAATAGATCTCATCCCTCGTCACAGTTTAACTTGATTTTACGCTGATGGATAGGCGACACACACAGGCCGCGTGTCATTCTGATCTATTAATCAGGGTGTGTTAAGAGATCCGCCCTCTTTATCCCAGAGTCGGAGGATGAGAGGACGGACAGGGGGGGATAAAAGGATAGAGAAAGAGCCATGGTTCTGTTTGGGTCACATGATCAGATGTTGTGGCGATAGCAGCTGGCCCCTTCGATCTTAACACAGACTCGCTCCCTGCCCTGGCACACGTCTTGCTCTCACTGCATCTCTAGTGTGTGTGTGTATGTATGTGTATGTGTGTGACAGCTGTCTGCTGCAGGACATTGTATCACTGTGACTTACTATGTCACTCTGCTGTTGCTTTTTTTACAGGGATTATGGATCCAAACGCAAGTCAGGTAAGACAGCCTTTTATTTACCTGTCGTCTGAGTGTTAACCCTGTTGCCGGGTTTAAGTACTGCTCACTAACTCAGCATGCCCTCCCTGTTATTGCGGCATTGAATGACTTGCTGTTTTGCACTCAACTCAGGGGAGGGAAAGGGTTTTTGACTGAGTTTCTTTTAAGAATTGGACATGACTCAGAGGTTTGTAGAGCTCTGGGAGTATCATCTGTAAAAGGTTTGGGGATAACTGGCAGGATTTTGAAAGAAAGCCACATGAAAGTTTGTGCATTTGTACTTTCACACTGTTGCCAAAGTGGTCTCAGCCAAGTCGTCTAGCTGAAGGCACAGAAAAACATGTAACCAACCTGTGCTAGCAGTTGGTGGCTTGGTGCTTTTTTTATTTGTATTTATTTATTTTCTGAATGTGCATGTATAAATAAATATGTATCATTATTTTTGTTATTATAATGTTAAGGCACAGTGATCTGATTTATGACAAGGATTAAACCAAGTTTCCTTTGCATAGCATGCTAGGGTGTGTGTGTTTTGTGAGTGAACAGCCGTTCTGCAGTTGGGATGCATATCCACACACACACACACACACACACACACACACACACACACACACACACACACAGTTGAACACTAATGTAATTTGGATTGGAGTGAGCATTGGAGTTCCTGTCTTTTCTCCCACACACATCCCTTTGAAACATTTTCCGTTTTTGATCTGTTTGCTTTCCGCTTGCACACACACATATTCATTTGTTATTACAATATTTGAAATTCGCCATTTGGATTTAGTTTTTGTTTTGATTTATTAAATAATTCCAGATGTCATTTTATTTTCTGTCCTTTTAACATGTATCTATTGAAGTTTGTTTCCGACAAGGAATAATAATAAATATTTTTTACAAGTTAATTGCGACTTTTTTATCTCACAATTCTGAAAAGCTTATATATATCTATAATTTCAATTAGGAAAAAAAAGAAGATTTTTTTTTTTTTTATGGTGCAATCCTGAATCTTGAATATCAGTTGTTTGTCATCTTGAAATCTCATGCACATTAAGCTAACACAGAAGAAAGTTTTTAACATAAAAAATGCCACAGGTTCTGTGTTGCAATACTTAAACCCATGTTTTGAGATAGAAACTAGTACTCATGTGATTCTGATGTTAAGAGCTGAATGTGTTCGGAAGGTTAACTGCACATGTACGATCACATGCATGTAGTTCAGCCTAGAGTCATTTATAGTCATTTTTGAGAAGGAGTTATGGCCTTATAATGTAGTCATTTCAGTACAGTACATTTGTGATGAGGGAAAATAGGCCTACTAGACCAGATTTTAAAGAGCTACAACATTAAGGTTTGCAAATTTGTGTTTATTATGTAGGAAAACACACACACACACACGCATGCACACACACACACACACACACACACACACACACACACACACGCGCGCCTCTAGTAGCGAAACTTACTGTACATACTGTGCCTTTAAAACATTATTTTAAGACATAAAGACATCCTTGAGTATGGTGTTTTCAGGGGATTTTATGGAGATTTCAGGTTGGATCATTTTAGTCTTGTCAAAACCTAATCCAGACTAACATCCACCCATGGGTATTGTTTTTTAGACCAGTAAATAGTTATTCTTAAGAAATATACATAGTTTTGCCCCCTTGCAGTATTTATATGGTCTGCAGTGTATTTTCTAATATTTGTCTTTCCATTCATCATCTGTTTGTTAATTCACATTTATTTGCTCTCACAACATTTGAAAATTGCTAACATTTGGATTAAATTTGACCAGCAGCTGAAGTGATGTAATGAGCAATTCCAGCTGTTGTTTTTTTCCCCCCTTCACTTCTCATTTGACAATAAATCATATGTAACCACTTATCATTAGTCTGTTGGATCACTGGAATTTGTATTATCAACATCATCCTCTTTTCCATTCTGTTTTTTAAGATGACCACTGGATGTTCATCTGTCAGACATCAGTAATCATTTGTGTTAGCTAAAAGTGCATAACATCCTGAAGATATTATACTAATTATTAAAGTATGTATTTTGTATGTTTGGAAATTTGTAATTTATTTTTATGTTTAAAGATCGGTGGTTTCAAATGGTCCCCATCTTTCTGTCAGTTTGAACGTCTGGCTCTTTGGTTTCCAACCGAATGAATTACCTCAGAGTTTAGCAAGTGGAAACTGCAGCTGAGGAGTGTCATTATCAAAAAGAAACTTGTTCTAGGCGTCCTTACAGTATATCCTCTGGCAGATTCATTTGCTGATTCTTTCAGTAGCAAAACAAGTGAAAGGCTGCATCTGAAATCGCATTCTTCCCTATATTGTAAGTGAAATTATGACAACATTATGTGTCAAAAGAAGTTTGTCCGAATTCATAGTACTCATAAAAGAGGATAGGCCAGGGGTCGGGAACCTTTTTTGACCAAAGAGCCATTTTTTCATTTTTGGTTAATGCATTTTTCCAAAAGAGCCACAGTAAAATAATTATATAATATTATTATTAAAGATGTGCTTTTTTTTAATTAAAATTTCAACAGCATTAGGCTAAAAACAAACAAATATTTAGCAAAGTTTCAATATTAGTGAAGGGCTTTCACTGTGAGGTTGAGTTGTCAACTGATGAGCATAAATCCTCTCTGTCTGCATGAGAGAGAGAGAGAGAGAGAGAGAAAACACAGTACTTACATTTACTGTGTTTACGTGAATACTCGACTTGCCATTTTTATGTATTTCTGTATTTATTTGGCCGTTTAGGTGCGCAACCGAAGACAAAGGCTATGCTTTTCCGTGTTGCGCTCGGCGCGCGCACACAGCATCCTGCCAGTAATTCCGTTCTCTTTCGCGACTTATCGCGCTTTTAATATTTCTTTTCAATATAAAGCACATCCTGCTCTTTTTTTTCATTCCTTCAATTTTTGTTATTAATAAATTAAAACAGAATCTTTAACTGAAATCTGCGTGGATTATCAAAAATACGACCCATTTATCATGTGTCATAAAGGGTTTCAGCGGCAAAAGTGAAAGTATTAAAGTTTACAGCCTTCTTTTACATTTTTTGCTGCTTTTCGCCATTAGGCCTACCTTAAACAAGCTGCAGCTGCTTGAATCCCAGTGCAGGAGCTGTAGGTTATCACAGAGACAAGTTGATTGCTCTGGTGACTCGTAACACTCGCGAGCGCGACCAGCACTGAATACGCTCTTTTGCCGGTACAACATGAATATACTTATTATCATAAACGTTTAACTAACTTCGGTAGACTGTGCTACAAGGGAATTTTAACTGGCAGATTTTTCTGCAGAGAGCCGATCTGTATTGATGTGTCTTATTTTTTTGTTTCGCTCGTTTGTTGGTAAAGGGTGAGAGACCTCGCGAGCCACATGATTTTTGCCAAAGAGCCAGGTATGGCTCGCGAGCCATAGGTTCCCGACCGCTGGGATAGGCAAAAAGTAGCCGGATGACCTACTACTACTACTACTGTGCATATGATGGGTAGGATTTGTGATAGGATTTCTGCTAGGTCAGATGACAGTGACATTAAGGGCGAATGTAGTATGTGGGGATTATATTCATACAACACATATTCATACTATATAGAACAGACTTTTTAGCGCTTGCAAAGTAAGTATTTATTCAAAATAAGAACCTACACAAGAGAGTATGCTATTTCGGATGCAGCCAGTATTTATGAACTAGTCATTCACTGAATCGATTCTTTCAAAGCAAACCAACAGACCCTCATACGTTTGGGTCTGCTGAGTCTGTCCAGCTTCCTCCCCTGCCATCGGATCCAACTCACCACCAGGTGGTGATCATTTGACAGCTCCGTCCCTCTCTTCACCCGAGTGTCCAAGACCTACGGCCGGAGGTCGGATGAAACGACCACAAAGTCGATCATCGACCTCCAGTCTAGGGTGTCCTGATGCCACATGCACTGATGGACACCCTTATGCTTGAACATGGTGTTCATTATGGACAAACTGTGACTAGCACAGAAATCCAATAACAGAATGCCGCTCCGTTCCTCCCAATCACGCCCCTCCAGGTGTCACTGTCGCTGCCCACGTGGGTGTTGAAGTCCCCCAGTAGAACGACGGAGTCCCCAGTCAGAGCACTTTCCAGAACCCCTCCTAGAGACTCCAAGAGGGCCGGGTACTTTGCACTGCCGTTCGCCCCGTAGGCACAGACGACAGTGAGAGACCTGTCCCTGATCCGAAGGCGCAGGGAAGCAACCCTCTCGTTCACCGGGGTGAACTCCAACACATGGCGGCAGAGCTGGGGGGCTATACGCAAACTCACACTAGCCCGCCGTCTCTCGCCATGGGCAACTCCAGAGTGGTAGAGAGTACAGCCTCTCTCAAGGAGTGTGGTTCCAAAGCCCAAGCTGTGAGGGGAGGTGAGCCAGACTATCTCTAGTTGGTACCTCTCAACCTCCCGCACAAGCTCAGGCTCCTTCTCCGCCAGCGAGGTAACGTTCCATGTCCCTAAAGCCAGTTTCCATGTCCAGAGATCAGGTCGCCGGGGCCCTCGCATTCGAATGCTGCCGATCCACTATGCACCGGCCCCTTACGGTCCCTCTTGCAGGTGGTGAGCCCATGGGAGGGTGGCCCCACGTCACTCCTTCGGGCTGAGCATGCGAGCCACAACCCCGGGCCTCGCTCCAGGGTGGGGCCCCGGCTGTGCCGTGCCGTGCGACGTCTCGGTCCTTGATTGATTGTGTCTCGATAATGGGCTTCTGAACTAAGAGTGGTTCAGTAATACTGAACTAACCCAGTATTACTTAAATAATAATATTTAATAAATTTGTTGTATTATTCACCTCTATTAATTGATATAGTAGTGACTGTATTCACAATATAGCATGGTTTCTCACTGCATGTACTTCATTGCTTAAGTAGTGACGATCTGCTTATACTTTATGAAAGTGCAAGTAAAGCATATCTTCTCCTTGCAATAGAAATAGGCCTGCTCAGGAAGACATCTAAGCGTTTGCTTTTCCAGAATTGATGACATATGCATATAATCAAATTGAAATGATGTGTATCATGAGAAAAAGCTTTGCTTCCCTCTGAGGTGCCCTTTAACAGAATATGATTACAATATAATCACTCACACACTGCATAATTCAATAGCATTACGCGATAGCTGTGTGGCTTTACACAAATAAATGTTAGAGACTCAACGGAACCCTTTATGGTTAAGTAGTAGAGTTAATGTTTTAAACTGCTCTGATATTCATTATGGTTTGTTGCTACTTCTAGTCAAATTACATATCTGTGATTAGTACGCATTCTGCCCATAACGGACCCCTCAAAGTCAGTTTGTTGTCTTCCATTATAATGCAGTAAACTCAATAAGTAAGTTTCATAACTCTCTAAGACCCTAAAGAGCTCAGTTTAGCTCGTTAGTCCCGTTTTCCTTGGGGACAGACCCTCTTGACAAGCAGATGGGTTTAAGACACTTAAGCCCCAAATAGGGATCAGTTTTGGCCTGATGCTGCTAGAAGACTGTCCTCTCAGAACTGTTCTTATGTCAGCCTGAAGACACAAACCACCTGTTCAGAAGTTCAAACCCCTGAGGATTAGCTTAAGTGTGCCAAAACCATCTGATCTGTCCTTCAGGGCTCACAATAGGGTTTATATGTGATCTGCTCCAACATTTTGAGTCATTTTGACCCATAGTTTTGTGCTTCAAAACATTGTTTCAAACGATTGTTGAGATATAGGGCCAGATTTACTAAAAGCTGGCAAACCCTCTTTTGGCGTTAAAAAAACTACTGTCAGGTTTTACTAAAGACACAGTGAGAAAAGGTGTGGACAGGGTTATTTTTGTGGCTGACCTTATTGCATATGCATTAATTTGTAGGAGTTTCCCTTACAGACGCAAAATTTATGGCAGGAGAGTATTTAAATGAATCACGCAAGGTGATTTACTAAGGTTTGCGCTTGTCGATGTATTGGTGTTTGCGCCATTATTTACTGCCCCCCAAAAAAACATGTCTTAAACCAGACGCTAGTTTCTGCTGCTCTTGATAGATTGCGTTGGTCATTATGGAAATGATCCGTCTGTGTTCTTTAATTTGCTCATCGTCAGTATGAAACTCCCATTGGCGCTTTTTGGGAATTGCGCTCGCAAGCTAATTTACCCTGTTTAAATCTGGCCCTTAGTGCTTTAAATGGGGACGGTCATAAAAAACTTGACAGAAATAGATTTATTTTAACATATAATTAAGATCTTTTAATGTCTTATTTGACCCAAAAAAAAAAAATACACTAAAAACACTGATTTTGTGAAATATTGTTATAGTTTAAAATAACTCTTGTCAGCATCAATACTCTAGTCTACAGTGTCACGTGATCCTTCAGAAATCATGTAATATCCTGATTTGGTGCTCAAAAACATTTATTATTAATATCAATGCTGAAAACAGTTGTGCTGCTTAATATTTCTGTGGAAACTATTACACTTTTTTCAGGATTCTTTGAAAAATAGAAAGCTCAAAGAACAGCATTTATTTAAAATGGAAATATTTTGTAACATTGTAAATGTTTTTGATCAATTTAATGTATCCTTGCTAAATAGAAGTATTCATTTCTTTAAAAAATCCTACTGACCCCAAACTTTTGATCGGTAGTGTAATAGGAAAGCGATAGTTTTTCTGCTAATTTGTCATTTAGCTTCAACTTTTGCCCAAAGCATCTTATAGTTTATCAATCCAATCTCCCTTGAGGTTAGCCTGAGGTTAAGTATCTTAAAGACCCAGTGGTGATAGTTCACAAATTATACCTCCGTGAATCTTTGGGTTGAGCTTTAACCACTAGGCTCCAGGTGCCTGGATGTTTTTACAGACACTCTTTTTAGATTGTTCAGATGTCTTCCCGTATGGGCCCTTCATCCACTGTGAGGAAAGGACACGCATTGCAGTTCCCCACATTCTGCTCCTCGTGTGAGTCAGATGTGAAGAGGGAAATACGGAGGGTGGATTGTGGGGTTCTGCTGGAATGGGGTCAGTCAGACAGGCCCTGGTTTACGTGGCAGAGTGTGTTCAGTGTGACGTCGGACTAGCTAATCTTGTTTACACAAGATTCAGGGCTCTGTGGAGGAGTGGAGGGGCCATATGGAGAGAGAACGAGAGAGAGAGAGGCGTGCAGAACAGATGGGAGTTTTAGGGCAGGAGGGATAGTTTTAGTTTGAGAGGAATGGTCATGTATGTGCAGTGTGTTTGTCTGTTCTATTAATAGGGAGTGGGCTTAAATAGGTCAGTGTGGTTTTATGGTTAAGGAAGTTCTTGTTAATGATGTTTAATGAATGTAGTTTGACCAATTAGAGATGTTGGAAAATGACAAGATGTTTAATTCAAATTTGTTCCAGGCATTTGTTCTGATGAAATTGCCTTGTTTAAAAGGAATTAATATAATTATTGTAAACATGATACTGTCTCCAGAACGAAAGCTGAATTTTCAGTGGCCATGTTGGCATTTTATATATTTATTATAATTATATAAACAATACATTATAATTGATCAAATTAATTATGATTATTTCAGTATTTGTGTAGATTACCATTATTGTAAAAAAATATAAACATTTATATGATGGATTTTGAGGGATGTATTTTTGTTTTTAAAAGAAATCCTCTTTCAGTGTTTTTTATAGTTAACTAAAACTAAAACTATTTAAGAAAACATTTTAAATAAACAACATAAAATAAAACAAAATATAAATATTAGATGAAACTCAAGCTAAACAAAAATTTAGAAACGAGATTGAAATGAGATTTGAATAAGCTGAAATAAAAATTAAATATTTGAAAAATGACAAAATGCACATAACAATAGAATAAAAAGACTTTTCATTTTTTTTTTACTTTTAAAAATATGTTCCAAAGTTTTAATGTGAACTGCTTATAATAAGAATAATAATAAGAATAATAATATAATAAAAATCAACCACTGGGGCATAAAAGTTAATTCTCCAAAAGTATGACATATGTAAAAAAAAAAAAGATTTTTGAAGAGATGTTTTTTTATTTTGATTTTTTTAAAGTGTGCAGTCTTTTCTGTCTCATGACCTCTCTGCCAAAACACAATTGGTCAGCATATGGTTTGATTTTAGTTTGTTGATATTTTCTTGATTTTGCAGTCTACATGCTGAGCCTTCATAGCCAACAATTGAATCAGTTCAAAATATTCAAATCGACATAACCGTCTTTTACATGGCGCCCAAAATATCTCCAGTGTGCTATAGGGAATGCTCATGCCAAGAGATGTCTAAACCCACACAGATCAAAGAGTCTCTCTCTTTCGACAAAGATGTCCAAAATCCACAAGATTTGTATTTATCTTCAGATATGTTTATGTTAATACAATAGCATGGGTGAAACACAATTCCTTCCACACAAAAGTAAGAAAGACATGTTTCCTGTAATGAAGGTAGGTTGACCGTTTGGGGTCAGGAAAGAGACGTAAATTACAGTGAGAGAAACCAAAATAGACGCTCACTCGGTTCTAACAGCAGTGACCTGAGCTTAATCGCCGATGTGTGCGTGTGTGTCGATTTATCATTGGTGGGAGTGGGAGAGATTGAGGATATGTTCATAACAGTGAGTGTTTCAGCGTTTCTGTGTGAAGGAAGGGTCAGGGAGGTGGAAAGTTAATATCTGTCAGATGTGAAGAGCTTCACTAAAGGGAGGGATCTGGAGCCATGGACCATTTGTTAATTATTCGACCTCCAAGGCACTTGAGTCAGTTTAATTCAAACTCCATGAAGGTTGAGTACAGCGTTGACCTCGAGATCAACCCTGAGCTGGAAACTAGGAAGGATTGTCATGACAGCGAAACAAAAATTCAATATTCAATACCTATTTTAATACTAAAGAAATAACAACTCATATATTTATTTTTCCAAGTTAATATATGTACTAGAAATACTATGGAATGTAGCAAATGTTCTTAAGTAAAAAAAGTTTTTCCAAATAATTATTTTAAAGTGAACAGTCAGAAATGAAGAGCGTAAATAAATGAAGAACATTTAAAGATTTATTTTCTCCCTTTCTCGTTATTAGTTGTTTAGTTAAAGTGACCCTATCATGCCTGATATTATTCCGGCTCGAATGCCAGCCTATGGTCTTCACTGGCTGCCCGTGAACAACATCTACTTTAACCCGCCCTCAAACACTGTAGTTGTAGCTGAGGCCTGGTAGAGTTAGGTTTGTGTTGTCGAGAAGACACTGTTTTCTGCGCTGTGAAAGCAAATCCACTTAGCATGCACTTTCAAAGGATGAGGACTCAGGCTCGAATTGATACGATAAAAATCGACACCATCGTTACTCTTCATAGCACTTCACAGCTGAAATTCAGATATTGTAATAGGCGTTTAGCATTTTTTAAGTGGCAGACCAATCACAACAGACTGAGCCATCTGACCAATCACAGCAGAGTAGACCCTTGGAAAGGTGGAGGTTATTTTTTTGTCAACTTGGTACCAAAGTACTAGTACTTTGGACACCCGTATACAAAATTATAGTTTTGCAACTTTTTATGCCGCAATGATGTTTAACACAATCTAGAAGATTTTGAATCTAGATCTGATCAAGTTTTGGAAGTTATTAGTGCTCCTTTGAAGCCAAAAGCGGACAAAAATATTACCATGGCATTTGTTTGACATTTTTTGTGAGTGATTCACCAGTTCGCCTGTTGAGCTGATGCCTTTCTTCAGTGTTCAGATCAGGGTTTGGGTGGGAAACAATCCCTATGTTTATGAAAGGCTAACCACCTCATGGATCAAATGTTATGTTTTTATTTGTTGTGTTAATCAAATAGACTGTAGGTGGAAAGAAATGTCAGGAATGAATGGATTAGGAGACGGAGGTGTTGAATGGAACGGAAGGGTGGAGGGATTTTGGGCGAGGCTCGTCCTGTGGGGTATAAACACTAAGGCGAGTACCTCTTGAATCCTGCCAGTTTTGAGTGCGTTCATTGTTTACACAGGTTCAATTACACCTCATTTGTTGGTGTCATGCATGCAAGGGCCTTTTGCCGGGAATCCATTGAAGTGTTGAAAAGAATAAGTTATAAAAACAGTGATTGTTCCCATCAGCTGAGACGTCTCCCCCGGTGCCTTCTCATATTTTTTACCGATAGTGACGTGTGACATTTAATTTCCTGATGGAGATTGGTCTGTGTGTGTGTGATAACAGAGGAGATATTAGAAAACTCTGCTGTGAACTCGAACCCTTAAACTCTGACTTACTTGCTTTCCAGGCAATATATTTGTCAGAGCACACACACACACACACACACACAGTCACATTGTTTTTCAACAGCATGTGACACTTTATGGGTATTGTAACCAGATGGCGCCTTGCTTAATAACTCTGTTAAGCTGTGTGTTCACTGCACTATTTACCATTTATCCGGTATGGGATATTTGGCAAATCCAGTTAAGAAGATGCTGAGATGTGCTAGGCAGCGGGATTGCATAAAGAAAATGAAGCCTATTTGTAGTGGAAAAAATACACATTTAGCTTAAGGGACATTTAATAGTATTTGTTGCACTAAATTTGTTTTAATAAAAACAAATAATTGGCAGCATGATATTCATTGCTGTGTTACATGACATTTGTTCACATTACAACAATCTAAATGTGGATGAAAATAACTTTGCCACACAATTATTCAATGGTCCTAAAACTTGGCTTCATTTTCTATGATGCATATCATTTTTTTAAATTAAGTTTCCTATCATAGGACTAACTCTAATGTCAAAGCTAATGCTAATGGCCTATGAACAAGTCACAAATTTGGTGGAAGTCTGTATTGCAGGACATAAAAAAAGGTTACTTTTGGCTGGATTTTGTAGCTTGAAAACATGCAATGCTGGCTGTTGTGTCTTTTCCCACTCTGTTCTGACGAACATTTGTGCTCCTTTTCTTCTCCATTTCTTTCCTTTCCTCTCTTTTCTGCTGCCCTCAGTTTGGATGTATGGCCTTCAGGACAGTCCAACCAAGTCTGAGGCCTCAGGTAACTGCTTTATATGTGTGCATGGACTGTCACTTTTCCTTTTGCAACTCCTCAATGTGGTAATTTCTCCAGTTTTTACAAGAACGGTTCCTAAAACTGCTCTAAAGTCCAACATTAACACTCTTCAAGCGCCAAATGTGAGTCAAAATTGACTTTAGCGAAGAAATAAATTGCCATGAATCACCATTTGGCTGATAACTTCATTAGGAATTGCAACATAATACATGATATCAATTGCATGGTCTTTTTTGAATTTTGAATTCAATATAATAATAAACATGATTTTTTAATAAGAGAGAAGTCCAATCATAGGCAAGTGGTGTGGAAATTGCTATGGGAATTTAACTGGCTAAAGAGGCATAAAAGATTGAGCTGTTCTCCTAAAACATCAGGATGTAAAACCCTTTATTGTTAAGAGCAGATCTTTCAGGTTTGTGGATTTACATGTGGCTTATAAAGTTTATGCTGGAAGACGAAATATTTATAATAGGTGTTGCAAGGCTAGCAGTGCAGAAGAAGACATTCAGTGTGAAAACGGAGGATGTAAAACATGACACGAGAGCCTGTGGTCCTCTCAGCGTTCTCCTGGGAAGTCTTAGAGACGACGGCCTGCAAATAAACATTTCAGAAAAGAATGCACTCCGTTTTCGGAAATAACTGCTGACGCTCACAGAGCTATAGCCCATGTGGAGTGTGTTTTCACCATGAACATCACACACACCCTACATAATTGGTCAATTCACTGCAAAACTAAGAAAACACACTGATTATATAACACATGGGATTTGTCCTTTCTAAAAACATCAACATGTCAAAATCCAGCTTAAAAAGGTGTTTTCTAACTTGTCCCAGCTGGCCAGGTTTTTTTAGCTGGTCGACCCAGCTTAACAATTTTGAGCTAATATAGCTTGTTTATTGCTAGTCAAAGATTGCCTACCAGCTAATAACCATATAGCTAATGTCCGATTTAGACCAGCAAGAAACAAGTTATCGCATTCTAAAACACAACTACCTGTTTATGATGGATTTTCCACCAGGGGTAAAAGTAACAGTAAACGGATGCTAATGGAAAGTTTGTTGTATGTTGTCATGTTAGCATGATGTGTGAGGCAGTGCTAATTAGCTTCTTCCATACCGAGGGTGATAGTGGCAAGATACAGAACTCCTGCTCTGCTCTCTCTCTTCTCTACCACCGCGTCGACAGCACCCCACAACTGAACTTTCCCTATAATCCTGATTTAAGAGCTCATGAGTTTTAAAACACATTGCACTAGCAACACAGACAGGCTGTTGGCATCACGACAGATTGACATTGAATAAGAGTACAAGACCTGATTGTATGCTAGATTTGTTTGGTACAAAACGATTTAATTTGATTAATTTAACTAATCCAGTCCAATTAAATAATATTAATTTGAGAGAATTTGTTAATACACCCTGAATTAATGAGCATCCTTTAAGACTGCATGCGCAAATTATTGCCTGTACAAAAAAATACTATGTCAATGCTATGGTACGTAATGATCACCATATTCATATACCATGGTATTACATACATTGGACATGTCCACTGTGGTACATGTCCAAAAGAAAGGTGTTAATGATATAGTAAGTGTTACGCAAGTAATACTTGTGTGTAAAATGTTGTAAAGCAAAAGCTCCTGCCTGCCACCTCTTTGGCCTTTAGAAATTAAAAGAAGAAAAAAAGATGCATCGCACATTTGATGTTTTTAAGAACATTTTAGACATTTTTTCCTATTAAAAGCCTCTAGGGTCCAGAAGACCACACCATGAGAAAGCAACCACACAGTGTTTTGAAGTTCAAGCACATCTAAGAACTACTTCTGTAGTTTCTTACAAGTACAAATATATCATTTGAAGTTTTAGTAAACTATATGCAGAAAGTATTGAAATGCACAAGCCAGAAGCGTTTGATGTGTTATACTTTAGATATTTTCGTTTTAAAACATGAAACAGCAATTTCAGCTCATTTTATTGCTGTCATGTTTTTCTGAGTTAAACAGGATATGCAATTAAAAAACAAAACACTACCACAGAAAAGTTAGGGGCCGTTTCTTTTTCTTTTTCTTTTTTTTTTTCTTTTTCTTTTTTTAAACAAGTCTTATAGTAAAAACAGTAATATTTTGAAATATTATTACAATTTTAAATAAATTTTATATTTTAATATATTTTTAAATGTAATTTATTGTGATAAAAAAGCTGAGTTTCTGAATCATTACTCCAGTCTTCAGTGTCACACGATCCTTCAGAAATTATTATAATACTGATTTGGTGCTCAAATAATTTTAATTTATTTATTATTGTCAATTTTGAAAGCTGCTGTGGTACTTAATTTTGTTGTGAAAACCACAATACATTTTTAGGATTTAGGATTTTATTATAAATAATTTATACTTTAGTATTGTGAAAATCCTACTTGTCCATTCTACTTATTTGCTCATATGATCATGTGATAGGGCCACTGGACTCTTAAATGGATAGTTAAAAATATAAATTCTGTCATAATTTACTATCCCATTATTTTGGAGATTGAAAGGCCTGGTCCTTATTCACTCTCATTTTTGTAAAACAACAACAACAACAACAACAGCAACAACAAAAAAGGATATTCTTCAAAAAATATACCTTTATGGAATAAAGTAAGTCATACAGGTTTAGAGCAACATAAGGCTGACTAAATAATTACAGCATTTACATTTTTGGCTTAAATATCCCTTAAAGTCATTGATGAAGAAGAACAGGTTAAAGAGATTGTCAGAGGAAATACAAAAGAAAGAGAGAAGGATAGAGTAAGAGAGTGTTGCTTAACCCCAGCTGAAATGCTTTCTTCTTGCGTTTCACACAAACACGGCTTCTCTCTCTTTACTCGGCCCACTCATATGTTTCTATTTAAGGCTTGGAGAGCAGTCTACCCTGATTGGCGTTTTTCTCTCTCCCCGTTTCAGCCAGATGGGAGGAGGGACGGAGAAAGAGAGAGAATTAGAGTGAAAAACGAGAAAGGGAGGGCAGGAGAGAGGGCGGGAGGCCTGTTCTTGCTCGTCTGATGAAGAAAAACTTTCTATTCCTCCACTTGCGAGTCACGTCCCCTACCGTAAACAGTTCTCTTCCAGTCTCTTTTCCCTTCCTAACATCCCTCCCCGTTTCCTCGCGAAAACCTTCACTGTATTATGGAGACCCGGCATCACCAAGTCCCTACCGAGCTCTCGAATCCCTGAAGGAAATTTACCTCGCCTTACTTTTTCGTGATCGTTCTTCCACCCACATTCAAATGCGCGTCCAGCGAGGGCGAAGGTTCATCTAAATGGCCCGTCGTTGTGGAGCATGCTCAGTCAGCAGGAGTTGCGCTAGGCTTTGGAGAGCGGATGGCGGTGTACAGGGGTCAAGCCGGAGGTCGCTGGCAGGGCAGGGTTGGCGGGGGAGGTGCAGGGATGGCGGGACGGTGGCTGACAGCCTGTTTCTTCCCCTCGTCGGCAGGACTGGACAGCAGTGAGCCCATGGTGCTGGAGCAGTACGTGGTGGTGGCCAACTACGAGCGGCAGGAGAACTCGGAGATCAGTCTGAAGGCTGGAGAGACGGTGGACGTGATCGAAAAGAGCGAAAGCGGTGAGTCCCTTAAGGCCAATTCACATCAAGGATAATAACGATATAGTAACAACGATTCTAAATTCAAAAAGAATAGCACCACACCACAACCATAATGATAACACAGAGAAATTGTTGAATTTAATTTTTTTTCCAGCTGATGAACAGAAAAAGATTATATTGACAGCCAATCAGAATCTACCTGACTTTGAACAGTGCAAGCATTAAAAGCGGCAGGCATGCTTATAATAAACAAAACTATGTCATGAATTGGTGTGGACACAAATATCATTATAGTTACCTTTATAGTTATCATTCTTGGTGTGAACTGCCCTTTACTACACACACACAACACACAAAGCCAATTAGGTTACCACGTGGTATTTATTGGCAAAACTGGTGTATACACAAACACACAGTCACCTGCAAACGTGAATGCTTTCATATGCTCACGATCCAAATGTTAACCGGGTCTGTTTTATCTTTCTCGTCTTTTCTGATACATTCTTCCTCTTTGATGTAGAACTCCTCCTTTAGTCTTTGTCCTTAAGATCCCCTGGTTCCCTCTTCTGACATTCCCCTCTCCCTGTAAATCTACAGTCTGGCTCTTGGCCCCACCTGGAGGTGTCGTATGGCCAGTTTTCTGGGGGCTGAACCCCCTCCAGATATCTGGGATGGAGGCCAGATTGATCTGGAATGTCCATGAGATAGTCATGAGAAGTTTGTCAGTTGGAAGATGTGCTAATGGATCAGGGTCACACACACACCATTAGAGTTCATGTGGAATGTAGAGATTGACAACAACAATGGGAAGAAAGAGAGCCTTGAGTGTTGTTGTTCTTTCCACCTTTGGTTTGTTTTCCCAGATTAATGTTAATGCTGTAAATGTTTAAACTTAGTGCAAACTTTTCCTGCCAGCATATCTCGTAGCCTTGTACATTAGAGGTTGAGCGCTGTCTCTTCCACTTTGTCTCTAGTCATGTTTGCCAAAAACTTGTTTGCACATCCAGAGAGTTAGCAATTATAAACTACAGGATCTCAAGAACTAGCATCCTTCTGTTGAAAGAAAAAAAAGTTTGTGTAATCATTTTTCTTTTCCTTTAAATCAGTATGGAGACTTAGGAGGAGTTGACAGGAGTCATCAAGATGAGCAAAGATCCAGTAAACCCATTTGATCTGGGTAATATCATTGAGTAAGACCGTTGTCTACTCAAAGAGAGCTTGACCTCCTGGTTTCATACATAATCCTTTGACTAAACTAGTCTAGGCTGAGACTAAACTAATCTCAATGGCATTCTCTGTGAGACACTTTAGTTTGTTTGCTGCCTGCTCTATTGATTTTGGCACTGTCTCACCCTAGACTCATCTTTCGGATGATTCAGTCTATTTTGGGGTGCCCGGTTAAAGGTTAATTTTATTTTTTTAAATGTGTTGTAATAAAATGCAAATATTAAGAGAGATTTTAGAGCAATGGGTCTCAACCTAATTGACTCCAAGGCCCATGTTGTCAAAGTTGTCAAAGTTGTCTTAGGCCCTCTTGTCTAAACTGATAGGTTGGTTATTCTGTTATGATGAAAATAAACTACATTTTAAGTAATTCTAAGACTTACTAGGGCCATATTATTTTGGAAGTTTGCTAAGGCCCGTTAGTGGGCCCCAGTCCATTGACTGAGAACCACTGTTTTAGAAAATGAATGCGGTTTCAAATCATCGCTTTATATACAGTATTTTTGAGCAAGAGAGTGCCATGATATCATACACACACTGTCTTTTCAGAATGTCTAGAGGAAACATTCCTCCTCTTCCATTGGATGAACCTGATCTTGAATACATTATGACCATTATAGAGTAATCAATCCAAAAGTCCTAAATCAGTCTGGTCAACACCTCAGACATTTGTGCATTTAGCTTTTATTTTACAATTTAACCCTTAGAGTTAAGACATATAGTTGTAACAATTAGATCTATATTAGTGTCCACATAAAGAACTATAACGTTATATTTTTTCTTTAAAGTCAGAATTGGGTTGACTGTCAAAGTTTAGTTTTTTTTTACCCTGTTAAAAAAGACAACTCCAAAAGTGATTTCAAAGAATCCACTGTTCTCTTTTTAAAACCTTGTAGTTAGCATAGTTATCATTCTTTGTGTGAACAAACCTTTACTCTATGCCTTTCTTTTAACGGTAGTTTACTGGTTTATTTGTTCAAGCCGAGTACAGATTTTCAGGTACAATGGCTTGTACTCACTGATTCTCACAACTGGACAAGTAATTTAATCACACTAAAGATTCAGAGAGACTCCAGGTATAAGAGTCTTGCTCAGGATGCAGTTGTCCTTGAGTAAGAAACCCTTGGCTTCCTTAGCCACAGTTAAACTCCAGCTGTTTTACAGTGCAGGCAAAGCTTGACAACTTCGCTTGGGTTGGGAAGAGATGAACCACGCAGGGCCACAGGATTAATGAACTTGAGAAGCAAAAGCAGAAAATATCTGAATGGGAGAAGATAATAGAATCTAAACACAGTGACAGAATCATTTAAAGGAATGGCTCACCCCAAAGAAAGAAAGTCATACATGTTTGAGCTGTTACGAAAGTTAACAAATGCTGGCGGAATTGTTATTTTAGAGTGAACTGTTCCTTTAAATCAGCCCTGGAGTGAACTGTCTGTCCTTCGCTGACTCCAGAATTCCTCAAATGTTCAAAGCATTTATTGAAACTGAAGATGAGTTGCAGCAGCTTGATATCGCTAGAAGCCCATCCTCTACAATCCCGTCTCTTTAGCAGACTTCCATAATTTGAACTAAAGAATTAAATTACTAGCCTAGTGTATCTGTCAGATGCAGTATATTTTATTAAGATTGGATATCATTCAAACCAACTTTTTAATGTGCACGGCTGAAATTGCGTTTATAAGAAGCGACTGGCAGAAGTTGGGCTGCTCTGGCTTCCCTGTAAGTCATGGAGAGGGAACGATGGAAAAATCCCCCTTGTCCTTAGTTTCATTATAGGCTAATGGATCTTGCAGGGCCTTAGATTCTTACAGAGTGGTTACAGTGTCACGCATCCCAAACCAATACCACCAGAAAGCATTCAGAAGTTTTTGTTGAATGTCTGTGATATAGACAACGCAGTCAAAGCCATCAAGAGTTTATAGGTCAATGTGCTGTTTTTGTCATTATTTTTTGCTATACTCTTCCACGTAAAAATACTTTTTTTTTTAGCAAAACCTCCAAATAAATTTGAGGGTTATTTATGGATCAGGTTGGAGGTCAATGACGTTTGCTGTCACTGATGTTAGAGCTGCCACACCACATCTTTGACACACGGCAAGTTTAAATATGTTGTCAGCAAATAGCTGCTTTTGTTGTGTTTTCCACACAAAGCTATTGTATGGTTTTAGAAGACTTTGAATAAATCCTGCAAGTTGTATTTTTAAAATTTTACTGTACTTTATTGTTCTTTTTTAAATCAACTGTAAATTGTCATCCACTTTTATACTATAAAAAGCAAACCCCTTTCCCTTTCGTATGGGAACTCCTACATCTCGTCGGAGGAGTTTCCAACGAATTGGGATCACGCTAGGGAGACCAATTGCCTTCGAGTGAATTAAAACGAGCCAATAAATATTGGCATGCGGGATTTGCATTCCGCGTCCCGCCTATCAATGCGGGTATAAAAGCGGAAGCGAACGCACATACCATTGCTTTTAGCTTCAAGTGCATCCGTCCCCAGGATTGGTTTGCAGCGATCGACCTGAAGGACGCGTACTTTCATGTCTCGATTCTGCCTCAACACAGACCGTTTCTTCGGTTTGCGTTCGAGGGTCGGGCATATCAGTACAAGGTCCTACCCTTCGGCTTGGCCCTGTCGCCCCGTGTCTTCACGAAAGTCGTGGAGGCGGCCATTGTTCCCTTGAGAGAACATGGCGTTCGCATTCTCAGCTATCTCGGCGACTGGCTGATAATAGCTCACTCGTGAGATCTGTTGTGCGATCACAGGGACCTGGTGCTCCGGCACCTCAGCCAGTTGGGACTTCAGGTCAACCGGGATAAGAGCAGACTCTGCCTCACGCAGAGGATCTCTTATCTCAGTATGGAGCTGGACTCGGTCAGTCAGACTGCGCGCCTCACCGAGGAGCGCGTCCAGTCAGTGCTCAACTGCCTCAGGTCTTTTCGAGGCAGGTCAGCGGTCCCAATGAAGCAATTTCAGAGGCTCCTGGGGCATATGGTAGTTGCAGTCGCAGTAACGCCGCTCGGCCTGTTGCATATGAGACCACTTCAGCGCTGGCTTCACGATCGAGTCCCGAGATGGGCGTGGCAGAGCAGCACGTTCCGGGTCAACATTACCCAGGACTGTCGCCAAACCTTCAGTCCTTGGTCGGACCCTGCCTTTCTACAGCCCGGAGTGCCCTTAGTCCAGGTGTCCAGGCATCCTGTGGTTTTCACGGATGCCTCTGCCAACGGATGGGGGGCCACGTACAACGGGCATGCAGTCTCAGGTCTCTGGACGGGGCCTCAGCTGCATTGGCACATCAATTGCCTAGAGTTGCAAGCAGCACGCTTAGCCTTGTGCCGCCTCAAGGGGCTGCTTCTGCACAGGCATGTACTGGTCCGTACGGACAGCACTGCGACCGTGGCGTACATCAACCATCAAGGTGGTCTACACTCCCGTCGTATGTCGCGACTCGCCCGCCATCTCCTCCTATGGAGTCAGAAGCATCTGAGGTCGCTTCGAGCCATTCATATCCCTGGTGTGCTCAACCGTGCAGCCGACGAGCTCTCACGGCAGCCGCCCCTTCCGGGAGAATGTCGACTCCATCCCCAGGTGGTTCAGCTGATATGGGGAATCTTCGGAGCCGCTCAGATAGATCTGTTTGCCTCTCCGGACACGACCCATTGCCAGTTGTTCTATTCCCTGACCGGAGAATCTCTCGGCATGGATGCACTGGCGCACAGCTGGCCCCAGGGCCACAAATATGCGTTTCCCCCAGTGAGCCTTCTCACACAGACACTGTGCAAATTCAGGGAGGACAAGGAGCAGGTCTTGCTAGTTGCGCCGTACTGGCCCAACCGGACCTGGTTCCCGGAACTCATGCCCCTCGTGACAGCACCTCCCTGACCCATCCCTCTGAGGAAGGACCTGCTTTCTCAGAGACGGGGCACTCTATGGCACCCGCGTCCAGACCTGTGGAGACTCCATGTCTGGTCCCTGGACAGGACGCGGAGGTTCTAGATGGCCTACCACAACCTGTGGTAGACACCATCGCTTCCGCTAGAGCCCCCTCTACGAGGCGCCTCTATGCGTTGAAGTGGAATCTGTTCGTCGTTTGGTGCTTTTCCCGCCGGGAAGACCCCCAAACTTGCCCGATCAGTGTAGTGCTTTCCTTTTTACAAGACGGGTTGGAGCGAAGGCTGTCTCCCTCCACCCTCAAAGTATATGTGGCCGCAATAGCTGCCCATCATGATGTGATCTACGGGAAGTCATTAGGGAAGCACGACCTGATCATCAGATTCCTTAAGGGTGCTAGGAGGTTAAATCCCCCTCGTAATTTGCACCCTCTACCCTCTTGGGACTTAGCCCTGGTGCTGAGAGCTCTTCAAAGGCCCCCATTGAGCCCTTAAATGATATAGAGCTAAAAGTTTTGTCTGAAAAAAACTGCTCTTCTATTGGCTCTAGCTTCCTTCAAGAGGGTCGGGGATCTGCAGGCTTTTTCGGTCGACGAATCGTGCCTAGAGTTTGGACCGGGCCTTTCTCACGTGGTTCTGAGACCCCGGTTTGGATATGTGCCCAAGGTTCCTACCACTCCATTTGTAGATCAGGTAGTGAACCTGCAAGCGCTGCCCGTGGAGGAGGCAGACCCAGCCCTGGCTTTGCTCTGTCCCGTACGTACACTACGTTGTTATGTGGACAGAACGCAAAGCTTCAGGACCTCAGAGCAGCTCTTCGTCTGTTACGGAGGCCAGCAGAAGGGGAAGGCTGTCTCCAAGCAGAGGTTAGCCCACTGGCTAGTGGATGCTATCGTCCGGGCTTATGAATCCCAGGACGTGCCTTGCCCTCCCAGGTTGACGGCTCACTCCACTAGGAGTGATTGCTTCCTCCTGGGCGTTGGCACAAGGCGCCTCGCTGGCAGATATCTGCAGAGCTGCGGGCTGGGCGACACCTAACACGTTTGCCAGGTTTTATAGCTTACGCGTTGAACCGGTTTCCTCCCGTTTACTCGCTACGGCCAGTAGCGCGAGGGATTAGGTTCTGTCGGCTTGCTGCACCACTCCCGCCTTATGAGCCGGATCCGTGCGCTTTTTTGCTCCGTTGGTTCCCCAACAAACGGCTAACCTCGTGAGTTCCTCCATCACCCTCCGGCACCAGGCGAGGCGGATCGCCCGGCGCCAGGTCTATTACCTCTCATAAGAAGTTGTTAATTTACTGGGTGACCTTCACGGTGGTTTCTACGTGACCACTCTCCACGTCCCAGCTACCCTCCGGGCTAGCTCCGTGTCTTCCCCTCGACAGATTCATTCTGTCGTCCTTGCTTAGTACGCTCCCACCCTACGGGCTGGGGCTACCTCAAGGACTCCCGTATGTTTCACTACCCTACGGGCTAGTACATGCGTGTATTCCAGTGCCTCCCCTCGGGCAGGCCAGGGGCTCCGCAACATTCCCTCCTACAGGTTGGGCACGTTTCCCCAGTGTTATCCAAGTCCACTGAGCGGGTCTTGCGGAACAGCAGTGTGATTTTTTTTTTTTTTTTTTTTTTTTCCTAGCTAGCTCCCGCCCTAAAGAAACTAAGAAACTTCTTGGCGGGTAGCTCAGCTGGGCCCTGGAAGGGCACCATGGCGTTTTATTTGGGATCCCAATTCGTTGGAAACTCCTCCGACGAGACGTAGGAGTTCCCATACGAAAGGGAACGTCTCGGTTACGTATGGTAACCCTCGTTCCCTGAGTAGGGAACGGAGACATCTCGTCCCGTCGCCATGTTTGCTGTACCTTCGCGGGGGACTGGACACCGTCCGGCTCCTCAGCGTAAAGCAATGGTATGTGCGTTCGCTTCCGCTTTTATACCCGCATTGATAGGCGGGACGCGGAATGCAAATCCCGCATGCCAATATTTATTGGCTC
Organism: Tiaroga cobitis; assembly: GCA_030578255.1. Lineage (NCBI taxonomy): Eukaryota > Metazoa > Chordata > Actinopteri > Cypriniformes > Leuciscidae > Tiaroga > Tiaroga cobitis. The sequence goes on from CM060591.1 coordinate 48,393,318, forward strand.
GTTTTAATTCACTCGAAGGCAATTGGTCTCCCTAGCGTGATCCCAATTCGTTGAAAACTCCTCCGACGAGACGTCTCCGTTCCCTACTCAGGGAACGAGGGTTACCATATGTAACCGAGACGTTTTCTGTCGTCATAAGGTGTTTGAAATGACGTAATTTTAATGTTTAGAGAACTATATTTTGGTGAACTAAAAATAAAAAAATAAAGAAAAAAAATAATGGTGCTACAAGAATTTTACAGCTGAAATCAGGCCTCAAAACATTGAAATGTACATTCTAAAGACTGTCAGTAAAAACATTTTCATATTTCATATATATTTTCATATAACACTATTTCATATACTGTAAATGCTGTTCTTTTAAAAATAGTATTCATCAAAAAGTGAGGAAAAAAATATTAAGCAACACAACTGTTTTCAACATGGATAATAGTAAGTAATGATTCTTGAGCAGCAATTCTGCATATTAGAATGATTTCTGAAGGATCATGTGACTGAAGACTGGAGTAACAATGCTGAAAATTCAGCTTTGCATCACAGGAATAAGTTACATTTTAAAATGTATTCAAATAGAAAATTTTCAAATTTAATTTGTGTTTTTGATCCAATAAATGCCGTATTGGTGAGCATAACCTAAATTTAAAAAACACGGACCCCACACTTTTTAAATATAAATTCTTCATTTAAGTATTTTATTAATGATTGTTATAAAGAAACTTATTTTTATTCCATTGAGTATCTGAGGGTATTTAAATCTTTTAGCGCTTTTGGTTTTTTCACAGGGCTGCTGTGCTTCCTGAACAATGCTCTACTATGAAAATTGCTCTGTGCCATCAATATTGTGAGGTTCCCTTCCATCCTCTCGCCTCTCTCTCCCCTGGGTCCATTCATTCAGCCGGTTACCCCCGCACACTGTAACAGAGTCAATAGAGAGCTGCTCGCGGTCTCGGGTAGGCTGGTTTATCTTGGCTTCGCTCCTGTTGGAGATCCGGTCCGTGGAGAGCCACGCTGAACCTGGACCAAAGGGTCCAAACTTTTATATGCACTGAGCTGTCTGAAAAGATATTTATAAGCCTGGTGCTACACCTCTCAGGGGTCTCTATTGTGGCCATTGAGATAATAGTCTTGATAGTAAGAGAGCCACAAAGCTGAAATAACTGGCTTTAACCATTTTGAAAATCGACTGATCAATACATTTATTTATTTCTGTAATAGTGTGGCAGAGAAAATCAATCAGTATTCAGGCTTTCAACCTTAAAGGTATAGGTAAAAAAAAAACCCCGAAAATTGTCATCATTTACACAGCCGGTATGACTTCTGTAGAACACAAAAGAAGTTATTCTGAAGAACTGTTTTTTTTTGTCCATATAATGAAAGTCAATGGGGTCCAAAACAACAATGGACTCAATTGTGTTTGGTTTTTGAGAATTTTTTCAAAATATCTTTTGTGTTCTGCAGAAAAAAAGAAAGTCATACAGGTTTGGAATGACATGAGGATGAGTAAATGTTGATAGAGTTTTGATTTTTGGGTGAACTATTTCTTTAGGAATCTCCTATACTCTTAGAAGAAAAGGTTCTATATAGAACCTTAAAGGGTTCTGTCAGGCGCTTGATTATGTTTCTGATTGGTTGCCAGTTTCTCTTTTCAATGAACCGGTCCAGGAAAACAAGTGCAGGAAAGAAATAACATGTTTATGCTGATCTAAGACCAGCTGTTCCTGAACAAATCTCAACCACTGGAGCTCTTGAAATAAAAACCGCAACAGTGATCTTAGATTAATGTGCATGAGCGAACGACATCACCAGCCTTTGAAGTTCAGACCAAAGAGAAGCCCCCCTCCACTGCCTCGGCTTTGTTAGATTACACCAAACCCATTTTGGTCCTAAGCCCAAAACCTGATACTCTAGCTTTTCAGGAAAGAACTTGAGTGTGACACAATGTAGGCCAGACTCTCCACTGGCCTGGATTTTGGAGAACGTCAAATTAAATACCCTTCCAGTGATTTCAGTCGGATTAGTAATCAGACATGTGACATTTTATTGAAAGCCGTTATATCGATAGATAATTGTGTGGTAAAACAGCGATTCATTTTGAATAACATAAAAAAATTGTACATTTTTTTTTTTTTTGCTTGTCTCTCTCTCTCATAACTCATCTGTATCGTACAACATTCATTACCATTCTCAGAATTTCATAGATAATGTGTTCTATGATATAATTTGTTGTTTTCATACATTGTTTGTATCTGATTAATGTTTTCATTTCTGTTTGCTACTTCAGCCCTAAAATAAGAAAGTGAAAGGCACTTGAATTTTTGCCTGTCTTAATGGTTTTTCTTTTCTTCTTCTTCTGGCTGGTTTGGATGGAGGGAATGTGTGGTGAAACTCCAGCTTTGAAGTTTAGGCCAAACATCTGCTCTCTCTTTCTCTCTCTCTTTCCTTGTTGTCTCTTTTGTTCAGCCTCTCTTGGTTCTTGCCTTTCCTTTCCTCTCATTCAGTTCAGTTTAATTATAACAGAGCTGAACATCAGAATTGTATCACATGAGCTCAAATCTAAAAGTGTCATTCAGCAGGATATGGTTATGGTTATGAATCTGCCAGTGAGCATGATGACAACCTAATCAGATCTTCGTTTTCAGGCCTTTAGTGCTTAAAATAACTTTTTTATCAAGTATTATATGCTGCTGTCTGTATTGGAAGACTTTCAAACTTAAAGTTAAACAAAAGTTTATTTATTGTGTCATACGTTATTCTTTCTTTTGCTTTTTTCATTCATTGTTCTCTCATCCATTCCTTTTTCTCTGCATTTTTTCTCTCATCCACTCATTCATTGTTTGTCTGTTCTTTCCTCCTTTCTGTTGTTTGTTCTTTCATTCATTTGTGAATGGTGATTTTTGTTATTTCTACTAGTGGCGGCAAAGGGAATTGCAAAAAAAAAGAAATGGTGATTTGTTTTTAAACTTATTAACTGTCCTTTAATTCTTCAACCAAACAGGTAATCCAAAACTCATACCACTGGTTGAGCCAGACATGTTGAATTGCTCAAACAAGCAGGGATAGTGGCAAGGTGTCTACACATTAAACTAGAATAGGAGAAAGTATTAAACAACAAATTCTAATCTTATCTAACTGTGTACACGCATACATAAACAAGCTTACATGACCTACTCCCCTACCATGTGTATCGGAACAGAAGTTCATGGCACACACATGCAGCTTTCAGAAGAAACTTTTCTCAGAAGCAGATACGCAGTGTAAGATTTATTAGCCTGTTTTGCAGAAGCGCCACCTTTCTCAGAAAAGACTAGATCTTTTGCTTTGAAGAGCAAGCCCACCTGTATCTCAGCCGAAAGACTTCTGTTGTCTGTTTTTGTGTGAGAGGATCGTAACGTCCTGAACTGAAGAGGAGTACATAGTTTCAGCATCAAAACAGCATTCCGGTTGTCTGTCTGGAGCTGTGTGTGTCTTTTGTTTTGGTTAAAGAATTAGTTTCTGCTTTGTCAAGCAAACGTTTAGCTTTGAAACTTGGCAGGCATAACGCATAGTATCAGTTTGAGCTTTCAAGTCATCCCAGCTGAATTCGGATTTTTCTGACTGTTCATATTCATTATTGCTAATGGATATCCAGTGTTTGAAATGCTCTCAAATGTCTACTCTGAAGGTGTGAGATTATTTCTTTAAAGGTGCACTCAGTAATTCTTATATTGTCGACTTTGTTTATGTTGTCTTGGATGTATACCGACACCTATTGGTGTGGATGCAACATCACAAAAACGTTTTCAGACACCAGTGTAATTTTAGCAGTATTTGGCTTGTCATGTGATTTCAACATGGCTGCCTCCATGAGGCCACCCACCCCATTTAAAATAAAACAGCTTGTATTAGGCTACCGATAAGAATACAGTCTTCATCTTATGTGTGTATACAGTTTTTTTAATATAATACATCGTTAAAAGTACTATTCAATTAGTTAATGTGTAAAGTTTGAGTGCACCTCAAATGTTGTACTGAAATCTGTGATGACACACACCTATATACTCACAAATAGATAAACAAATACCCAATGACTCCAATGAAAAGCATCTGTGTGATGGCTAAACTGTGCGCAACCCTTCCAATTTTGCATTCTGATTGAATTGACCCTCTGTGCTTGCCGTAGACGGTTCCTGGTGTGCACAAACAGGGAGACAAGTATCTCATTGAAAGAGGGTCAGTCAGGCAGGGTGGCCACAACCTGCTCTCAGCTCTCTCACAAATTCATTAGCAAGTTCATAGCACTCGTGTGTATGCGTTTGTGAGAGATTTGCTGTGTCAGGGTGGTATATATGTCAGTGTGGTCTAATTGACTCAAATGAATCTTACGATTTCTGTATGTAAGCACTGTTGTGATTTTTTTTTTTTTTTTGGCACACTGACTCAGCGCTAGTTTTCTGATCTCTGTGTTTGTTTCCGTCTCTCAGTGTATGTCTTCCAACTGGCATCGCCATTACATTTTTTAAAATGAGAGCCACTGTTTCTTTGGGTTTAAAATGAGCATTGCCATCCAAAAGTTTGGGGTCAGTGAGATTTTTTTAGTGTTTTTAGAAAGAAGCCTCTTTTGCATTTATCCTGATCCTTTATAAATCATTCTAATATGCTGATTTACTGCTCAAGAAACATTTCTGTTGAAAACCGTTGTACTGCTTAATATTCATTTATCCATTCATAACGTTCATAAAGCTTTAATAAATTATCTGAGTCCCGTCAGATTGTTTCCCATTGGCTGTGGAGGTGAAGACGACAACTCCCATGATTCCACACTCATTCACGGCGTCATCAAGCTAGGTCTTTGTTATTATTCTGAACAAACTACCTTTAGAGGAACTTACATACTGTGCCTTTAAGATATGTCTCGAGTTTGAGGAGGCAATTTTCTGTTGAAACATATTTGAACGTAACATTTGTATATATCTGTATTATAGAACTTTTCCAGTTGCTGTTACATTTATTCAGATTAGAGACTGTTTAATTCATTAATTCTTATAGCTCCGGTGTCACAGACAAGGCTTAAACCTAGTCCCAGACTAAAATGCATGTTCGAGCTGCTGAAAGCAACTTTAAGCTCTGACATACTTTATCTTAAAATATGTCAGTGCCATTGTTTTGTCTTAAGATAAACACCAGTAATATTTTTTTTCTAAGGCATGTTTATAAAAGCTACTTCAATGTCCTAATTGAACTAAGGCCTAATCCTGGCTTAATCTAAGCCCTGTCTGAGAAACCAGGCCTTTGTCTGAAAAGACCATTCAGGATAAACTTGATAGTACAGTCGACAATGTATAATACGAGGATGCGCAATGCTAGAGCTCTTTTTATTGTAAATAAACACGAACGGCAAATATTCAAATAACATTAACCCATAAGAATGTACAATGTGAGCAGTATGAATTGTGCAGCAAGTTAACCCAGGATTCTGTTGAGACGGACCCAGGGATTTTTAAGTTCAAGTGTGAAAAGCCCTAATATAAACCTTTATGTACTTCTACTTTAACTATATGAGACTGGATTAAGTTTGAGTTTTAATTGAGATTTTATAGGCAAATTTTGAGCAACGAAATGATAAACTCAAGAATCACGTACTACGAATTTGGATAAATTTTTTGCTTTTAGTATTATGTTAATTCTAGAGTTGAAGTCTTTATCTTGTGGTCTTGAGACCACATAAACATGGTCTGGGACTGGGTCTCAAAACTTGAAGTTTTGGTCTGGATATGGATCTTGGTTTATGGTTTCAGAAAAGACCACATTTCTATTTTCAACATACTGAAGATGATAATTATGTCCACCACAGGTCGGTGCGGCATCTTCATCCTTGCAAAGGATTTACAAGAATTCCATGACCGTAAACGTCAACAAAGCCACTGTACAAAGTAGGGTTTGAAAAGAAAGATGTAGTACATCGTTTCTGTTTCAGATGATAAGCTGGATATGGGGTCTAGCCTTGGTCTTGAAGGGTCTAGTGCATAATGCAACCGCAAATATGTTACCGTTCAGATGTTTGGGGTCAGTCTCTTGTAGAATCTCTTATGCTCATCTCTTAGGCTACATTTATTTGATTTAAAACTTATATTGTAAAAGGATTTTACATCTTAAAGCTGCAGTCGGCAAGTCTGGCAGATTGAGTGGACTTAGGCAAAATTTTGAATGTTTACAACTCTCATGGCCCTCCCCCACTATCAATGGATACCCTCCCACCGAGTTCATGCTCGTCAGTGCGTGTGCACCAGATTTTCAGTGAACGCGCCCGTCTCATCAGCATCCATCAACACCATGGATTATTTGGAGGTATGCTGTCCTGGCTAATCTACCAATAGATTGCAATTGCTAACGTCATTTATACTCTAAATGAGTTTACTTGATTTTCCGCCATCACTCTTCGTTACTGCGCGAACTTCCGCGAACTTCAGGCGTGTGCATGTGATTGTAACGTGTGCGATGGGTGGCATGTGCCCGATCTGTGATTGACAGTCAGATCTCACACCCCCCTGCGCTGATTGGACCCGATGATCCGGGAGCTATGGATTTTTGCAAAACAAATAACACGCTCCAGATGGAGTTAGAAGCTCGTTTTTTTTCTAAAACTACTTTATTTATGTTGTTCTGTCGGATTATAGTGTCGATTTCACTGAATATGATCAAAAAAATGTTGCCGACGGCAGCTTTAAACATCTTTTAATATATTTTAAAATGTAACCGTGATGGGAAAGCTGAATTACTCCAGTCTTCATTGATCCTTCAGAAATCATTCTCTGATTCGGTGCTGAAGTAACATTTCTTATTATTATCAATGTTGACAACAGTTGTGCTGCTTAATATTTTTGTGGTAAATCATAAAACGTCATAAATGTCTTTAATGCCACTCATCAGTTTAACACATCCTTGCTGAATAAATTCTTCTTTCTAAGAATTTTTTTTTTTTTACAGACCTCAAACTTTTAAATGGTAGTGTATATGCGTGTTTAAGTATTTTTGCTCATGTGTGATGTGGGTAAATAATTGTATTCTAAAGCATACAGTATTTGACATCATTATTGGCCCGTGTTGGTTTAGAACATTTGCTGTTGATCACTTAGAGCCCTGTCAAAAGACTTTGCTTCTGTCCCATTATGATGTCAGAGCTAGATTACTGCTGACTGATGACATCACACTGTTATGAACAGCTTTCCAGAAATACTCTGTTACCTTGGCAACAGGCTCGCTCAGAAAGATTTTCATTCATTGGCGTTAACATATGTTAGCTTTGGATTTAATTTTAACTGTGCCAAATATATGGTTTTAATTCCATAACCTAAGTAAATTGTAGTTCTGAACAGTTTGATGTACTCAAATGTCCTTTTCATAAAGGTTGTATGAGCCTCTCGTGGCATTACACTCTTTTTCTTTGACCGTCTTTTTTGCTGCTTTGTTTTTAAAGCTGCTCAGAATCATCTTTGAGTTATTGTGGAAATGTAAAAAAAACCCTAAAAAAACATTACAATCCATTATTTCAAAAACAAATAATAATCCTGACACCACATTTAACAAATTCAGCACTTATTCAGACACATTAAGGAAGAGCTGAAATACATCAATTTAATTGATGAGGTTATTTTGGCCGCAAAACGCGCAAGCACACACATATAAACTCATAAAACATGTCATCATGTTAGCTGCTAAGAGCATGTCAGACACATCCAACCTTCCTCATGTTTGACTGCATACAAACACAATCATGTTCACCCTCAATGAAATTTATGATGTGTGAGGCCTAATTGATCCCAAATGATACACAGGAAGTAAGTGTACGTAATTTATAAACGCATCGCCTGAAACTAACACCAGAGAGAGTGTGTTTGTGTATACGATTGAAGCCAAAACATTGCATCCCATCAGATCAGTAAAATCTAAATGTCTGTGCATTAGTGTTTATTTGCAAAGCATAGATGCGTCACCTTTCTCTAAACACTGTCCAGCTGGTGAAAACAGCATCATTTATTCATTAGATCAATCAGTATTTTGCACTATATTAGGTGAAAAATAATATCTTCTGGATGTTTTTTCTAGGCTGGTGGTTTGTCAGCACTGTCGAAGAACAGGGCTGGGTTCCTGCCACGTACCTGGACTCTCAGAGCGGCACCAGAGATGATCTGGACCTGGGAACATCTAGATCTGGAGAAGGTAGGACACACCAATTACACTCACTCTCCTACTTTCCCACACACAAACACTCTTATACCCCAAGAAATCTTCACCAAAACCAGTATGAGATGACCTTTTTCACATTTATTGACCAATCACCACCCAAAACCGTACATATGGATTTTATAATGGAGTATACCAACGTCTGTATACTAAATTTTCTTTGAGAAGCTTCTGCTTGTTTGAGAAAAAGAGTGAGGACTTAAGGACTGTGAGAGACCATCGATTGGAGAAGGAGAAATAAAGGAAAGAAGGGCGGCTGCTCTATCATTAAAGTGCAGCTATCATTTCTTTGAATCTATACATAATACATTACTTCTCTAAAAGGTTGCACTAGTACATTGGTTGTACTTTATAGTGTGTTATAACTACACACCATATTGAATCTGGGTGTTTCCTCAACTATGGGCACTTTTGGCCCTGTGAACCGTTTAAAACATTTTGACAGAATTGTATTAATTTATTTAATGAAGATTCCCACCACTGTGTCATTTCCACCACATCCCAAGTTACGTATTGTGTTTATTAGCATTTTGTGGTTGAAACATTTCAGAATAAAATGGCATTTGAAAAGTGACAAATAAAAGTGACGAAGATCTTAATCTTCATATAACAAACAGACAAAGTGAAAATCTGTTGGTTTTAAAGTTACAATGAAACAGAAGTACCGACAGATCTTTTATTCTGTGTAACAGACTATTGAAAAAGAAAAAGACTCGGTTCTCTCCATCAGATGTTGGTTCCCTCGGTTCCCTCTTCTCAGACGATCGACATTTTGATTAAACAAACGAACAAACAAATACATTGATGAGTCATTCACAATTAGATGTACTGTATTTCCAAAATAATTTTCATTTCATGTCCTGGAACATAAATTGGCCAAAGTTTAAGAAACACCCATCTGTTTTCTCACTGCAATGAAACAAACATTGAGAAGTCTCATTGTAAATTTGTCCCTTTCTAATCCTCCTTTACCGTCTTCCCAAACCCCAGTCATCTGCTGCCATCAGCATTTCCTGGGTTCAGAACCACATTTTTAGCTGCATCTTGAAATGTATGCCACTGAAGAGCTCAATGTGTAAGATTAGGAGTGGTCAGGCTGGAGATAAAGCATCCGCTACTATCTTTGTCTTGAATAGATCGAAACATCCCAACACAATTTATTGATCCCCGAGGGGTAATTTACCTTTCCATATGGCCACAACAGCTTCATTTATGGATGTTGCTGCAGTTTTTTCAGACTGAACTTTATTTGAGATGGACCATCTACTGTTTCTTTACTTCCACACCTTTTTTCCTTTTGAATGTATGGAGATAATGAGTGGTTAATATATATATACTGTATAATATAATACATTAATTTCAATAACAAAATCCAATAACACATGTATTAATCCAAATACTCCATTGCTTGCCATCATCTCTCAAGCCAAAAACCCTCCTAACCTATCACAAAACTCTTTTCTTTCATGTAATATGTCTTCATTACACTAATACCAGTGTTCCTCCTGAGTTGTTTATGTTGAGTTTGTCATGTCTCTGTTCTCTTTCTGCTGTCCTCATTCACCCGTGTCAGTTACTAAGAGACGCAAGGCTCATCTGAAGAGGCTTGACCGGAGATGGACACTAGGGGGAATAGTCAACCGCCAACAGAGCCGAGGTGAACACACATGCAATCACGCATGCCTGCATAGACTGATCACATGCAAGCAGTCACATATGTGTGACCAATCTGCATGGTCCATTTGTGTGTTTGTGCAGGTTTACACAATGATTAGCTTGGATACGCACACAAACACGCTCTTTCTGGTGAAATCTTCTGGATCTGGCTCGCAAAGCATGCTGGGTGGTCGGTTTCATCTGCGCTCCATCATAAAATCTTTATTATACTTTGCTTGCTTTAGGTCTCTATTTGTGTATGTGTATGAACTCAAAATGAGATAATTAAGACTGTTTGCAGATTCTCTGGATAAAGATTGGTTTAGTAGTACATATTATTACTAAAATATTGTAGTCTGATATCTATATGCCTGAAATCTCATGTATGGCATTTGAGTTCAAAGTTCCAGATTCTTGATCATATAAGAGCTCTGACTGGTTTATGGTAGTAAATATTGATATGGTTCTGGTCTAGCTGCTTCATTTTCTACTTTTTTATTCAAGCCTACTAACCAAGTATCTCTTGCAGGTTAACATAGTTTAAAGTAGGGGTGTCCAATCCTACACTTGGAGGACCAACGTCCTGCAGAGTTTAGCTTCAACCAGCTCCAAAATACTTGCCTGGAAGTTTCTAGCGAGTCTGAAGACCTTAGCTGTGTTCAAAATCGTCCACTTTTGCCTACATTACTTCACCAATATAGTCCACTTGAAGGAGTGAATGAAAACGAGTGAGTTAATTCCGATACTGAGTGTGTTGGAAAGGCTGCCGTTTTTGCTTGCCGCTTGTAATAATTTGCTTGTAATGCTTTGCTGCTTGTAATAATGTTTTTAACTCCAGTGGTACTGGTGGATTTCTGCGGGAGATTCGAGCATGTCTTTGCGTCATTACGTCACATCTGTACACATAAAGAAGAGTCTCGGCTAGTAGGCTATATTGCGTGTGAGGATGTTGGAGGTGGAGATGTATAGCTTTTTCTCACTGCACTGGATATAATTAAACTTATCAATTTGATGGCGGATCCAGAAAGGTTCAAACGACAATCATCAGTGACAACTAGAGATTCACCCGCTGTAAAATGCAAAAGACTTCATTCGGACTTCGGAGTGGCTACAGAAAAAAAGAGACTGCAACCGGACCCATGCGAAAACAAGGATACATATCGGAAGGGCATTACATGTAGTCACGCAATGCTGACGTTAACATTAACAATTTGAGAACAAAGTATAATTTGCATGGTTTTTCATGATATGATAAGGGATTTTTAGATTTAATCAGCGCGATTTACTGCAATGTCAGAAGCAGAACAAAAGCGGATGTTACTTACTAGTTCAGATGACATTTTCCGGTGAAAATTATTATGTTGGTCATACTTCCAAAAAGAATAATCTGTGATTCTGAATGCCAGTATCCACACCGGCGCGGCGACTGACAGCCGCACACTCTCCTCAAACATTGTGTTCATCCGCGCTGTGTCGTGTCGAAGTACAACTCACGTAAAGTTGATAATTCTGCGAATAACTGCAATTGCAGATTTCGAACAGAGATGGCGACAAAGAGGAAAAACTGCGGACTGCAGCTTTAAACTTTTTAATTGAAATTAGCATGTATAAACCTTAATTAAACAATTTAATAATCAATTAAAAAGGAATATATACCTGTATTATATTACTCTCTACCCACATTGGACCAGAAGTTTGGAAAATTAATGGATGGATGATTCATCTGAATGAATGATTGAATGAGGCATTTATGTAGCGATGATTAATCTGAGGACGCCATCATCTGGTGAGACGCGGGAATTCATTCGGCACAACGATCACAGTGCATTATGGGTATTCTCTAGCCTTTGAGTTTACATGAGTTATACACTTGTTAATGCAGTGCATTGTGGGATTGAATGAGTGAACTCGATAACGTCCACTATGGTTTCGGATACCACTAAAAATGTCTGTCCCTTCAAATAGTGGCCTATTTAATACAGGGGGCGTTTTCAGACACAGCCCTTGATTACCGGTTGAAGTGTTTTGGAGCTAAACTCTGCAGGACAGTGGCTAGAGCCCTGCACGGGCCTCAAATCTAGCCCCTAGCCTGGCCCGAGACGCTCAGGCCCTAGCCCGGCCCGTGTCCGACAGCTCATCAGAATGATCAGCCCGAGTCCGACCCGAGCCCGTTAAAAAAAAGAAAGAAAAAAAAAAGATACACAGCCTGCCCTATGTTGCAGTCAGTAAAACAGATATGTTTTGTTCTCAATGGCAAAGTATTTACCGGTAAGTTTTTTTTTCATTTCTTTATAAAGTTAATTTAGAAAAATGTTTTTTTTTTTTTTTTTTTATGACGACCAAGCAGCCGACAGTGAGTTAAACATGTTTGATCCATTTATAGCCTCTCAAATCAACACTTTACTTGGCTACAATAAAATCAATATATATAAAACAACTTAAGCATATCACACAGACAGTTAACGTTTGTTTAAACGTTTATTGTCATTTTTGAAAAGCTGAGGCAAACTGGTCTGCTTCTCAGTCGCAACAGCGCTCGCAAACTAAATGAGTTTATACAATACAATACAGAGAATGTAATCTAAACAAATAAAATAAATTACATTAAAAACAAACATGCAGGTTATCTTACCTCAAAAATCAAGTCTTCACTACAGAACATGGCCATTCTTATTTCCAATAGTTTCCAACAGACTCATGAAGATAAAGTCCAATCAAACAAAAAACAACCTCCTAACATGGCTAAGAACAGTCTCAGAGCATCGTAAAGAAAAAGCACAGCATCCACAGTGGAAGGTTTTAATCCAGTCGTACTTTTTCCAGCTGCGCTGAAGTCACGCTCGCTACCGGGACACTAAACACAGAACGAGCCGGTTGCGCGAATCTCAGATCGCGCCGCCGGGAACCTGTGTGCGTGAGCAGACTGTCATGTGTCAGTCATGTCAGTGTGATGACGTCATCACACTGACACTGGTTATAAAACGTCTTTCTATGTTTGCTTTTCAATCGTCATCTTCTCACATTTTATTTTAATTAATGTCTAAAATAGGCTATAAAAAAGATAAGCCTAAAACAGGCCCAAAGCCCGGCCCGCGTGTGAACTATGACGTGAAAATTGGCCTGAAGCCCTGCCCTAGAAGCGTAAATAAGTCGGGGCCCGTCGGGCTCGGGCTGAAATGCAGGCCTCTAACAGTGCCCCTCCAGGAGCAGCTTTGGGAAACCCTGGTTTAAAGGGATAGTTCAACAAAAAAAAAAAAAAATTGGTAATGGTGTCTACTCACCCTTATGTCGTTCCAAACCTGTACGACTTTTTTTGTTTGTTTGTCCATATAATGAAAGTCAATGGGGAGCAATGTTATTTTGGACCCCTATTTAATTACTACCATTGTATGGACAAAAGCATACTTCAACATCTAACATCAAACACTTTTTTGGTTTTGTACAGAAGAAAAAAAGTCATTCTGGTTTAAAATTAAAATGATAATTCTGCTGTTCTAAATACAGCAGTCAGATCTGACATCCTGCAGTTCAATCATGAGGTTTGACCTTTCAAAATCCCAGGGTTTAATTCTAAACACCCAGACCTCAAATAATTACTAATGTCTAGACCTTTGGTGGAATTGTATGTTTGTATGGTAATGAGTCTCCTTGGAGATCTGCCGTTTCATGTTGAGTCATAAGGAATAGACCTCCACAGTTGTAATTCCCGCAGTTTTCCATTTGTGTACTCTTGGAGTGTAATGACTAACATGTCATGAACACCATGCACATTGCTGTAAGTAGACTCTAGACTAGAGCATGCTGGATCTGGAATGGGTGGGAGCTGATAAGAGCTTTACCATGCTGCATTGGCAAGTGGATGAATATCACCCTGACTGGGACTGTGTGAATGTCTACTGAGACTCCTAATGCCCGATACACATTGTAACGGCGTATTGATCAAGGTGACATGGCGGTAAAACTTAAAACAACTTACCTCAAGCTCCATTTGCAACATTGGCATGTCAAGCTGGCCTCTTTTCCCTTGTTTCGCGGGGTCCTCTTTTTTTCAGCACATATAAAAACCACAATTGCCAAAACGCGATTCATCTCGCTCTATTTGTTTACCACTATCGCATGCCATCATCGTACAGTCTACTTACACATCGTACCCAAGTTTATTAGATCCATGTCATACAGTGAGATTTGTAATTATCTTATAGGATTGCCGAAATCGCAGAGTCTGTAGCAGGCATTAGATATGAAATACCTGGTCTTATGTTTATGAGATTATGTTAAATAGTCTCTTCAATTCGTCAAGTCCTCCAACAACCACCACTAACAACTGTGGTAGCTATTTATATAAGTATTATACATTTTTCTCTTTTCTTCTGAAAGTGGCTCATGCAGATTGGGATAAAAATTCTGGTTTTAGATTGGATGTGACACTGTTACAGTAACTGCCTTTCCCTCATTATTTCTCCCTTACTTTTGCTCTGCATCAATGGAGAAGTCTTTGGAAACTCACAGTGGAAAGTGTGGAAGTAGGTCATTGGCTCGCTGTGTGTGACTGCATTTAATCCTGTCATTTTTTTTTACTGTATACATACTAATGAGTCAGAGAGCACCACGGTTGATCCAGAGACAAAGAACAGCCAGGAGTTTCAGAGGGAACGTTTCTCCATAAACACAAGTTGCAACCTTCAAAACAGGTCAGAGGTTGTGATGGCTTCAGAGTGGTTGCTTTAATGATCTTTTGTAACATAATGGTTTCAAAATCCGTACTGAAATACAGTACTAGGTGCCCTTGGATCCTCATTTACAACCAAGTTCTTAAAAACTTGAAAAAAAATTGATTTACGATGAAAATGTTCATTTATCATCATTTAAATTGATGATATTGATGATCATTTATTCACCCTTATGCTCCAAACCAGTATTTTTTTATTTTTTTTATTTTAAGTACTATTCTTCCATATACCACAAAAGGAGATGTTACACAGTATGTTCATGCTGCTCTTTTCCATAAAGTGAAGCTCCAAAAAATAACAAAAACAACACCATAAAAGCACCATAAGTGTCTTGATGAAATGTTGAATATTGTATAAGTAAATAATGACTTAAATTTAAAGGGATAGTTCACCCAAAAATGAAAATTCTGTCATTTACTCACCCTCAAGTTGTTTCAAAGCTGTATGCATTTCTTTCTTCTGCTGAACACAAAAGAAGATATTTTGAAGAATGTTGGTAATCAAACAGTTTATGGACCCCATTGACTTCCATTGTATTTCTTTTTCTTCCATACTATGGAAGTCAGTGGGGCCCATCAACTGTTTTATTACCCATATTCTTAAAATATCTTTTTAGTTCAGCTGAATAAAGGAATTCATACAGGTTTGGAACAACTTGAGGTTAAGTAATGACACCATTTTAATTTTTGGGTGAACTATCCCTACTAGCTTGATCAGACATGGTGGTCATCATGCACTTTCAATCAGCATTCCTCTAAATGTATCCTTTTCTGTTCAATAAACAAATGAAAATTATAAAAGTTTCGGAATGACATAAGGATGAGTAAATGAACTATTTTCATTTTTAGATGAAGTATTCGGGAGCAGCTCAGATTCAGACAACTCCCGCCGGACCGAGCACGACTTTTGGTTAGCTTATATGAAATGTTAAAGCAAGCAAGTTTCAGGAAGGTCCATATGACGGCTAGAATGATCCGTGTACCCACAATCTCTCTCTCATTTCGTATCGCAGTGGTTTTTAGGTCACGGAGGCTGAAGGAGAAAATGCCTCTGTTGGCACACAACTCCACAAGTGCATGCAAAACTCAAGTAATGTGTTCTGGACCGACCTGACTTTTTCCACCATCCACAACAGTCCATGAAAATGCTGCTGACTGTTGAAAAATGTGGCGTTTCTTTTTGTGTGTTTTTAGCTCTTTCATTTTTACCCTCACATCTCTCACTCCTGTTGGTTGTCATCTGTCCACACTATGACTTTCTTCTGTGGAACTCAAAAGGAGATGTTTAGCAGAATGCCTGCAATCAGTTCTTCTGCATTTTGGTAAAAAAAAGATTAGTGTTGGTTTTAGGTCAGAAGTTCAGAATGAGATCAGCACAGGGTAGTTTCTTCTGTCATATGTTCACTTATCTGATATCCCAGCTTGTCTGCTGCCGCGAAAGAATTAAGTGTTGATAGAGACGTTACGAAAGAGAGTGACTAACTGCCCTGACCTAATGTCATCTGTTGTTGGCAGACAGTGTTATTCACTGCTTAGAAAAACTACATTTAGGATATTCATCTCTCTTTTTTTTGTTGTTTTTTCTTTTTCAACACTTCTCCCACTATCAATATGTCTTTTTATCGGCTCTATTTCTGTTTCACTAAATCGAAATTTATAGCACTGCTCTGAGCAGACTGTAAGCTCTTTCGCAAAGGGAAAGACATCATAGTTTGATATGTAGGTGTTAAACACAGTTGTGTCATATGTAAACGATACTGAATAATGTTTTATGTGTGTTTTTAGGGAAGATAAATGCTTTATAAGATCTCAGGAGTCTTCAATGCAAAATGGTGGGAATAAAACTGGTTGTGATCAGTTATTTGTCTTACTGGGTGAATCTTACAAAACCTGTCACTGAACATATCCAGGACATATTTTAGCACAAGATAAAAAGAAAAAAATAAGTCTCCTATCTTGCTTAAAGAAAATGATGTCTAGGTTTGGGACCATTCCTTTTTCCTTTTTTTTTCTTTTTCTTTTTGCCATGTGAGATTATTTTCACGAGAATTAAGCACATATTCTTCCCCAATTCTTATTATCATCATGCAAAACAGTCTCATTCTCTTTACTGTAATGGGAAAATAATATAAATGTGCTGATGCATTGTGGTGATTCTAGATTCCTAATGCAATATGTAAACCTTTTTTCTTTTTCTTTTGACTTGTCAGGACCTGGACATGTTTGTATAAGACTGACCCTACTAGGTATTTCATATGGAATAAAACTAGAACCAGAGTGGAGAGGCTTATGATAATTATTGTGTCTTGGGCTTGTATTGCTCTGGTTACAACAGGCCCACTGTCTCCTGGAGGTTTTGTTAATGTTATTACTATTGACGGATTGTGAGATGATTGTGTTATTGTGCCTGTGGTGAAGGGTGAGTTTTGGACCGGTCTTACTGCAAACTTTGTGGTTTTACTTCTGCCTCTGTTTTCCCAAGGAAAGTCCTTAAATTTTGTAAGTTTATAAGTTAGCAGTTAAATCCATTAGTCAACCTCCTTTCACACCGCAGAAAAGGCAAAGACCCAAAGAACAGGAAGAAAAAAATAACAAAGAAGTCCTTTCTCATTCTTTTCCCCTTATCTGTCTTTTTTAGAGGAGAAATATGTCACTGTCCAGGCGTATGGCAGTCAGGGAAAGGATGAGATCGGGTTCGAGAAAGGAGTAACCGTGGAGGTCATCCAGAAGAACCTGGAGGGATGGTGGTACATCAGGTAATCAATCTGGACCTCACACTTTAAGGTGGTATATTATGGAAATATTTGCTTTTTTTTATTATTATTTGGTAATATTTTTGCTGATGATATTTCATTTCTTCATTGCATTATGTCTGGTGAGATTGCATTTTGGGTCTTCAGAAACATCTGCACTAGACTTTACTATGTTATCACTGTATTACTTGGTACTGTTTATAGCAAATCTCAACTGCTTGATTATATATATTAAAAGTAGGATATATAGTGCATCCTATTTTCATTGCATACAGCACACACATATACAGAGAAATATATACAGCAAATCTCAACTGCCTGATTTTTTTCCTGATTTGGTCACAAAATGTAAATATAGCTCTATAAATAAAGTTAGACATGTAAGTATATCCAACTTGATCATATAAAGCAGTATATACTATTGGCCTATTGCATATCTCAATTGCTAGATTGCTTGTTTTTAATGAAATGGAAACTAAATTACCACCCAGCTCTAATCTGCTAAAGGCATGAAGATATTAAGATTTTAGATCATGATTTTCTGTAAAAGCTGCTTTGAAACCATATGTAGAGTTATTGGGGCTGTACATGTACATATGATGCCATATAATTAGTGTGTGTATATATATTATATATGAAGTGGCTTATACAGTAGATGCTTCTGCATATTAAGGATACATAGAAAAAATTGACAGTTTTACAAATTTTTTGCAATCTCTGGGTGGTCAGTACAACTTCATCTTACTTAAAACGTTATGCTGACCTCTAGTGGTCAGTAGGAGAATGGTTAATGCATTTTATTGTGAAAGATGTGTAATACTGCTAGCACTAATGTGTTGCAGGTATCAGGGTAAGGAGGGCTGGGCCCCAGCCTCATACCTGAAGAAACTGAAAGATGACCTTTCCCCAAGGAAGAAGACTCTGACTGGCCCTGTGGAGATCATAGGAAACATAATGGAGATCAGCAATCTCCTCAACAAGAAGGCTGTAAGCGAGAAGGACATTCAAACTGATGGCGAGGCCACCAGCCCTGAGCGCCACATTTCCAAAAGTGAAATCAGTTTACCTATCCAATATGCCCCAGAGGCTGGAGTGGCACCCACAGTGGTCACTGGTTTGGGAATGAACTCTGGATCTAGCGCCGCCCTACAGGAGAACAAGAGCAGGGCAGAGCCGGGGTCACCTGCCATAGCCCGGGTGGCACCACATAGAGTTGAGATAGGTGAGTAAACAGTTGGTTTATGACATGTATAACTAAATGTATACACCATTCACGTGTTCAGAATAGAATAGAATAGAATAGAATAGAAAAGTTAGATATAGAAGACTCACAGTATTTATTTGGTTTATCCAAAACAAGAACAATTATAATTAAAATATTTTTCTTAAAAATGTATATACCTATACGTTTTATATTTAATATATGATCATATTTTCTATATAATTGTATAATTATATCTCCATATTTGATATAATAAATATGTTTATGTTATTTTTGCACATAGGATTTGATGCCATAGGTAACATTTCTTTGTGGTAAACAGATGTTTCCTAACATTTTGTCCGGGTGTTGTGTACCTTGATAGTGACACATTCCCTGTCTCTGTTGCTCAACATTCAGCCTGTCAACTGCTGTTTGTTTGATTTTTGTTTGTTCTTGTGCTTACTTATTTTTCTAATGCTAAGTGCACACTATACAACTGACTTTTTTTCCCATAGTGCTGTACTGCTCACATTACATGACATTCATTCTTGTTAAATCTGTTTTGTTGTGGATGCTGAGATGGACACACTATTATTTCACCGTAACAGGTCCTTAACAGACAGCATATGATCCCCAAAATTCTTCGCCTTGGTTAAAACTTGCAAAGTGACTGATTCTATTCAAATAACAGCAGCTTAAGTTGTATGCATGGTACTTTTTGCTAATAAATCTAAAAACAAAAAAGATGAAAGATGACATTTAAAGAGACAATGGTTAATGTTCTATTTTCTCATTGGCTATTACTTATCATTGCTCTTGCTACTTAATCATCATACCCAGGCCATCACATTTCTCACACTACACGATTTCCTTCGGATATTTTTTTCTTAAAACATGCTTGTTGTGAATGCATGCTTGAGTGTGTTGAAACACATCTCTAAACTTCTCTCTTATAATGAGGGTTAGTGATGGCACTGTAATCCAGTTTGGATCCAATTGCCTTTGTTTAAAAAATAAATACAAATACATTTGTGTCAGACAAATTGGGAACTCTCCTATTTTAATGTCCTAAATATGATTAAACTATGGTAATGTTTGCTGTCTTGAGCTGAGATGTTTTGTATTCAATGGCAGGATCTCCAAACCTCAGACAGAAACCTCCTCCTCGAAGAGATACAAATCTGGTAAGTTAAGTGGTCCAAAAAGCATTTATGATCAATATAATTTATAGAGAGCAGCATTTATTTAGACAGTAATGTCTTTTTCTCCAAAACTCAAGGCATTTCAGTTGCCCAAACCTCCAGAGGCCCCTACTGTGGAAGCGGAGTACTACACCATAGCAGAGTTTCAATCCAGTATCTCAGATGGCATCAGTTTCCGTGGAGGACAAAAGGCTGATGTAAGGCTGATATATTCTAATATATCTGATATATTTTATTTTTCAAAAACAAAAATATCGTTTGACTAATGAAAATATTCAAATATATTAAATAATTAATATATACAGTGGGGTTCAAAAGACTTTTACCACATTAACAATGGGATTTTAAAACTTAATATAATTTTTTTTTTCAAAGTTTGGATTGCACTGTATGATAAATATATGCCATTGTATAATGTAAACATGTAATATGTGGTCTTCAGGTCATAGAGAAGAACTCTGGTGGTTGGTGGTATGTCCAGATCGGGGAAATGGAAGGCTGGGCACCCTGCTCCTACATTGATAAACGCAAGAAGCCCAACCTAAGCAGGCGAACCAGTACACTCACCCGCCCCAAAGTTCCACCCCCTGCTCCACCAGTCAAAAAACAGGACTCTGAGGAATCACCTTCTCTGGGTGGCTCTGCCTCCAAAGCTCCAGAATCCCCCACTCAACGCGTCTATGAGGAGCCGGAATATGACGTTCCTGCCATTGGTTTTGAATCCGATCTGGACAGTAATCCTCCGAAACAGAAAACAAATAATTCCCCCAAACCAGAGCCCCGTAAGTTTGAAATTAAAAGCAATCCAGCAGCTGCCGAAAGGATCGCACAGGCTGGCAAAGCGTCACCTTTACTAAAAGTGATGACCTCCCCCTTGAGGAAAAGAAACTCATTAGAGGATGTCAATAGGGAGGAAGTGATCTATGAAAATGAAGGGTTTAGGTTTTCCTCTGATGACTTTGCCAGTGGTTGTGATTCGGATACACCAAGGAGTCTCACATTGGGTCGCAAACCTTTCGGGTCCTCTTCTGGAGGAGGGAAGCCCCTACGGAAAGTAACGCCGGATCTAAGCCGGAGCCACTCTCTTGGTCGTGCTGAGAGACACAGCCCCAAGTCATCATCAGACGAATCAGGACGCAATCCCAAAAGAGAGCCTGTTATGCGTAAAGATGTGGAGATCCGGATTGGTCAGAGTCCTTTAGCCAGGCCCAAACCAGTAGTGCGACCTAAACCTTTGCTTACAAAGTCGGAGCCACAAAGTCCAGAAAGAATGGACATCAAAAGCCTACGTCGCCAGCTTCGGCCCACGGGAAGTCTTCGGCAAGGAGCGGTCCGTGCAGTACGCGGTGAAGATTCTGAGACGGCTTCCATTGTGTCCTCAGAGGATTCCATCTCCTCAAGAAGTACCTCCGATCTCTCCAGCGTCTATTCCAAAGGTAGCCGAGGTGGGGAATCCGACCATGAAAGTTCGATCTACAGGACCACAGATGCCTACGAACGAGCCCGAGAGTCAGAGGTTAGCTTCCCAGCCGGTGTGGATGTTGAGGTGCTGGAGAAGCAGGAAAGTGGATGGTGGTATGTCCGTTGGGGCAATGATGAGGGCTGGGCACCTACTTTTTACTTGGAGCCAGTCAAGCATACCCATAACGTCGGGGTTCAAGAATCCCGTGATGGGCCTCTTGTGGATCTCGGTAGCACCAACAAGTCCAACAGCCTCGAGAAAAACGAGCAGCGTGTTCAGGCCCTTAACAACCTCAACCAGCAGAACCTGAGGAGTATGAGCAACCCTAGCCCACCAATCCCATCCAAACCACCAGGGGGATTTAGCAAACCAACCGCAATGCTGAACGGTTCAGGCGTACGGATGCGGAACGGTGTCCGTCAGGCAGCAGTGCGACCGCAGTCAGTGTTTGTGTCTCCCCCACAGCCTCTGAAGGACACCAACATCCATACAGGGTCTTTGAGGAGAAATGAATCACTGGGTGCTGGCGACCACTTGAGATCCACAGTAGTAAGGCGAAACTCCTCCTTTACTGCCGTTCGACCGCAGCCAGCGACCGATGTGCGGGTGAGGGCTGGGACCACCATTACAGCTCCCGTCGTAAGTTCAAGCCCCTTGATTTCCCAGAGAAATGGAATTCCAATCTCTACAGTAAGACCCAAGCCCATCGAGAAGACAAACCTCATTCACAACAACCTTCGAGAGGTTTACGTATCTATTGCTGATTACCGTGGCGATGAAGAGACCATGGGTTTCTCGGAGGGCACTAGTCTTGAAGTTTTGGAGAAGAATCCAAATGGATGGTGGTACTGCCAGGTTCTCGATGGCTTACAGGGACGTAAAGGCTGGGTACCTTCTAACTACCTGGAGAGAAAAAAGTAATTCCCCAAAAATGTTTTAAACATGCACAATTGTAATCAAAATGTAAAAAGACGAACTGACTGAAGGACTTTTGTTTTGAAACGAGAGGGACAGAGCCTTTTAGAAAGGAGTTTACATTAAAACTAGAGGAATGCAGGTGAATGTTTAGCAAAATACCTGCCGAAACTTTATGCCAAATGGGTGCCTTCTTACATCTTTCACGGAATGTTAAGAGGAATTGGTCAAATACCAGTGAAGCAACGAAAATACCAAACTTCAACTTAGTGCCATAGGCCTACAAGTACTGAAAGCAACAAACTTATTTTTGTTACAACGTTGAAAAGAGAGAAAGATAATTTCAGCATAGATGCATAACAAAATGTGCTAATTCAATCTTAAGCACTCAAAAACAAGAAATTTCTGTTACAAATGTTTTGAATAGAAAAACCAACATCAAAATTTTATCAAAACATTGAGCGCATTCAAAAAAAAAACAAAGCATAACTTTGATTGTCGTTTTTTTTTTAAAACGTATCATTTTTTAGAAATTGTTTTGTGTTGATGTTTTTATATCTTCCTTAGAGATGTATTTCTGCTTTCTTGTAACATCCTAACCCATCAGAACATTCACTGACTTACTCCCTGTCCTGATCAGTTGTCGCAAATAATGACGGATCAATCTCTTTTGTCTTCCCCATTCTATAAATATTCTCAGGCCAAAATGAATAAAACGTGTTCAAGGAAAACAGTCTGTGAAAGCTATATGCATAGATCACCTCATGCCTCACCTCATTCTCTTTATTGGGTTTAAACCTAAGTTTAGTTTACAAAGGTCATCTGGTCATGTTAGGAAGCGTAGACAGCTCAAAGGAGAGGACTTTAGATATTGCTGCTCTGTGTGTGCTAAATCATGAAATTAGGACTGGAAAATCTTATGTTTTGCTCAGCATTTTATCCCAGGGAAGTAGTAACATAACATTGAGCCGAAAATGTAATCACACCAAAGAAGAATTACAGACACATTTTGTTTTAGAGTTAGTATTTATTTGTATGGGTACAAATACAGTGTATTCGACAAAACCTAAACCAGGTTTCAGAACAGAGAACAAAGTATATTTAATTGTTATATCTGGGAGCACTTGATTTTTTTTTTTAACCCAAAGAAAAGCACATTAATATGCAAGGTTAATTTGTACGTTATGATATTGCTGGGCAGTATTGAATCTGAAGTTACACAATAAGCAGTTTAAACTTCTATAATTTAAGAATAGCGCTTCATTTTCCGTCGACAGATATCCAAAAAATGATCTTAGTCCATAGTCCAATCTTTTTCTTCTTTTTTTAGACGTCTGAGCTCAGAATGATTACTTCTCCCTGATTCAGTCATATAATACTCATTAACAACAGCATCAAACAGCTGATGTTCAAGACTGCTGAAATATTTTTCTAATGAATAGTGTGAGCTCTTAATTGGGTTTCGCACTACTTTGATTTATTTTTTCTGCTGGACAGTATTTTAGTGTTAAACAGTTAAAACATTAATTACCTGCTAGATTGCAGTTATATTCTATTAAGCAGAAAGTTGTTTATTTTGTCTTGTTTGTTTGTTGGTTGTTGTGTGATCACACATGGACAATAATGATGAATGAAGTCGTTCATTTGTTGTGAATCAATGCATTTGAACTTTATCTTGAATGCATTGGTTAAAAGATGCAGTGTACTTCATCAGCATATAATTTATTTAACAACATTTTTGTTGTATTTATTATTTTAATAAAAAAAAAAAAAAATTTTCATTTGACACATGTGACACTTGACACTAGTTCTGTAGTAATTGGCTAATTGCTATATTTTGAGCTTTTTTTCCTACCAAGATGATTTTTGGTTATGGACTTTATTACTCGTAGGACCATTTTAACTCATGGGACCATTTCCCCCATGTTTTTCCTCATTATTTATCAACCAAGCTGAAAGCTGCACCTTTAGCAACTATGGACACTTCCTTTCTCGTTATTGAGCCACATAATGCCAGATTATTTAAGCAAAAAATCAATTGTTTTTATTTTAATATCATACCTAGGCATGTGCCGGTATCAAATTTTCGTGCTGCGATTAATTGAATGAGCTTTTATCACGGTATACGGTATTATCACGATATTTTAATTGCTCAAGAGAAACAGATGGATTGCGGGTATCTAAAAAAACAACTTGCATCACAATGTGTAATTGTGATTTTCAAAACATGGTAACTAAACAGAATTTTATTAAGTTTAGTGACAACGTGTTACAATGTTTACATGGTACAATGACTGGTAGGTTACTGTTTGTATTCAAATAAATTCTTGTATTTGATTTTAATCTTAATTCAATATTGACTTATTTGGATAAATATTAGGTAGGCTACAGTCTGCAAGTTAATTTTTCTCAAGAAAAAAATATATCTCACAAATGCTGTAAACAGAGAGAAATTAAATATAATGCGGTTTTCATTATAATAACAATTATGTAATGACAAGTAAACATATAATTAATATGTAATAAAGTGCACATATTTAGCAAAATGACAATTTTTTCTAGTCAACTAAAGTGCTGGTCATTAAATGGCTTTCCTGAGGTAAATGTAACGTTCTGTGACATAACTGTTCTCCTGCAGTTTTATTGACCTCTTTCCGTGAAAAACACTGATTGATCGACATTTTGTATGAGGCATAAACCTTAAGGTAAGTTGTACTGTATCTTTAAATAAAAAGTAACAGATGATCGGTTTACTTGAACTGAGGCGCAGCGATCTGTCACAATGGACAGAACCTTTTTTTTTTCATATCAAAAGTAACCTGCTCTGTCTAGTCTGTCGGTGTCAGTGTCCTCTTTGCTCTTTTCTCTGCGTGAGAGCGTGTGAAAAGTGTCAATTCCGTAAAGCGGCTTTCAGACAGAACGCGATTTGCTATTTTGCAAATAAAAAGTTGAACTATTTTTAACTTTGACCCCGGCGTGCTTTGGTCGACGCAGCAACAAAACGTCCCCGCGAGTATTCTGCGTCCTGTCTGAAAGGCGCTTGAGTCTCAAGTTGAATGCGTGAGAGTTGGCAGCCCTGCGGGGGGTAAATCGCCGGCAGCGTTCCTCCTTCCGCCATGCTTCTACTCCATGTGATGATTGTTTACATTAGACTAGAGTGCGCTCTGCGCCGCGTGCACACAGTGCTTATACATGTGGGGATTGTTTACATCAGAGTGCGCACGTGTTTTGCGGAGCATATACGCAGTGTTTAAGCGGTTGATAGAAAATTAGCTAATGCGTGTTCTAAAAGTCTAAATTCAAATCTATTATTTTTCACGGTATTTTGAAGTGGCCGCGATAACAATATCGTGCATATTCATTACCGCGATTTATCGCATTACCGAATACCGGCACATGTCTAATCATACCACTTAAAAAAAAAAATAAAAAAAAATGACCTTACAAAAATCTAAATGATAATCAATCAATCCTCCTAATTAAAAGCCAGCATTAAAATGGGAATGATCAAATAGCAACTGTCATACATTTTATAATTAAAAACAGCAGGGCTCTATAGTTCTATAGTATATCTGGATCCCAAATTGTGACTGGACCAAATTTGATTTGAGTGTTTCTTTTAAATGTTATCTTAAAAATAAAACAGCAATAATGGAATTTTTAAGTTCTAATTTGGGTGATTTTTTTCAATTTAACGTTTAAATTTGAACATGAAAATGAAGCCATTGCACTCGCAATTGCAACTCTCCTTTGACGATGGCATTATATAAATGTGTCGACTCACTACAGCGCAGCAGATTGTGATGGATGTTGCTAAGCTCCATTAACACTATGCTTTTTCTTAATTTGCGCGTATAGAATTTACAAGGGTTCTCTTAAGTGTCAAACTAGTTCTTATCTCATATTACTTGTGTATCTGCTAGCTTTGTTTTGTGTTCTTTATTTATTTAATTTTTCAATGCGTTTTTCAGGAACAATGTTGTGTTTTGCTATTTTTTCTTCTTTCTCCTGTTCACTTTTGACATTACTCAGATGGAATGAGGAAATGTGCAATACAAAAACAGGCATCTCATTAGTTAAGAACCATAGTATTTGAAAAAAAATATTTGTTTTTACTTTTCATGACAATTTTATGTCACCTAATGCCTGGTTTTGTCCCATAGTGGTTTTTTTTTTTTGTGGTTTTTTTTAATCCTCAGAGTCAAAAAAGTGCCGGAGCGTGCCGCTCAATATGTGTTCAAATATCCCCTAATAGATTGACACCTTCAGTCAACCGGCCAACCATGACTTGATTTCTGCATTCACACTCTTTTACCCACTGAACCATCTTGCTTTAAGGGGTTTAGTGACCTCTCAGACCCATGGTGAATCAGTATGGAAATAATAGGGAAGCATGGGCATATCTTATTCTCAGAGGCATTTGTCAGTTCAGCCTGTCGAATCACAAATCTGAGATGGCGGGGAAAACCATCAGCAGCCATATGAGCGTCGCACCACACACTGCCAACTGCTCGACATGTCTCTGACGTCCGCCCCTACATTGCACCATTACCATGGCAAACACGACTTCTCTATCCTAAATCCCAATTGTCGACAGCAAGGACTAGCATTGTCTGTTTCCTTTTAAAATTTTGCTTAGCCTACTAACAAGTTCATTTTTAGCATCATTTTACTCTGAAAGTCCAGGTTTAATTTTCCACACCTTAAAATAACATGGACTGCATATATTTGCTTCTCTTTCTGTCTGAATTCATGAATATCTTTTACGCATTGGAACGCATGTACTGAGAGTTTTAACAAATTTCACTTTAGTTAAAAATGAGGAAAGTTATAGAAGACTGTCTTGGAGTTTCTGGTCAAGAGAAAAAGATAATTTTATGAGAGTTGAAATGTCTTTAAATTTTTCTATTGAAACAGGCCCTCTCAGAAAGAGGCTTGCTATG
Organism: Tiaroga cobitis; assembly: GCA_030578255.1. NCBI lineage: Eukaryota > Metazoa > Chordata > Actinopteri > Cypriniformes > Leuciscidae > Tiaroga > Tiaroga cobitis. Next base: position 48,420,402 of record CM060591.1, read on the forward strand.
GTTTTTGCTTAATGTTGTGTTTTCTGTTTTCCTTTTGTACGATCACATTAAGATATTAAGGTTTCCGTTTTTATGGTTAACAGTTTATATGGGAGGATATATGGCATATATTTACAGGAATGTTCCAGGTTCTGCGACATGCTGTCGAAAATAATTTCGTAAAAACAGACGAAAATCGTTTGCACCAACACCATCTCATAAAAAAACGTAACTATTTTATGAGGCGCCGATTTGAAATGAATTTGCACGATGTGGTTTGCACAAAAATGTAAAGCTCAAAGTATAGCTTCTTCCACGTTCCGCGCGACGTAATTTTCGTCATCAGGAGGGTCCGTGTGCCGGCCAATTTTTGTGACCGCGTGGACGGTGCGCATACAATAGCACACGTGCGAGTGACTTGAGCAAAGTCCTACAAAGTCTGTCTAACAAAGTCCATCCAACAAAATCCACTAGACAGTGTGTACGTGCCGAATGTGTCTTTCCACACTCGCACACAAAGGTGTACAATTTGAAAGGCTTGCGCGCTTAACTGTGTCTGAGACGAAGCAGAACATGGACAATTAAGTACAGCCGGGCCATACATTTTTTTAGAAATGTAGGAAGGTCCACCTTCATGAATTTGTACTTTTCGAAGGTCCATGAATTTGAACAATGGGATTCATATGGAAACTTACGATATTTAGAAAAAACGTGACGGTCCACTTCTAAACCTAACCATCATTGGGGCGTAAGAACCAGTACGAATAAGATAGTTAAAATAGTTGCGAATTGCAATGAGAGTGTGTTGGTTTGCACACGAATACGTATACAACACTTTGTATTGAACCTGGAACATCCCAAATGCTCCTGAATCGGAAGAGACAATTGTTACTATAAGATAAGATAGTTGGTGTATTTTTGTGTGTTTGTGTGGTGTATTCTGTGATGGTTTGTGTAAAGAAGTTTTTAAATGGTGGAAAGAGAAGGTGAATTGAGAGAATGTTTGTTTATGATGTTTGGTTAGAAGGGAATCCAGTCAGGTAAGGTTAGGCGCGATTAAACAGCTCTAATGGATTTGAAGAAGCGTTCGCCGTGGAAAGAAAAGCAAGGCTTTTTACGATAATTAGCACTTCAGAGCGCTTGCAGCAGCTCATTATGGTGTCACAGTGGAACTGCGTTGTCATAATAGCTCTAGTGAGGCGCTGTGTTCTAGAAACACACTAGTTATTTCTGTTGGAAAACTGACTCCTACTTAATTCAAGTGAGCAGCCTTGTCTTTGAGGCCATTGTTTTTTCAAAACATAACTTAGAGTACACATGCTCAGGTTCAGAAACTCGCGGATGTATATCCACACCAGCTTGCTGCTGCTGCAAACCTCTTTATAACAATTAAAAAGTTGCTGACAGAATGTTGCTGTAAAAGAATAGGGCTCCTTGTCTCCAGGAGGAGCAGGCTTACATGCGCGCTGTGAAATCATATTACCCGAGTGCTCGGTTAATTACAGATGCTTGGGAAGAGCGCCGTGAATACAGATGTCACACTGATTGTGGATGTCGAGCTGCCAGGGGGGTTGGATCAGATGGCGAGATAGATTGATCGTGTCTCTAATGGTTCACAGCATGTCGAGATGTATTAACATCATCAAGAGGAATCATTTGAGCTTCCCGCGTCAGCGAATGACTGGATTTACTGAGGCGTCCACGTGTTATGTTGGTGTAAAACAAAAAGATGTAAGAATGTACATGATCGATTGTGTCAGGGTGTTATTTACAGGGTATTACAATTGTGAGTTTCATGCCTGAGAAAAAGTCATGGATGGGTTTATATTTTTGTAGCTCAAAATGATTTAATTGGCAATAATTACAGCAAATGATTCATTGATTTGGTAATTGCGAATGGAAATTCATTGGTTAAAATGGGTGGAAAGTACCTGCAATTAGTTAAATATTTCAGTATTAACAATAATCCAACTAACATTACATGTGACCTTACTTGGATAATAAGGAAGTAGGCCTATATTAGGCACGGATTAGGATGGAGAGAGATGTATGTGTGCACAATGTGGTGCATTAAAGGGAGTTTGGTAGGTTTTTTCTGTGTTAATTTGCATTTATGATCAGATGCATCAGTGTTTGGTGCGAGGCGACGGCGTTTGTGTTCCTTTTGATGCGAACAAGTGAAGAGAGGGAACGTGCTGCGGCAGTCTAATCTCTTGCTGTTTTCTGTCCCTGTCTCTGCTTGGCTGTCTGCACTAATTATCATTCCTCTTCTCTTAATTAACAGCAAAAAAAAAAAGAAGCAAAAAATACAGCACATGAGGCAGGTAACATCTCGCTTAAAAGAGTGTTTTGATGAGTGTCACTTTCTCTAAAAGTTCAATTGATTGATTGCCTTCATCATGCATCCACTTAACATACTGCTGCCTGTGTGCAAGGGTTTTCATTTTTCTTTTAAATATTATCTTATACATGTACAGCAGATTCTTGCACAGTCTTTGAAATCAAAGTACTCCTCAAGTAATTCTTCAAGCAAAGTTGAATTCTCAGATAGGAAGTGAAGATGCCTACATGAGATGCCACATTGTTTTTCTGTTACAGACCATTGGATGTAACGGATGTTTGGATGGATATTTGCCCTCATAAGATATATTAAAAAGTGTCCCCTTGTACATAATGAGAGAAAGCCTTGCATCGATATTATCAGAGACTTTGATATTATTCAGCGCTCAGCCAAATCTACATTTTGTATGCATTTCTTTTAAAGATCTAAAGGTCTGCATAGCTTTTAATTTTCAGCATTTTTGTTTTGTGATTTTTACTTTACGTTTTGTTTTTGTACCTTTTTATGTTTACATTGTATCTTGCATTGTCCTAACGGAAAACACAATAAAATGTATCCTCCTTGATCTTAAATTTCACTGTCATGCTTTGGTCTCCATTTAGCAGAGCACATTCATTCATTCAGAAAGGAAAATACAATTCTATCATTGGAATAGCCATACTAGCACTACTTATTATAGTATTTAAGCATAGTATGCATACTTCACACAATTTGCACATTTTCTGGTTGAATGACATGGACTACCCAAATGATGGAAAAATGTAGGCCTTTACAACTGACACTGTGAAGTAGCATTATCCCACAATGCATTCCATTTCCAGTGTGAATAACTGAAACTAGACGATTTGTAGTCATTTTTAACATTGCCAAAGATGTTTGAATAAAATGTTATTAAAAACAAACCATGTATAACATTTCTCAGATGATAACTAACTACACATACATGAAAGGTCACGTGATAACATTGTTAAATGCTACCGCTACCATATTATTATGGATGAACAAATGTAAGTAGGCCTACATAGGCTATAAATACTGCACAGTAACTCACCTCCATAAATACATAGTAGGCCTATCATTTGACTGCAAGTGGCAACACAGTTTACTGTGTGGAATATTGTATCCCGGACCGGTAGATAGAATTTGCAGTGTAGTCTTTGGTTTCGATTGCCAAGGAAAGTAAGACCTGATGTTTACCTTGAATGCAATTTAATTCGCTTTGGATAAAAGCCTCTGCTAAATACGTAATTGTAAATGAATTTATTATAATAAGACTTAAAGTCAATAATTTGTGTTAACATTAGCGCAGAAAACGCGTTGAACCAGTAATAGACGTAAAACCCCATTGTTTTTCGCGTGTGACGTAACAGATCGTTGACATTTTTTATATACTTGGGCGGGAAGAAAATGTAATTACGTCAATCAAACCGAGACGCTTTAACCACTTCAACTCTGCAGCATATTTTGAATTTTTTAGAGAATTAGGAATATATGACTTTAAAAGAGCGTCCTGCCCACATACATTGGAGTAAATGGATAAAAATGGTCTCATTTTACAGAAAACACTCTAAATTTTAACACAGTGGTGAAATATTGCATATATTTTATTGTATTTATTCACAATGTTTTGATAAATACATAAAAAATCTCATTTTTTTATACTTTTTTTTTAATACTTTTTAAAAAAAAATCTGTAACTTTGGACCTGTTTTGTCTATGTCTCTTCGGAAAGTTTCTTTCGATTCCACTAGGTGGCAGTAAACAGGGGCAAAAAGAATTTTTTTGATAACTCATTGTACTGAAAAGTTATTGAGATTTATCTGAAAGGAGTCACAAGTGTACTTTTACAGTATCCATTTTTGATTACTAAAAGAATTGGGCATACTTGACTTTAAAATGGTGTCCTACACGCATACATTGGCGTAAATGGATGAAAATGGTCTCATTTGATAAAAATCACTCTAAATTTTAACACGGTGGTAGAATATTGCATATATTTTATTGTATTTATTCACAATTTTATGATAAATAGGGACAAAAAGTCAGATTTAGATTTTTTAATTTAGATTTTTAAATTTAGTTTTTAGTTGAGAGTCTGTAATTTAGGATCTGTTTGGTTTATTTACCTTCAGAAAGTTTCTTTTGATTCCACTAGGTGGCTGTAAACAGGGACAAAAAGAATTTTTTTGATAACTCATTGTACTGAAAAGTTATTGAGATTTATCTGAAAGGAGTCACTATAAGTCGCTATAAGACGCTTTCAGCAGTAACAACATAAACAAACGGTACTGCGCATGTGCATTACTCTGGCCCAAACTTAAAGGGTTAGTTCACCCAAAAATGAAAATTAAGTTATTAATTACTCACCCCCATGCTGTACCAACCCCGTAAGACCTTCGTTCGTCTTCGGAACACAAATGAAGATATTTTTGATTAAATGTGACAGCTGGATCACTCCTCCATAGCGACGAGAATACTTTTTGTGCGAAAAAAACAAACAAAAATAACGACTTTATTCGACTATTCCTTTTCTTCCTTTTAGGCCTGAAACGAGACTTCAAGAGATTTCCACGACGCATGCAAGGAAGAAAAGGAATAGTCGAATAAAGTCGTTATTTTTGTTTGTTTTTTCGCACAAAAAGTATTCTCGTCGCTTGATAAACTTGAGCCACTGTTGTGACATGGAATATTTAAACATTTTCTTCATTGACTTTCTGGGCCGTCAGGATTCATTCCCTTAGGGAGCCTATGGAGGAGTGATCCAGCTGTCACATTTAATCATAAATATCTTCATTTGTGTTCCGAAGGCGAACGAAGGTCTTACGGGGTTGGTACAGCATGGGGGTGAGTAATTAATGACTTAATTTTCATTTTTGGGTGAACCAACCCTTTAACTTCCGGCAGACAATCCATAACAAGTAAATAACCTTATTAGCTGGTATTTCTTGCCAGTCAAAGAAAATAAATTGGCCAAACTGAAATGTGACACTACCAGACCCGTTGAACAAAAATTGGAGACAAGAATGTTTTTCTACCGACGTGTCTGATTTACCGCAGTGTTAAAAAACTGTGGCGAGCGCGGCGGCGGGGTTTTATAAGGTTAACATAGCTCCTAGCTAGGCTTCTTACTCCACATTGACAGCATGTTGGATGGATCTGTGCAGCGTTGTTTATGATACTAACCATTCAATACACAGACTGGTCCGCTGTCAATGTGTTTGCGAGAGAGAGAGAGGGAGCGAGCGAATATGCGCTGCATGCAACTCTGCAGTCAAATAGCTACAACTTTTCCCCCTCTTAAATTGTAAAAAACACGGAAATCAATATGTGGCGGTCAGCGCTGATAATGTGGTGGGCTGCCACTAATAAATGTATGGGAAACACTGTATATCACTCAGATAAACATAGCTATTTTAATACCGCCGTCTCCCTCTTTGTTAGAAAACCTTAACGTTTTTATTTTTAAAAATTGCGTTTGCTCCCAAGGTCAGGTTGCACCCCACAGCTCAACAACCTGCTCATCACCTTAACTTTCACTGCATTTGTAGTCAATGCCATATTATCCAGTAAACACTAATAAACAAACAGAACGGAAGTTAACTTTGGGCCAGCTCATCACCATGGCAACGCGTCTGATGAAGCGTCTATAGGCCTGTCTATCAACAAACAAAACAATGGATGTAACTCTGATATTCTGCAGATATTGCCTCGAGGGTACAGTAAGTAGCCTGACCTAAATGATGAGATCATTTTCATTTAAGGTGATATTTCAGCATAAGAATAAATATTTGACCAATAGGCAATACGATTTTAACATGATAACGAAGCCTTTGATGTGTGTGAGACTATGCCTCAACCGAAGGACTGGTTAGGCACATATTGTTCTGTGCAGCTTTTGAGAAGAATTGTTGTATTTTTAGGCATTGTAAGTTACGGGACCATAGAGTAATATTTGAAGATGTGAAAATGAAAAAATATTTCTAATTGTTTGTAAACGCTGTCATAACCGTCACAGGAAGGGTAATAGGTTTGATTAGGGAAATAAAGCATGACACACGTATTTTTGTCCATTAGGGGGCAGCCTTAACCATCTTGTAAAAATGACTAAATCCAGATGGAAATGAGTGTGTTCACTGTGGGTCTCAGAAACATGTAGCTACCTTTAACCATGAAGGAAGATATTCATCCCCCTCTCAACTTGAGAGAAAATCGTCAAAGAAACCTTTCATCCTTCGTCGGCACACCTCTGATCTCAGGCATATCAAGTAGGCCTACTCCTGTTACAATCAACCTTTAACGTCTGATTCAGGGTCAGGTTGCCATCATGGTTCATACTGTATGTTTTCAGACTTTGATTCCTGGTCAGATTCTGAGAGTTAGTGATCACTATAGGAAGTCCAGTTGAAGCACCTGACATAGTTTTATATTATAGAAGTGTAAAATGATATGCACTTGAAGATCAATTGATCAAGAGTGTCATAAATAATTAACTATATCTGAACATATTTGAACAAAGAGGGCACAGAATAGACACCACTCGAATGCATCTGCAAAGTTTATTGACAGTAATCTTTGACTCAGATAAAACAAAGCTTCATAAACTGATCACAGACATTAGGAAGAAATAAAAAATCAGACATTGTGTTTGAGTCAAAAATCGAATGCCACAGTAGGCCGAGCCATTTCTTGTGACTAAATCACTACTGACCTCATGGACTCTATGTCATTTAATTCATTTAACACAGCCCTTGAATGAACCATGGGAAAGGGGAATCTAACATTTTTTTATTCATTATTAGTTTGGTCCCACCGTTCACCAATGGGTAATGAGTGAACGAAACACACTGGCCATAAATGCCGAACAGGAAACAAGAAAAGCAATTCCGACATTTTTTTAAAACGTATATAAGATAAAAAAAATATTTTTTTTTGTCATCAATATTGAAAAAATACTCAGATTTGATCAGCATTATTTAAGGTTGGGGTGAAAATTTATGCAATCCCTGATCCCATTTCTGGTTACTTCACAAAACATCAAACTTTATTTTTCTGAAACAAACAGAAAAATTGGCCAATGTGCGAATATGGCTGTTTTCATTATTTCTAGCTTTGATTTAACAAATGATTCTAAAAGAGGAAGGCTAAATAAGGTAAATGTCATTTACCACATATTCTGCAACAGACATCAGATTCAACACATCATACTCTAAATAAAGTACATTACAGGGTCGACAACAATCAAAAGCAAATCCAACAGTGGCGCGTCGGTAAGGACTGGATGTCCCTCTGTAGGTCCTCGGAAAAACAAGGTGGGAGTAGCACAAATGGAAAATAAACAATCCTATTCTATAGCGATTTCATACAAGCATTAAATGATAGAAATGTTGTGTAAGATTAGTACACTTATTCAAACAGGATTTGCTTCATTTTGTCCAAATATCAACAGAAAGATGATGTCCAAAAAAAAAACAAAAAAAACATTTACAATCAAATTTTATAAAGTGACAAACACAAATATTGCCCTTATATTAACACCCCAAACTGTGCAAAAGACATCATTAGATAAAACTAGGGGGAAAGAAAAAAAAATTGGGGGGAATATTGATGATCTTATAAAGTGACTGAAATTGACAGAAAAAGTGCCAGGTTTGTTAAATAAAAACTTTGCTCAAGGTTTCCAAAAATCTTAACAAAAGATCTAATCAGAAATATTAGGCCTTCAGGATATTTTCAAAATTGTATTTACTTTAATCAAGTTCGGATCATTCAATTTCACCATAAATAGACACCTCAGAACAAAATACATAGTCAATGAAATCATAAAACCTGATATCAAAGGAAGTGTACATAATCTTTAGTTTATCCTGCTCCAAACATAAAGCTGGTTCTGATTGTTTACTGCTAAGCCCCTGATTTGTGTACTGTTCAGTATAGCTTGAATACAAGAAAGCCAGCACAAAATTCAAGAAATACATTGCTCTATAAACCACAGAGGATTGACAAGCAAACTGTACAATCATAAACTTCGGTCCAATAATTAAAAAAGAGAAAAATCAAAGAATAAAAACAAAGCGCTATAGAAACACCTCAGATACAGCTATTCTAATAGGTTCCTCTGATTAACATAAATTAACATTCAAAAGTGAATCACCACTTCAAACAATGGAGTAAAACTCTTAAGAGAATATCCTGTCGAAAGCGACGGGGTATTTTCTCGACACGGTGTTAGCATTGCCTGTAGGAGAGCTGGCTAATACTAATAGCAGCATGGATTTAAGCGCCAGCGTCACGATCGCTTTACACAAGCTAACTGGCTAGTTATGAACAATACTAACCTGCAGTCAATTGTACATCACTGATATTTCTCTTGAGCTGCTTTAACATCCATACGTACACACAAATGCACATTATTGAGTCCTCTTTTGCTTATTTGCCTTAAATTGCAAAATGTGATCTGGAATTCTAAAAAAAGGCTGTTCCAGCATGTAATGTGGATCAATGGGATAAGTGATGTTCATAGGAGATCTAGAACCAAACATGTTCACTGATGGAATATGACATCTTTCCTTACCAATCTTATAAAACATGGTCATGCCACATTTCTAAATTGTTCATGAACTCTTTCCCCGCCACTGACGGAATTTTCCATCATTTATTATGAGACAAAGCTTCCCCGTCACTCACTGATTTCTCCGTCATTTATGAGACGACGCTTCCACGCCAGTGACGGAATTTTCCGTCATTTATGAGACAGCGCTTCCCTTGCCATTGAAAACTGTCAGAAAAGGAGCAGAAACAAGCGATAAAAGCATTGCTTATGCACGTTGTAGTCGTGATTTTCTCAGCTTTTTGTTCAAAATGTTGCTTTTTTAATGAAACTTACCCACATTCAAATGTTGATAAAAAAAAGAATGCATGAAGCTAGAATAAAACGTTTTTTTTTGTTTTTTTTGTTGTCTTTTTTAAGCAGAGGATCTGTTCTTTTGATATATTGCATATTCAGATACTCATTCAACAAAATATTCTGGGGGCCATGAAATTTTTGTAAAAATGATCAAAAACGCTGGCGGAGAAAGAGTTAAGATGTTTTGCATAAAGAAAATAAGCATATTATAAGACAATTACCTTTTTTTTTTGCACATTTCACTCCAATTTTCATGACAATTGGGGTTAAATATGACAAGGACATTTTCTTGACATTCATTTATGCGGCTCTTCGGATATCAGGAGACATCAGGTTCAAAGTGAGATAAAATTCACCTGATTCCAAGAACATACACACTCAACTATATCCTACAGCAGCAGGACTTTCTATAAATGAATTATCATTCAGTAACCTCAATAAGATTTTCAGACAGTTTGTAAAGGTTCAAATGAGAAGTCTGATGTCAAATGTTACTTTTAACATGAATGTGGCCTTGGAGGGCGAATCTGTATAATATTTTTGATCCTCCTTTTTTTGTTTATCTCAGCACCAGCAGGGACACTGAGCCAACCTGTTTTCCTAACATATTCCATTTGAATCAGTTATTTCATCAGTGGCCTGCGCTCACTATTATCCCCATACACACCGTCTCTGGCCTACAGTGGGGGGCTGGGAGAAATATAGATTAACTGTGCAAATCAAATATCCTCTGACCACAAATGACTCTTTCATTGGCTAATGCCTCACGGCTGTTTTCCTCCTTTCTAGATTTTGCTCTCCATGGCAACATTACAATTGCTTTAGCAGAAAACCCAAAGCTTGCGTGTTCGGATCGACAGTCAACAACAAGTTCACAGTAAATCAAGGTTTGATTAGGCCAACATGTTTTAGGGTCATGAAGTGAGGTGCTCTATTTAAACCACACTTTTCTGTGGCAATCACATTTCCCAGAACCGTTAGATGAATTAAAATATCCAAAATTAGTCTTCTTTTCTCCAGAAATTAGTTGTTACGTAACAATCTGCCACATGACTCATTGGTTAATCATTCCTGTGTATTGTTATAACAAATTATTTATCTTTAATTACACCACAACGTCCTGCTTGTTGAACACACGCATAAGCAAAATTATAGCAGACCGTTAGCTGATTTTACCTGCTACCTACCAAAGCTTCAGATTACATTACAAAACACATGATCACATACTCATCAATGCTCAAAAACCTCCAGATCAACTCACTTCAGAGCACATAATAAGGACAAGCTGTCGGTTACACAACTAGCATGAAATGTGAGGTATGAAAAAAAAGCACTGTACCTTTATATCTGTATTCCTATCTCTGTCTCAGCCCAGCACAGACAAAAATTGTGAAACACTGAGACATTTTTGTATGAATTTCATCAGTGAAAGTGCCTTAGCTGGTCTGACTAGCTCTGAGGACAGCAGAAGAAAAAAATAAGAGACTGTAACACTCTATTGAATATGATTCCAGCTTTTAAGGATGCTATGAATAAGATTTCTGCAGTCTATTATGGCTCACCAAGAGGGTAAAAGATATGCGAGATGTGCATCCTTGAATATCTCCTGTATCACCTGAAATGTTCTGAATTCGATGAGATACTGCCCATGATTCTTTGTCTTACATCAGTTGAAAAGCCAGATGCTCCTGAGGATCAGCAGCATCACTGGTTACCATAGCAACAGAGACTTGAGTAATGTAATACAAAAGACCTTTGCGAATGGATGCCTGAGCCTTGTAGATTTGAGGGTTCAAAAGTCATCGCCCGTGAGAACGGAGACCCATGCAGTGCCAGAGAAAGTCCCTGAACTGTGACACCAAACCTTTCTTGAAACAGATCTATTAGAGATCCTTAATGGCCCTCATGTGACTTGGGTTTGGGGGGGGGGTTAGGGCCCCCCTAAGTGCTCCGGTAGGTCTTTATAATGTCTTTGATAGCTCTCCTACAGATAGGACAGCTAGCGTTGGCCATTTTTTTGAGGCGGAGGCCACAGGTGTAGCAGAGACACATGTGTCCGCAGGCGTAGATGACGGTGTCCACTGTGTTTTCATAGCAGATAGAACACTCGTCCGGCCATGAGCCTGAGGCCGATGGGAAAGTGGGTGATTTGGGGAGACTGACGGGTGAGTTGGGTGTCGTCCCTGTGACAGAGAAAGACAGGAAAAAATGGATTACCATTTATACATTTTTAATTGTAGTAGTTGCTCCAGGCAATTAGTTAACATGAGCCTTTGAAGCCCAAAAAGGATGCAACTGTGTCATAAAAGTGCTCATATAAATATATATGTATGAGTATAATCAATGTCTTCTGCAGCTATAAGAAAGTTTGTGTGAAAAGCAGATCAAAATACAATGCAAATTTTCACATATGCCAAAAATCTTATCAGTTGATAATAAAAATGTACAAATTTATTTTTCCAGGAAATCCTGAAATATGATAAACATGCAGACCTTCAGTGGAGTTGCAGAAGGCAGCAGAACAGCCGTGTTCATTTAAGATGGGCTCTGGGCTTCCACCACACAGGCCTAAGGGTGAGAGGGGCGAGGCAGAGGGCGAGCCAGGGCTGGACGGGTCACGAGCATCGCCCAAGAAAGTGGAGCCTGAATATGCACATAGTAGATAAAAACAGGTGACAGATTTTTTAATATGATTCCTTTCAGTTCTACAAATAATGGATTCTGCACACAAGAAAAAAATATTTTATGACTTTCATGACAAACATTCCACACTTCACTCATTAGATCTTTCCCTGAAGCCCTAATTGTCGCAATCCTGTACTATTAAATTTGACTGCAGACCCGTGCTTTCTGACTCCCATATATTGTGTAAAACCAATTGGATCAGATATTGAAAAATGTTGTGTAATATACATCACATTGTCAGTGAACATAGTTACCGCCTCAGACTGAGACAATTTTTTTGGTGCAAACCGTAGGAGACATTGAGCTGTAGTCTATATCAGAAACGTATCAAGAAAGCTGGTATTGTAACTGTGTCACCCTCTTCGCAGAACTACATAGTACATACTGTACAGGTACTGTATTTGTGGATCTTATGGGGGTGTTTGTTTCACTAATCTCAGTACATTGTCCTGGCTGTTGGAGCCTCAGGACGGAATCTAAATCTGACACCATTAAAGATCATCATGCTGGCCTGAGATTCGTTAACAGATCAGACACCCAGGCGACCAAAAAGGAAAGCCACCTCTCTTTAGCAAGAATTTTATCTAGCAGACCTAATCTATACAGCTTGAATAGAATAGAACAGCAATTCTCTCACTGACTGAATCATTTGGAGCAGTTATTGACTTATTCACTGAACCGCAAATAAATTCAGCCCATTTACTGATTGGTTGTTCATATAACAAACGATACATATTGGGTTTTGTATTAAATGGTATTTTAATATGAAGAAACATTAAAATCTGTTGATAAGGATTGTTTTAGAATATATGATTACATATGGTGTATATGACCATGCATATTTGAGGGCTGGTGGTCTGTTCTTATAGAATTATTAAAAGAATTATTAAGGAAACCATTCATTGGAATCTGAATCGGAACCAGACTCCATTTCCATCCTTAATAATGGCCATGGTGAGATTTCAGGGCCTTTTAAAGTAGAGCTGAGAATGAATTTGAACTGACCTAATTTCTAGTATGCTGGACCTTTTGATATATACATATATATATGTGTGTGTGTGTGTGTCTATGAGAGGGAGAATTGGCTGAACTAAAATGCTATGCTGACCTAAAACCCATGAATATACTCTCTCGGAGGTTAGTCTATATATGCGTGTAGTGTGCATTTACTCTGGATGAGATCTATGACAGTATTAGAGTTAATAACATTAGGAGTCGGTGGGATTCCCCAAGGTTCTGTCTTGGGTCCGTTAGTGGTGTAAATTATACATGTGTGTTTTCTTTGCTCACATGTTTGCATACAGTATGGAACTCCTACAGTGTGATCCTCGATTAAGATGGAGTCAGGGTGAGGGGTTATATATGAGATGGGGTCCACAGAGCGTGATCCTTTGTGAGCCTGACATGCCATTCCACCTTCCTGTCATTCCACACATAGATGCATCATAAATCCCCTTCACCAGGCCTCAGCAACTGGCCCTGGATCACAAGGGCCAGGCCTCTTCAAGCGCATCTCTACTAGATTAACAGAGACACAAGAACAGCTGAGTCTTTCTAACCTCCAGCCGTAGAGGGAGAGACTTAAAAAAAAACCTATTAGAGAAAGTCGGCCCTCTCTAAAGCCCTTTGCCATGTGTAAAATGAGCACTATGTGTCAACATGGCAGAAAGTCTTTTCTATCTTTTGAATACCAAAGAGGTACTGACTAAACCAGCTTGCGTGGTATAAACAGTCACATCATTCATCTGTCAAAGCTCTGAGCTGCCTATGTCTTCACATATGCCCTACATCAGGGGTCTCGGACTGAAATGACTGGTGGCAGTGCACTGCATTCAGTATAGAAGTGGTTTGGTTGAGAAAAATGAACAGATGTTAATTAAGTGTCACTTTTAGTCAGGTTCACACATTCACACTGATTTTAGAACAAGTATATTTCATATGTGTATAGTATACACTACCATTCAAAATTTGGGGATATATATAATGCATTAAGTGACCAATTAGCTAGCAGACACTCCTTTCAACAACAATTAAACTGGAGATGGAGAGAGTCAAGAAGGAAAAGTGTTTGTATTGTGTCTATTAAATTCATGTGTTTGTGCATTTCATTTATTGGCACTAGATTTAATTACTGTGCTTGCAGGGCAGTGAAATCTAACAGACAGTAACCTGTCTGCATACTAACAGTCACTATTCACATGCTGAACTGCGATTGGTTCTTTGGTCTTCCTTGGATTTATTCTGAATTGTGTGGTCTTAAAAATATATAAATGTATCTTTACTACATTAAATACTTTAAAATTGTAATTCCCCTTAATTACACAGAACTAAATTCTAAAACCTAAGCTTACAGTACATAAAACTATTCTTTTGTAGCATTGCAAACTGATATTTCTTTCATATTTCGCGTCTTTTATTCTATATCCCTTCTGCTGTTACTGTTGAATAAGCACAATGAGAGCACAACTAAATTGCTATTACAATGATGTTTTGAACCTTGAATCTTGAAAGAACAAAAAGATGTAAACGAGAGAAATGTTCTCAAATGAATGCTCTCAAATGAAGTGTGAATCGCCCACTCTCCTCTTCACTTTCTCATTTCTTTTCCTTCACTGCATGATAATGAGATGGGGTGATTGCGTGTGTGCAGCATGAAGGAGGGAGGGGAATGTGCTTCCAGCGACACAGACATCTTGGAAAGTGCATACAAAGCTAAATATGTAACTATAAATAAAAGGACAGGACTTGATGTCATATTACCCAGCAAGAATTGTTTTGTGAAAAGTGGCATTCCACACCCGAATGTGAGTTTGCAGGCGCATTTTAAAACACATTCTAAGGCCCAATTTCAGTTGGACTAAATGGGTAATTCTTTTGATGTAAAAGCTTTAGTCCAACTAAAATCATACCAGTTTGTTTTATGTAGGGATGCACGATATGGTGCTGATACAGATAGCCGATAATTCTTTATATTTGAACGCTGTTAACTAGGGGTGCTCCGATCAGGATTTTTGGGGCCGATCACCGATTACTGGAAGCTGTATCACCCGATACCGATCACCGATTACAGGGTCTATTTGAAACCTTCTATTTATCATGTAGCATTATTATTAAACTATATTTAACAACAATGTACATTAAGTATTACATTTAAGAGAAAACAATGTATCATGAATTTACACCTGTGTATTTATCAGACATGAAAACAGGTCAGGGGTGAAAAAGGTGAGAAGGATATTACCCCTCTAGGGGGGTCCGGGGGCATGCTCCCCCCGGGGCCAATTATTTTATAGTCTACTATAAAATGAACAAAATAAATATAGCACAAATGTATAGCACAGCTGTTTAATGAGGCAGCAACATATGATAGATAGGACAGAACAGAACAAAAAATGCTATTAATAATCTTTCATTGCGCAAAAGTATTATGTTATGATTATTAAAGTCTCCAATAGAGTGCTGCACACAGCGCTTATGCGCATCCCGAGCGCTGAATGATGCGCTTGAGGCAACATGAGTCACAGCACGCAGCTCTTCGAGTCCGCAGTGAAAAGTTCTAAGCACAAAGGAAATACATATCGATGCATAGTGTATTATACAGTATCTATCTATGCAATAGTTTATTCAGCCTTTTCTTTTAACAGTTTTAAATTTCAGTTACTGTACGCGTGAACAACAATGACAGTGCTCTCCAGTGTTGTGATCTAGACACGGTAGAAAGGAACATGAATCATGATTAAGGTACTATAGCAAGATAGTCAATTGAATTTATGCGAAACTATAGAGCTTTATCTACAGATCAAGTATAATAATATTAACATTTAATCATCTTGGAGAGAGTTGCATCGTTGCCGAACGCGACGCGCTATGCTGTTTGAATGCTGAATGGAGAATGACTGACGACGCGCTGTTTGAACGCTGAATGGAGAATGACTGACAGCGGAGGGAAAAGTTTACGTGAACTTGAATTTAATGACTTAAATATTAATTTCTATCTTACATTATACTATAGTATGGCTTCATATATATGAGTTTTTGAACTCAACCTGAGCGCTCGTTGCCGCGGCGATCAGTGGATACAGTGTTCTCTGTAGCTCGCGCAGTCTTTACTCGGACGCGCGCTTCAATCTATCGCCGTTGCGGACGGACTCTATTCTTTCCGGTAATTTTACGGATTGATCAGAGAGGCTGCACTGTTTGACAAGCAGACAGCGGTGTGGTACACACATTGCAGATGGATTGCTAGTGAATTGCTTTTTCACACACCTTGTAGAATTGCCAGACTGCTGAAGCCATTTTTACCGATTTTTACCAGGGCATAAAAAATTGTCTCGCGAGTTTTGCGTCATCTGATCGGCTTTTCTGGATCGGCCTTTATAGAGACCGCCGATCACACATCCCAAAGCAATTATCGGCCGATTGTGATCGGCGACCGATCAAACGGAGCACCCTTACTGTTAACCGACATATTGGCCGATAAATCTAAATCCAAATTTGTATATAATTTTTGAGAGCCTGATTGCAAAACCAAAAGTCTCACCATAAGAAAACATGTCCCAAGCACACATTTATAATGTATAATGTCATTATACTTTTATGAAGCTTATATGACAGACTTGCATTTCCTTTTTTGAAGTGATCCAATCATATTTCAAGCAATTCAAGTGTCTCAGCTAAAGGAAATAATCCATTATTTATCAGCTTTAATATATCGGCGAAATTTTCATAATGGGCCAATAATGACATTAAATATGAACATATATCGGCTAATACTGATATGCTGGCCGATATATCGTGCATCCCTAGTTTTGTGGAAGTCGAACTAACACATCTAGATAATGCTTACCTAGAATCCTCAGCTGTGTGACAGCACCATGCAGTCCAAAGAACATCCAGAGTGGTCGTGAGTTGTCCACACACACCTGCATGCCAACACTGGTGCCATTATGACTCAGAATTACTTCCCCTTCCTGTGTGACCAGGAAGCCCAGTATATCGCCACTCTGCAAAGCAGTAGGCACCCTGCACACCGCCCAGAACTCCTTACGGTCTACCAGTGCTTCAGGATTGTAAGGAAGGTCACTCGGGCGAAGCACTGCGGGGTCACATGATGTCACGCCATATGAAAGAGACCCAAAACGAGCAGGGCTGGACTTAATGACTTTGATGAAGATGGTTTCGCCAATTCGCAGCGGGCGATCCGTGAACACCAGCGTGCGTTCTTCACGGTTGTGTTCGGATCGTGCCACGGTCTGTTCGTTAAGGGTTCTGATGTGGGCACCTCGAAGCTGGTGGAAACGTAGATCACATTCCAAGGTGTGAGGAAGCAGTGTCGACTGCTGGGAGTTCATGGAGTTTTGAGGAATGGGACAGGCAACGGGAGCGGGAGGGAGTCGAAGCCTAGCATCATCTTGTTGCAGGTTAAGATCACATAGACTGACGGACAGGCGGGAGGTGTCTACTTCACGTC
The DNA here is from genome assembly GCA_030578255.1 of Tiaroga cobitis. NCBI lineage: Eukaryota > Metazoa > Chordata > Actinopteri > Cypriniformes > Leuciscidae > Tiaroga > Tiaroga cobitis. Next base: position 48,437,781 of record CM060591.1, read on the forward strand.
GTAAAGAGGTGGATCCACGTACTGTGGTGAAGGATCGTGGGCGGAGAAGGTCTGGAGGGACGACTTCACTGTCTGTGGGACAGAGTTGAGATGCACAGGTTAGCTAATTGTTTTATATAGTATTGCCTTATTTAATGGTTGAACCTAGATAATTGACAAACATTAGGCAATTAATCAGATTGGACGATATCACGTCTATCACTAAAGCTACGTTCACACTGCGAGCCTTAGTGCTGAATTTCGATTTATTGCTCAGATCAGATTTTTTTGTATAGCTGTTCACATTGTTGTTTTAAATGTGGCCAATATCAGATTCCAGTGCAAACAGATCATGGTCCTGGACTGACCCGCATGCGAAAAAGAACCATAAAACGACGGAAGTAAACCTGGAGGACATTAAAGTAAGCGATTACGTGTTTATTAATATTTTGATCTGTCGCCAAAGCTAGCGAATTTAAGCGCAGGCAATATTAAAAACAAACAAAGAGGAGGATGTGAAAAAAGCAGAGTTTTTGGTAACACTTTACAATAAGGTTTCATTAGTAAACATTTGTTAACTATATTAGATAACATGAACTAATAATGAACTGCACTTCTACAGCATTTATTAATCTTTGTTAATGTTAATTTCAGCCCTTACCTATACATTATTAAAATCAAAAGTTGTATTTGTTAACATTAGTTAATGCACTGTGAATGAACATGAACTAACAATGAACAACTGTATTTGTATTAACTAACGTTTAACAAAGATGAACAAATACAATAATGAATGTATTGCTCACGGTTAGTCCATGTTAGTTAATACATTAACTAATGTTAACAAATGAAACCTTATTGTAAAGTTTTACCGAGTTTTTAAACCTTTATGATACGATCCCTCATGTTTTGCTTGTATATAGAGCTGGCACTGCAATACTTATGAGTTCAGACACATCACTGTCCTTCCACTGACTACCTTTTGCAACTGTCTTGATAACGTCGGGTATGTTAAATGACTCCCATGAGCGCAGAATTGTGACGGATATTGCTATAGAGTGATGAAAAAGTGGCATGCATTCTGATATGTTCATACTGAGGTCGCATTGCAAAACATCTGACCTGTAACTGCAAGTTTATTGTTGTTCATCTTTATTTAAGTTTTTTTTTTTTTAAAGTTTTAATTAAGATTGTTAACTAAATTTAAATCATTTTAAGACGTATTAGGGCCCCCCTGGCTGTTTGCTGAGGCCCCCTAGTGGCCCACAACCCATTTTCTGAGAAGCAAGCTTGAGTTTTGGATGGTTTTCAGGCAATTGTCAACTGGGAGAACATCTGGACAACCAACACCAGCTTGCCAAAACTATTGCCAAAACTATTGCCAAAAAAAATGCATGCTACAAAGACTAGTAATACAACAAGCATAAAAAAGAATTCAAAAATCGAACTTGAATCCTAGTTAATGTTCACATCTCTGGACAGTTAGTATACAAAGAGCTACAGTTGTTTCCAAAATGGCTACCAAGGAGTGTCTCTTTACATTCTTTACCATTTAGACCGGTTACTTAACCGGCTACCAGGAATAGAACTTTATAGTAATGTTATAGTAGGCTAGCATAGTACAGCGATCACAACATGCCCTCTGCTCCTCACCCAACTGCCTAAAATAGCAAGAAATATGAATGAAATGCTGCGCTATGCAACATGCAATGCGTACACCAGATTTAATTCCCCATTCCTAGTAGCCTAAAATAGCATATTACAGTAGTTTAGAAGTAGGCTAGCTTAGCTTATCATAGCTCAGCACTCAAACAAGCTGAAGACTGTCGTGCCTCCTTTTGTAACAGATAGCCCCGCTGGAGTGTGCTCTGTATTTAGACCTCATCTGCAATCGAAGACAGTCAGACCCCAGACAAAAATATTAGCACTAAAATTGGCTGCCGGTGCTAATTAGCTTGTTAAAATTAGCCCTTTCTCCATAACATTGATAACTTTCTTAAGAGAGGGAGAACATTATTTAACCTACTCAGTGAAATGTATTTCAAATGTATCTATGCATCAGCATCAGAAATTTAAAAGCAAAAATATTTTGATGAGGGCTTTTTTTCCCCATAGGCATATAACAATATTTTACATCTTTTACAAACATAGAGATGGTTAAACAGAGAAGGAAGCGACTTGAAGATGAAAAGAAGGTGGAGGTCAAGAAGTGTGATAGAGGAAGATAAAAGGAAAGTGAGAGACCTTTCCTCCAGAGAGCCTCTCTCTCCTTCTGCCTATATTTCTCTTCCTGTGTCAGACTTTATATATCCACATTGACCCACAGAGACTGTTGATTAGCTCCCGTCTCCGATAAACCCCCTTTTAGACACATTTACAGTGAGTAAGTGTGTGTGTGTGTGTCTCAACAAACAAGCGAAAGAAACAGATCAAGAAAAAATGATTCTTCAACCCCCCTATATTTAGCTTTATAAGGACGTAACTCGTTTCCATCAGGATGAAAGACGGACTTAGAGATTGATCCCTAACATGCAAGGCTACTGTACAAACAGAATGAAGCAATATCTGTGACACAATTGCTTTTCTTTCAATCCTTCAGAATAAAAGTCAACAAAGCCTTATTAACATGACTTGGGGGATAAAAACGGATTACAATCATAAAAGCATTGAAATGCTTGTGTAGTACAGATAGGATAAATAAAGAATTTGTGTTGGTTAGGGTTTTTTGTCCTTTCATGTTAGCTATAACATTAATGTTAACACATAGGTCTTTTTTTTTGTGTAAAGTATTAGGCCTGCCTCCATTTTCTGATCTTCCTATTTACAATATCTGACTTGGATATTTATGGAAATGAGTATTCTGTTTAGCAGCTCTCTGAATCCCATAATCAGCTCTCAAATGACTCTCGGATATTACATCACTCTAAGATAAATGAATCTGAGTCTTTGATTTGCACTCAGAAAATCTGCCTAGATGTTTTCAAATTCATTGAACTGCTGCACGAGGAGTCCCAACATATGACTTAATTTTCCTTATTGGTCCTTTAAAGACATTTTTCTGGGAGCTTCAAAGTGTCTTGGAAAGAAACAAGTGTGGTAGTCTGAGCTAATTAGTGAAATATTAAACACTCCAAAGGAGAGCATGGGGATGGCCCAGGGGCACTAACTTTAACACAACCACAAATTTATTAAAGTCATTTATGGGAACGAAGGGAGAAAAAAAATCTCTGGAGATAATAAAGACATCATTAATGTGAGAGCTTTCTTGCCTCCTTTGAGTAAAAGTACATTTTACCAAATAACTAAAATGAAAATGATTTACTCGCCTCTATGTTGATCCAATTTCATGATTCCTTTCTCCAGTAGATATGTGTTTTAAAAAAATGTTCAAGCGGCTCGTTCTCATTTAGCAAAAGTATATGGTAATCAAAAAGGCCTCTGCCGTAGCTCTCAAATCTTATTCCCGATTGCACGTTCAAACTTGCCACATAAAGGAATGGCATTAATGACTGATAAACCACTTTTATGGCGCCTTTTTATCCACCAGGAAGCCTCACAGCCCCTGTAACTGTATGCTTTCATTTTATGAAATTCAGTTTTGTCTGAAAAAATAACTTTTTTGGTGGGGGGTGGGGGGGGGGGGGGGGGGTATTGACATGAGGGTGATTAAATGATGGCAGAATTTAATTTCTGGTTGAACTAACACCCAAATGCATGGTTAAAATCCACATGCATCTGAACCCACCCAGTTGGATTGGGCAGAGAACAGGATAATGACATCACCGCAGGGGGTCTGGGTGGAGTGTCTCAGGTCAGGTTAATCAGAGTAAAGCCATGCTGTAAACAGGATGAATCCAGGCTTCAGTGGCCAACCTCCCTAGTACTAACACAAACCTAACATCTAGTTTGAATAGACAGGATGCTTCTCTCTGGACAAATCAAATAAGAGGAAAAAAGAAGTGGACAGGGATACAAGCAATGAGCAAAAAATTTATTGAATGCTTTTGGGTGGATGTTATCCAGCTATTCTTATGTTGTTCATCCCTGTCTCTCTCTCGCCATCGCATCCCTGTCTCTTCATGTTCCTATTTTTTTTTTCCCCCCATAGCTGTTCTCAATCTTAGTGGGATCATACAGTACTATAATCAGATCTGTCTCAGGATTCTGACTGATAGCAGATGTGCAAAATAGACAAACAGAAAGGCAGTGATATAATCAGTTTTACAGTGACAAAGGCTAGATTCACACAGTCAGTGTTTGGGATTAATAATCACATTTACTAACATGTCACTTGAATTGTCTTGCTCACAGTAGCGGTTTGAAAACTGTCTGGATTAATGATTAACTAAAGTCAAGCCCCTTTTCTGTTCTTATAATAGCAGTGGAAAAACGCCTGCAAACATGACTCAGGTAAATATCAAAGATGATGTTCATACACGTTTTACTTATATGTCACTTTAGTTTCTTTTTTCATTAGTTTTCACTATATCAGTGTTAGATTTATTTTGCTTTTATAGTTTTTTTTTTTCAACGTTTTGTAGTTTGTTTAATTAGCTTTAATATTTTAGGACTAGCAACATTTATATGCCGTGAAATTAGTGTAAATGCTATCTATTGGCATGTTTAATGCAGGAAAGTTGTAAGGGTTTCAAGTTTTTAATATATTTAATTTTACATAAGCACATAACATGGTCTATAGGACGCCGAGTTCTTGACCCAAGCTGTCAATATGGTTTTTATATAGCTGAGACACAAATTGTCTTTGTCAGTCATGACAGGACATCTGACAAAATTGGCTTAAATCTGTCTGCTCTGAACATTCATCAACAGACTCTTCAAAAGGAGGCGTTAGACGCCTGAAGGTTTGCCTACAGTTTCCATGTGATATTCTCCATTTTAGCGAACAAGTGAGTGTTAATTACTGAATGAACTTGCTGAGCCACTCCAAGGAAGCACAGACATCAACTCCAGGGTTTGTGCATGCTCTGACTGGGAAGCTTGAAGGAAAGGGAATGGAAAAAGCGAGGGAGGGGCAAAGACAAGAGAGCGCTCGTGCCAAGATGTCTATGACCGGTGGCAGCTGCTGCCCCTCTAATTACCCTGCACCTGCTTGGCTGCCAATCGCCACATTTCCTTTGTCTCATTGGCAGCTTTCACACAAACCTATTCTGCAATTGGACTGGCTGAGACCAGCTTGTAATCGCGATGGGACGCAGCTGCGCTGACCGAAAGCGAATACCCATTTTGATTGTCCTTTTTTATCTAAGGTGCTTTTTTAGTTTTTTTAGCACCAGGCTCCAGCACCTGTTGGGCTAAACACAAAAAAGCAGTGGAACATTAGCAGATGAGGCTTTTGATAAACAAAAGCAGCTCTTGGTTCAGTCAGAAAGATCCTGGGCGGGAATGTAATAGCCGAAAATGAAAGTGCACGTTCTTTGCACGTTTACAGGCACTGTATAAGGTTCTTATTCATTTTTCATTCTCGGTTTTATTTGCTGATTTATCTATTTCTATAGAAGTAGCTGTATCATTTTTGAGCATGTCATTTTCTCATTTTAATGAAAGGAAATTTTTCTTTCTGTCTCACAAAGTTCATGATTGTATCCCAGTTTGTTAGACGTTCAACCTGAGCAACATACTTGACGTGGGAAGAGAGCGTGGCGCCCGCAGGGCAGTGTGATGCTGGTGCATATGGCACATGTAAGTGTGTGTGTGTGGGTGTGTGTGTGTTTAAGAGAAACAGTAGGGGGAGACAGAAGAGGTTTCAGTGCAGCGTGTTGGCTCTATGCCATGCTTGGCTGTTGGGTCTCTTTGTTTGGAATAATGGCCACACAGGCAACACGTGGACCCATTGACAAATGATCTCTGGGTCACATAATCTCCTTCCCTGAGGTCATTTCTCATTTTCTCTCTCTGAAACACACGTATATAGCCAAAAACAATCAGAAAGCCACAAAAGACCCTCCATGTGGCTCATATCCAATTTTTAGTCAGGCCAATCATGGTTTCCTTGCCTCGCGTCACGACTGAAGCTAACATGGAATCCAAATTGACCCATTTTGCTTTTACAATACACGTTCCTGGTCTTACTGTACACGATTGAATGGTGCAGCTTATTCTAAAGAAATACTAATTTTATCTTGGTAGTCTTTTATTAAAATATCAGCTATATTACAAATCCCACTTATTTTTCACCCCCTCGCCTAGGGCTGGAAAATCACACTAACCACTTCAAACCACAAAAAGTAAATAAGACTAGGCTGTGGATTATGAACTCATTATTTGATTATTTTCCATGTTTTGTTCAATTATTTGTTTTCCCCCATCCCCCTACAGTAACAATGTTAACAGTCCAAGGCTTTTCTCAGTTGTACCACCGTGATTAATTAAACCCAGCAAATTGAAGGCATACTGAGATTTTGCACCAAGACTCTGACCCAGGAAATGTGAGACGGTCTGCGTAGACCTAAATATGTGGATGTTTATCTAGCAGTCTATAAACTGATGTTTGCCCATAACTCCCTCAAAGAGGCCCTGAAGTGCTCTGCCTATATATAAGACAGCCACACCTTATCTCAGTAGCACTGTCCATGTTTGGATGTCCCAAGGCCTTGGCATAAGAAAAATGAAGGAAAAGGGGAGTTCTAAGTTTGGAGAAGGGATATAAGGACACTTAACGGCAGGAAAAGGAAGGTGTTCTGTTTTTGGGATGGGTCACGCTACACTTTCCCGCCACCTTGAGCACTCTTCCCAAAGCTTCCTGTGTTGGTGTGAGCTCCTAAAAACACAATCTGACCCCATGACAAGCACTTCTTCATTCTTTTTCCTTCGTGTACTCAAAACATAAAATACTGTCAAATAGCCAAATGGTACAACATCTGTTGTTCTAATTTCTTTAATTTGTTCCTCCCAAATTTGCCGCTGGCCAGCCAAACAAATGCAATTACTACTGTTAATAACCCTGCACAGAACAACCCATCAGTCTCACTAATTCACTCTTTCTGGCAGAATAGTGTAAATAGTCCATATTTAAGAAATTGTTTTTGGAGGATTATGTTTTAGGCATGGGACTTTCAATAAGAGATATTTAGCCTGGAATGACTGACCGTAGCCAAGTCAAACTTGCTTTCCTAGAGGAGAATATTTTTGATGAAGGAAAATGAGGAATCTTATTCCACTTTAATTAGATTTTCTTATAATATAATATTTTCTTTCGATAAATTGCTTGTACGCTGGGAACACAAAGCCTTTAAGTTAAAGTGAAAATTCTGTCATTTACTCACGGTGATGTCGTTCCATTCATCTTTGAAACAAAGATATTTTTGATGAAATCTTAGAGATTTCTGTACTCTCCATTGACAGTTCAAGTTCATAAAGAGATCGTAAAACTAATCCATATGAATTAAGTGGTATAGACCACTCTGAACACGAAATTTTCTGAACGTGATCCTTTTATACGCTGAACAGACTGAATTCAGGCTTTTATTCACATATGAACATTCATCAATGTACACATCAGTTATTATAAACGGAAGCTCAAACATGTTTGCTTGATGTGTGAGAACCAATGAGGTTCATTCTCGTGTGTTACGGAGCACGTTTAAGCTTTTGCAAGAGGTTTGTTCTCGTGCGTCAAGCAGATTCTGTTGAGCTTCTGTTTATGTGTGCTGATCAATGTTTATAAATGTGAATGTGAATAAAAGCCTACATTCAATCAGTTATACCAAATAAAGCAATCGAGTCTCTTCAGAAAATTTGGACTAAACCGCTTAATTCATATGAATTGGTTGTATGATCTCTTTATGAACTTTTTGAAACGTCAAAGTGTCAGTTGCGTAGCTGACAATGGAGGGACAGAAATCACACAGATTTTATTATAAATACCTTCATTTGTGTTCCGAAGATAAAAGTAAGTCTTACCGGTTTGGAATGACATCAGGATGAGTAATTAATGATAGAATTAAACATTTTGGGTGAACACTGTGGGCTCTTCTGATTTTAGTCTTGTTAGTCACGTCTGAAATGTTCAGTAGTTTTCATCAGGGTTTCAAGTTTCCATCCAAATCCATCAGGGTTTCGAGTTCATGCATTAAATTTACATTTTTATCAGTACAAAACTTTGCATCTCAGTGACAAACCTGCAATCTGGTTTAGGTGCAGGTTTGGCTGTCAGTGCTTCAGGGCTTGAAATTTTCAATTCAATTCTAGAATTTAATCGAGGTAGCATACAGGATGCAGAAATTAATATAACGTCTCGGTTACGGATGTAAACCTCGTTCCCTGAGTAGGGAACAGAGACGTTCTGTCGGAGAACGACGAATGGGGTTTTCGCATAGAAAGCCTATCAACTTCGACTATTACAAAACGAGCCAATGGCAAAGAAATGCCATGGGTCTGCGGAATTTGCATAGCGTAACTCCGCCCCACCTTGTGGGTATAAAGCGGAAGACGCCGCAACATGCAGATATGTTTAATCGCTGAGGAGCCAAGACTGAGCTCAGGCGATCCCCGCGGTACAGCGGAGGTGGCAAGAAGACGGAACGTCTCCGTTCCCTACTCAGGGAACGAGGGTCACATCCGTAACCGAGACGTTCCCTTTCTTTGTCACTCCGAGTTCCGTCGGAGGATGACGAATGGGGATACCAGTCTAATCACGCCACCTTCCCAGCTGTCTTCCAGTGCCCTGCGTAAATCTGAGATCCCTGTCGTGGGCTGGCACGGACGAAGGACTCCAATTTAGCAAAGGAATATCAAGGTACACTGGAGAGCATATCCTAAGGTTAGGGGAATATGCAATTACTACCAACCCGGGGGTAGTATTCACATACAAATATGACCCGAGGGATGCATATGGGGAATCACTGGGGTGTCCAGCCACAGGTGGAATATTTCAACCCCAGGGGTGGCAAGGTGGCTTGCCAAGGGAAAGACACATGCTCAGAGAGGCTTACAGTGAAAATACACATGTGGGGGTAGCTCAGAGGAGGTACCATGCACACGGGAGGCACCTAGCCGACGCACAGGCAATAGACACTGGCGCCGACGTCAGGAGTGCTGGAGGAACTCAGGGCTTTCGGGGAAGCTCACCTGAGGAGAATATCGCACGTATCCAGTCCGTGGAGTGGAATGGCGAGCAAGTGAAGACACCTGAGCGCGTCCGGTACTAGCTGGTTGAAGCGAGTACACAAGAGGACAAGATTGTAGAATCTGGCGAATGTGTTGGGTGTCGCCCAGCCTGCAGCTCTGCAGATGTCTGTTAGCAAGGCGCCATGCGCTAGAGCCCAAGAGGACGCCACACTCCGGGTGGAGTGGGCAGTCACACCAAGGGGGCACGGTCGACCTTGCTGCTGGTATGCCAAAGCAATGGCGTCCACTATCCACTGTAGGGCTGAGCAATTTTATCGATTCTGCGATATAAATCGATATTTTTTTCCCCAAGAAAGTATGTTTTTTTAAGCCGCGAGTATCGATACATAAGTCACATTTAAATCCCTGTGTTTAACTTAGCTCGTCAAGAGGCCGTTCACATATCGTGTCTTTTCCGCACTCAAGTTCATTATTTCAAATGTAGGCGCGCGGCAAGCGCCCTCATAATTGAAGCGGCACGCTCATTTTTCCCAGGCGCAGCGAGATGAAAACACCTGGAAACACTCAACTTTTCAGAATGCCGCAAGCGCACCGCAGGTCATGTGACAAGAACCAACCATCAGCCTAACCCTTTCCTTAACAACATTGAAAGCTCGGTCAACATGAAGGATGGGGGTGCACCCAAACACTTCAGGTGTTTTTCTCTTCTCCGTAAATAAATCTTGTAACTTAGCAGAGCTACAGCAAGCATTTTTCAGTGGTGGAAATCTATTAGCTACTAAAACTTCTTTGTCGTTGTGGAGAGCGCAGTGCATGGTTGCTTAGCAACGACAGACGCCACGGGAAAATCGGACCTTTACTATTAATAATAAAAGATAAGCTAATGTGCATTGTAAATGTCAGTAATTTATCTTTTTTGACTCATTCTTTTTATAAAAATGATTTAAAGGCTGAAATATGTGAGGTTTATCTTTTTATAAAACCTTTTTACTCAAAACTTTATGTGCACTTTTTAACTCTGCATTGCAATACTGCACTTTATGTACTTTTCAAAGGCTTGTAAGCTACAGTTTGCACTGTTTCAATAAATGGAACAAATTTTCTCAACACATCTTTGATTCATTTTGTCCAACATTTGCAAGCTGTAGAGACTCTGTCCAGTCAGAGACATATATTGTGTAATTGATGTTTTTAGTTTTCAGTTCAATTCATTAAATCCAAGTAAATGGAACACTCACAAGATGTCACCAAAATCACTCTGTCCCCTTTAAATCTTTCAGAAAATTATGTTAGTGTATCGAATTATATCGAATCGTATCAAATCGTATCGTTGGCTGAATATCGTGTATCGTATCGTATCGTGAGATTAGTGTACCGCTACAGCCCTAATCCACTGAGACAACCTTTGCTTGGAGAGAGCCTTTCCCTTCAGCTTCCCACCATAACAGACAAAGAGCTGGTCTGAGGTCCTGAAACACTGCGTTCTGTCTACATAGATGCGGAGAGCACGTACTGGACAGAGCAATGCCAAGGCTGGGTCTGCCTCCTCCGGGGGCAGCGCATGCAGGTTCACCACCTGGTCCCGGAAGGGAGTGGTAGGAACCTTGGGCACATATCCAGGCCGGGGTCTCAGGATCACGTGAGAGTAAGCCGGCCCGAATTCCAGGCACACTTCGTCAACGGAGAATGCGTGCAGGTCCCCTACCCTCTTGACGGAGGCCAATGCAGTCAGAAGCGCCGTCTTCATAGACAGGAAGTTGAGCTCGACTGACTGCAAAGGCTCAAATGGAGCACTCCGCAGGGCAGATAGAACCACTGCGAGGTCCCAAGAGGGCACGAGAGGAGGGCGAGGAGGATTCAGTCTCCTCGCTCCTCTCAGGAACCTGACGATCAGGTCGTGCTTCCCCACCGACTTACCTTCTATAAGATCATGCTGTGCGGCAATAGCGGCGACATAGACCTTTAGGGTGGAGGGAGACAGCCTTCGCTCCAACCCCTCTTGAAGGAAGGAAAGCACGACGCTGATCGAACATCTCCGGGGGTCTACTCGGGGAGAAGAGCACCAGTTGACGAGTAGGCGTCCTTCAGGTCGATCGCTGCAAACCAATCCTGGTGCCACACACATTCGAAAACGTGTTTGGCGGTGAGCATCTTGAACGGCAGCCTGTGAAGGGAGCGGTTCAGAACGTGCAGATCCAGGATTGGCCGTAACCCACCGGTTTTCTTGGGGACAATGAAGTACGGGCTGTAGAAGCCGGACCTCATTTCGGCTGGAGGGACAGTCTCGATCGCACCCTTCGCCAGCAGGGTAGCAATCTCCGTTCTCATGACCGGGGCATTGCCACTGACCATGGTGGAGCGGACACCCCTGAAGCGGGGAGGAGACCGCGCGAACTGAATCGCGTAGCCGAGCCTGATCGTCCGAGCGACCCAGCGGGACAGGTTGGGAAGCTCTTGCCAAGCTCCCAACGACTGTACCAGCGGGGTCATTCGAACCACAGACTTCCCACCGGTGGTGCAGCGAGGCGGAATGACTGGCCCAGACGTGGACGGCATAGCGGCCTGATGTGGGGGCACAGTCATTGACCGCGCCCTGACAGAGCAGACCAGGGAAGGACAAACGTTCCACGGGGGTCTGCTCTGCCAGGGGGCTGGCGACAGAGGGGGATGAGAGCGGCACGGTCCGGGGACGGTGCGCACTGTCATCCGGCTCTGGGACAGAGGAGGACGAGGGGAGCACGGCCCGGGAGCGGCGCTCCGTGTCGTCCGAGAACTCTGTCTGCTCAGGGATGGACATGTTACTTCTTTCTTTAACCACATTGGGGTGCTGCCCACCCGGGGGTGAGCAGCGGGGAGTGGAGAACAAAAGATTCTCCCCCGGCCCTCCACCGGGGGAAGGAGTGGTCCTGCTACCACCTCCTGAGAAGTAACAGTCGACATCCCTGAGCAGCCCGTCTCAGGAGCGCCGCTTGGCCCGGCGTTTAGCGGGGGGCGGGGCTGGAGAGGGCTGGGACGCCTTCTTGCGGCTTCCTCCACGACCAGGCCCGGGTGAAGGCTGCTGCTTGGGCCGGGTGGGAGGGGCGGGAGCCGCAGGAGGGCGTCCTCGGCGGCGAACAGACTGAGTGACCTGCCCGGCCGACTGGGTGGAGGCAGCAGCGGGTCGGCGGGGCAGGATGTGCTTAATAGCCTTAGTCTGTTTCTGTTGGGCAAAGTCCTCAACTGCACCGCCGAAGAGGCCGGCCTGGGACATGGGGGTGTCGAGCAGCCGCGACCGCTCGGCATCCTTCATGTCAGCCAGGTTCAGCCACAGGTGTCTCTCCTGGACCACGGCTGTGGACATCACCAAACCCAGGGAGCGTGCGGTCACCTTCATCGCCCGGAGAGCGAGGTCGGTGGCGGCGCGCAGCTCATCAAAGAACCCTGGGTCTGTCCTATCCTGGTGCATGTCTCTGAGCATCTGGGCCTGGTAGACCTGCAGAGTGGCCATAGCATGCAGCGAAGCAGCCGCCTGTCCCGCTGCTCTGTAGGACTAATGTAGACGAGTACCTACAGGCTTTGGATGGGTCCTTAGGCTCGCCACGAGAAGAAGCACTCTGAGGACACAGTTGCATCGCAACAGAGCGTTCAACCGGGGGGAGCCCGGTGTACCCACGGGCAGCTGCTCCATCGAGGGGAGGAAAGGCGGATGAAATCAACGAGCGGTCACGGGAAGACATGGGAGACTTCCAGGACTTCGAGATCTCATCATGCACATCCGGGAAGAAAGGAATTGGGGTTGGCTGCGGACGTGAATCCGCAGCCACACCCAAAAACCAATCATCTAGCCGCGAGCGCTCGGGACGGGGCGGAGGAGTCCACTCCAACCCGATGCTCGCGGCCGCCCGGGTAAGCATGGCAGTCATCTCGGGGTCCGACTCGACAAACGACTGCACACCCGAAGGAGGCAGCGCTGTCGAGTCATCATCCGATGAATCCTGCTCACCTTGTGATGCTGCGATGGACATCACATCATCCTCTGTAGCGCCAAAGGAAACACGCGGGGCATCCGAAGATGGACCCGCGGGAATCCCCTGGACATTAACGGGCACCGTCACGAGAGGGGTAGGTGCAGAGCACGGACTGATAGTCGGCGCTTTGTTCCACACCGTCACCCTCAGGTCACCCTGGCCACCAGCCGAAGTACTAGCTCTATTTCTAAAGTCAGTAGATCGGGGTGTGGATGAGGGGACTCTCACTCTTGCGAGATCACTGAGTCTCGACCGTAGTGACGCGATGGTCATGTTCCCACAGAGAGAACATGAGTCATCCACGAGCGCCAATCTAGCGTGATCAATGCCCAAACACACTAGACAGCGCTCGTGCCCATCAGAGTCAGACACGAAACCACCGCAACCAGAAGTGCACGGGCTAGGCATCTTTAAAAAGACGTGCCGCGTGCAAGCTCTTTCAGAGAGGAAACCTCGGTATTGAAGCGCCCAGGGAGAAACACACTCACTGGCAAACCACTGCACAGATAAGCAGGAAGTGTGCACTCGCTGGGAGATCGCCGTCACACCAACACCGGAGAATCTTGTCTTGTAACAGCTGACAGTTCAGAGATGGCTTGTGGAGCGAAGGGATTGCCTTGGCTCCAAAGCGAAAACATATCTTCATGTTGCGGCGTCTTCCGCTTTATACCCACGAGGTGGGGCGGAGTTACGCTATGCAAATTCCGCAGACCCATGGCATTTCTTTGCCATTGGCTCGTTTTGTAATAGTCGAAGTTGATAGGCTTTCTATGCGAAAATCCCATTCGTCGTCCTCCGACGGAACTCGGAGTGACAACGAAAGGGAACTATTATTTTCATTGAAAAGCAAAGCTTAAAACTTTGAATGTTGTTTTGACTAAGCCTTGTTTTATAGTTATAGTCTAAAAGTTTAAAAACCTTGACATTTGAAGGTTTATCAGCTTTTTATATAGATGTATTGAAAGACACTGAAATTTGTATTTAGTTTATATATTTAATCATATTTAATAAGTTAACTTTTGTGGACCAGAGTGGAAGAACACTTTCCCAGAATGCATTACCTGTGTTGTGTTTGTTTGAATTGCAATTTCGTAAATTGCTCTTCCTGTCATTCCAATTCAAATTCCAACTCATGAATGTAAAGGGTGCAAATTCTGGCCTGCAAATTGGGAAACTGTATTTAGTACAAAGGTTTGTGCCACTATATGATTTTTTGGGGGGTGAACTGGTGCTTTCCAATAAGATGGTTTACCACCATTTGCTGCATTTAGCCTGGCCAGCGTATTTCAGGAGAGGGTAGCTGAGGGCTGGGTTATTTATTAAACAACATTCCAGCCTCATTGCATTTCCAAATCCCTCAGGGGATGATTTAATTTCACCATTATATTCTGGAACCCTGAAAACTACACCACACTAGCAAGGTTCAAGGTCCTGCAAGATTTTAATCACATGCTAGAAAGAATCCCGCAGAACTGTCATGGTATCACCTCCTAGCTGCAGGGGCGATAAAAAGTGTTGAGGAGCGGATATTACAGGAGAAAAGGGAAGTTCAACAGACAGGAGATCACAGTGTGTGAGTGGTTGCCTCTAGTCTAAGGAATGAATGAGTATTTACGTGCAGGAGGCTGGTTTACGGCTCATAGCTATATTTTTCCCTGTCAGAGTTTTATTAGTGACAGGGAGAATTTTAACACCTTTCAGAAGCAAGGATACAGTATATCAGTGTCACTGCCTATTTTAAAGTGACTGCAAAAGCCTTCTCTTAAAGGTAAAGTGTGTAATTTCTGCACCACTAGTGTCACAAAATAGAACAACAAAAATAATGTTTTCAAACAGGTTTCCCAAACACCCTGTCATTGGTTGCTTACACAGCCACGCCCACAAATGCACACAATTGGTTGAGCCAATGTCGCTGTGTCAAGCTAGAAAGTAATTTAACCATAGGAAAATAAAATCACCTTTAACAATGCTGGTCTTAATTTGTACAGGCAAGTAAAAACAAGACAAGTCTTTAAAAATTACAGGCGAATTAAAAAATTTAAAGTGTCTTTCTCAAGACTCAAGATTATGATAAATCATAAAATAATCAAAGTGCTTTATGAGTTATGGTGGATTTATCCAATGTCAACTTGGAGACTGTCCTCGAATGCATGTGTGGCAACCGTAACATCAACTTCAGGCCATGATCAATGTACGTTTCAGCCATGCATGCTCATATACACCAGCATAATAGGCATGTTATTCAGTTGGACAGGTACCTGAAAGGATCTCAAGCCTTAGTGAAAGCTGTGTCGTAAGAGTGTGTACAATCATCTGTATGTGCATGTGTGTATGTTTCAAAGTCACAGGTGCATGAGAAAATGTCATCACGTATTTAGGCCTAAGGCACTTAAAACAGAAAAACGGCTGAAATTACAAGAACGAATGTATCGCATCTGTACAAATGGGCCATAGAATGTTTTCAATTAATCTTGAAACCTCATTCTATAAATTATTGGCAAATGGTTATTCCATTCCCCAAACAAAGCTGTATTTATCAACCACAAGATCTGAGGAACAAATAAATAAAAAAACATTTATTTAATGTAAACATGAATTGAAATGTTAACTGCATTCACAATAGTTTTTCTTCTGTAATGCGACATTTCTGAGTAAGTGAAGTGACGTGAAGGCCTGCATTTGTCCTCAGCATTTAACGCACTAAGAATAGTGGGCAGCCATTCCCTGCAGCACCCTGGGAGCGATTGGGGGTTAGGGGCCTTGCTCGACCATCAGGTTACAAGTTACTCTCTAACCGTTACATCTCCAACCATGAAGGACAGAATATTAAAGAAGAAAAATGTAGGTTGGGACTTTTATCCATTGGGATCTTCATTGAGAAAATTGGGCGTTCTAGACCAAAATGAAGTTAGACCCCATTTTGAGTTTGCATATGATTGTGGAGGACTACCCCCCTCTGAAACAGCTGCCATCATCCACTGTTAGCCTTTTAACTGGGACGTGGAAGCTAAAGGTCAAGTTCACCCTCAAGAGCATTACAATGGTAATGCATTATTTGGTGATTTGCAAATAATTTATTGTTATTTGTTATTATTATTATTGACCTAACCTTCATTGCATTAATGTCATCCAGGATAAAATGATTATTTAGAAAGCCACCATTACAAACAAAAGTAACCTAATACAAAGGCTAAATCTTTTTTGATTGATTGTGCACCAGTGGTTCACAATAAGACCGAGCAAGTGTATTAAGAAAGTAAATGCTAAATAGGATCAATTTCTTCAGGCTTTGTGTAGTCACAAGTTCTTCCTTCCTGCGTCCTGTAAATAAGGGCATTACATGTCAGCCCACAGGAAATTGAGACTCAAATGTGATTGTTTCAGTTCTGGCATCAGCACTCCAGGAGCAACGTTTGATGGAAATACAGGAAGAGCTCGTTTGATCTTGCTCTGCAGGCTCTACACACACTTACAAACCCTTCTGGGAAGAGAAAATGTGACGTACTGTGAGGTAAAAAAGCGTGGACATACGCATACATTTCAAATGTCGGATGAACAGTTTGCTTTTTTGTGTTTGTTCATAGTCGGTGTTGCAAAAAATGGTCTTGATAAGTTTCTAGTGCACTTTCAGTGCCGAATCTTACACCTATGCTTGTGTCCTTGTGAAGCTGCTGTTATCTGCTAGGCGGCTAATAAATCAGTCAAACCAAAATTTATTCAGACACCTTCAACATTTCTCACATTATCACAGTTTATTTGCTATAGTTTAGAAAATGGTAATAAAATGTGACAAGAACTCAAGAGTTATTCGTCCGTCCTTCAGATGAGACGTTAAACCGAGGTCCTGACTCTCTGTGGTCATTAAAAATCCCAGGATGTTCTTCGAAAAAGAGTAGGGGTGTAACCCCGGCATCCTGGCCAAATTTGCCCCTTGGCCTCTGTCCATCATGGCCTCCTAATCATCCCTATATACTAATTGGCTTCATCACTCTGTCTCCTCTCCACCAGTAAGCTGGTGTGTGGTGGGCGTTCTGGCGCAATATGGCTGCCGTCGCATCATCCAGGTGGATGCTGCACATTGGTGGTGGTTGAGGAGATTCCCCCTTCCATATGTGAAGCGCTTTGAGGTCCCAGAAAAAGCGCTATATAAATGTAACGAATTATTATTATTATTATTGTTATCAAATCACTGGTTTTGGCCATCCTTCTGTTAGAAAGTCTGACAAATGAATTAGGTTGAATAGCTGACAGCTGTTCAATTTAAGTACTCAATTAGATTTAGGTTAACCAATAACCAGGCAATGCTTAATTTTGGTCAGTCTGTGGTGTAAAAAGGTCACATTAGCAATTAAAGAAAAAACACTTAAGCCAGACATGGTCAGGTCAAAGTGTCTGAATCATTTTTGGTCCCAAATCTTTATACATTTTACTAGTAGTCCACTGTATGAAGCATTTTTGGATATAATATGTCACAGTTTACTTTATTTTGCTATCCTCACTTACATAAATGAACTATAGCGTCTGTAGTGTAGAACTATACTATATGTCCTGCACTATATATACCCACTAGTAAAAAAAAAAAAAAAAATCAAAAATCAAATTTGGTGTCTGAATAATTTTTGGTTTGACTGTACGTGCTTCTTTTGCATGCAGTGTGGAACAGGTTTACATGTACAGCATACACGCACACATTCTTTTGTTTCAGCGTGGCAGTAGACCGTCGAAGAACACAGGTTCAGCAGTGCATGTCAACACTGTCTTTGTGAGGCAAAGGTACAGATAATGTTACTCGCACACGTAACGAAACACATCCCACAACCGTGGACAGATAGCAGACAGAGAGGCTGCCATCAATTGCCACAGTGCTCAATTAGGATAAATGGAGCTATCTCTGGTGTATGTGACCTGGTTCTATAATTAACCCTGGGGGATGACAGCATTAAAGCCTGCTGTATGTATGCGTGTGAGATGTGAATGTCTCGCCTCTTACCGCCAAACCTCCACTTCAAGCACAGACACCGTACACACAGCGGTACATCAAAGCATGGCGTATGGTATGTTCTGCTCATGACAATGTTGACTGTGATTATATACAGCAATACATTCAGACCGCTGCCTTCAAGTTTAAGCTCTCTGATTTACTGTGTGTTTAGAGCAAGAGCTATTCTTGATCACACACTTGCATAAACAGTAAAAAAAAAAAAAAATCTTAAGTTTTCAAGACAACTTTATAATTATTAGCACGTATTGTAAGTTATAATTTACAATAACTCCAAAATTTTAGGAAATTTGCACCCTAGGTCAGACTCAGAGATGTAATGAACAATTAATTAATTCAGTTCACAAAACTGGTCTGAATGATTCGTTCAAAACTTTTTTTTCATGTTGGAGTTTCAGAGCAGCCAGTTTATTATCCCAAAATGTATCTTTTGTGTTTAACTAAAGTAAAAAAGCACTTTTAAATTGATAAATGTAAGCTTAAATCTTTCCCCTCCATTGGCGAGATTTTTCCGTTTTTATGACCAACGTTTCCCCAGCCATTGATGAGTTTTTCTGGTAATCCATGCGCTATAACGCATCATTGCTTACGCACATGAAAGCTATGTGATCATCAAACATTCAACAGAATATAAATCAAAACTGTTTAATGTTACTGAATGAAATGTCGATCCCACAAAGAGGTATACAGGACTGTACAAGCTTTGAAGGTGTAGATTAGTGATGTAGAGTCCGATTCATTTCCGAGAACCGGCTCTTTCGGACAGTTCGTTTCAATGAACCGGTTAAAAAAACTATTCATCGATTCCTTACGTCATCACGCAATGATGTCACTAATCATTGCTTTTCTAACTACTCAGTGTCATGTCATATCAATGACATACAAATAAAGTCATACAGTATGTGTCACCGCATATTGAAACATTCAAATTAAGTTATTTGTGTGAATGCATATTAGTGATTATTGCTTTTCATTCACTTAAAGGTAGGGTATGGGATTTGAAAAACGGCCGGCAGATTTTGAAAATACACAACTCAAAAGGCCCTACCTTCTTTCCTCCAACACTGGCCCTGACTCCACCCATTCGAAGGACATGGATGCGCAATCATGCATCTGCAAAACTCAGATGCGCGAGATTGCACTTACTCTCTCTCTCTCAGTACCGGGGCGACTTGCACTTACTGTGACTGGGTCACAAGCTTTGAGTATGTGCACGAAGGGGACACGTGCGCGATGGGGGGAGGGGGGTATGGTACGACCGTTTGATTGACACACTGACTGTCCAATGATTCTAGGTGGTCTTGGAAATGATTGGCTGGAGTTTTTCGAGTCCTGCCCGTTCCACAGATGATTAAATTGCTTAATTTTCATTTCAGTGCTTCTAACTCAGTGGCTGTAAGTGGGTTAGGAATAGGATTTCAAGTGATTTTGAAAAAAATGTTCAAAAAACAAAATCACATACCCCACCTTTAAGTTAATGGTGTTTGTGGTCAGTTTCATTCGCTGATCCTTCATGTCGGATATGACTGACCAATCATGGATATAAGTTTCCTAAAAGTTTTGCACCTACAGCACACATTACAGACATTGATGCACAAACGCAGATATGCTCTACATCAGTGGTTCCCAACCTTTTTTTGTCTGAGACCCCCTTTTTCCCAAGAAAATATTTTAGGGCCCCCCTTCCCATTTAATGATATTATCGCTCTTGTAAGCTTGCAGCAAGGATGACAAAAAAATTTTTTTCAAACAAACGGTATGTTTATGCACAAATAATAGCCTATAATATTGAAAATACAATAACAAAAACATCAGTAGGCCCTTTGTAATTTAAAAACGTAAGCCTAGGAGAAGCCTATAAATTGGCCCTATTTGAAATGCAAAAACAAAAATATTCATACTGGTGTGTTGGTAAAAAAAAAGAAAGAATAGGCTATTACTAAATGACTGTTGTCTGGTGCCTCAATACTTGCATGTTATTTGTGAGGCTTTATCAATGTGAGGCTTTATTTTTTACGCTTTTGGCACTATAGCGAGCGATAATAAAATTGCATTTATTAACAGAATAATGCGTCTTTCGGAAGAACATTGTAGCCGGAACTACTTCTCTCTGTGTACGTCTATGACGAGTCACGCAGGTACTGGGCTACTCCGCAGCGGCAGCGATCCGAACCAGTGTAAAACAGTCCCAATGTAAACTGTAAACTTATTATAGGTGTACCATAGTGGTTCAGGATAAGACAAAAACACGGATTGGAAAATGGATTCATGATGAACTCGCTCATTATATACATTTTGTCAATTTTGAACAGAAAAAAGTTAAGGACTTTAATGCTCATTGCTAAAACCTTTCAAAATATGACGCGACCCCCCACGGAGCTCGCTGAGGCCCCCTTGTGGGCCTCCCCCCTGTTGGGAACCGATGCTCTACATGTCTATAGAAACAAATAAACCAGTCTTATAAACTCCTTGATTTAACTTAACATATAATCTTAAAATATAATCAGCATGCACAATAAACCATAGTAAAATTCGGGTTTTTCCCATGTTTTAATAAAAAAATGTAGGCCTATTTAATAAAACTTCATAAGAGAATTACATTTTGTTTGTTATTAAAGAAACTTACATTGCACATCAGGCTCATTCAAGTCCTCGGTAATACACACGCATGTGCGTAGTGTCAGCAACTCACTCGACATCCTCGGCAAACTTCGACAGTTGGTTGAACCGGCTCATTCGGTTCTTTTTGAGTCGGACGCGTTACTTCGGCTGTGCGTCTAGCGTCATCAACCCAGAACTAATGTTCGATTCAGTTTTTTTCTATCGAGAACTTTAAGTGAGATAACTCAAGCAGAATGGTTTGCATTGGGAGGAGACAGGCAACAGCCTTACACATGCGTGCACAGAATTGCTTGATTAGCAGGTTTTCATAGACAAAGAGCCTTAAATGACAAGAATTTGGGAGGAAACTGGAGGAAATGGTTTCAAATGGTCAGTTCAAGTTTCTGGTTACAGTTCAATGTCTAATTTTCACCACTAATTTTCAAAACTTTTGTATACCTGACACTAGGATTCACTCATAGCCACACAAACAGAACAAATTTCTCAGTAAATTGTTAAATCAAATATCATGTAAATGATTGCATTGCATGTGACAATTAACGATGCACGTTGAGTTTTCCTAATTTAAAAATTAACTTTTAAAAACAGATGGTTGATGTACAGCATTTCGTTTCACACTCTTGTTAGAACACATTTAGACCTGTCCTTAAACTATGCGGACAGTTATTTTTCTCACCCAGCAGTTGCACTCCTCTGGTCAGACCGTAGACATCTATAAGGGCCCACAGTGGCTCTGTGGTCCGAACGCCGCTGAAGAACAGCATGGGGCTGGAATCGTTGATGCGATAAAATACTCTCCCTTTTTTATCCACCCAGAAGGAAATGAGGTTTCCTTCGTTTGCAAACTCTTCTGGAAGGGCCTTGGCCCAGAAGCCGCTCTGGGATACCAGGTCAGGGCAGGCATATTTGGGTAGACTGTCGGGGTTGATTCGAGACGGGTCTTTAGAAGTGAAGCCCAGGCGGAGAGCGCCACTCCAGCAGCACTGCTTTTTAGTTATCTAAAGACAGGAAAAAATAGATCTGTTATCATTACGACATAAGACGGTGTTCTTTATGAGTCATTGCATAGCATACAAATGTTGATTGAAAAATGTGCAAAGATTGTACCCTTAAAGGGGAATCTTTGTAAGCACTGCTACAGAGGGAAATACTAGAGCCAACTTTGATGGAATTAAATTGAAAATTATCACGTTTAACAAGGTTTTAAAAGAAAGAACTGGAACCTTTTCGGCCAACAGAAAAGAAAAAAACACAAACGAAATGTTCATAGTAGTACTTTAAGGGTACATATTACTGCACTTTGGTACTAATATGCACCTAATTTGTGTAGATATTAAAGATACAGAGTTGTCCTTTTAATTTTTGAAGCTACTTTTAAAAGGTGCCGTGTGCCACTAGCAGCACCAAAATGAATTTAGTTTCCCAAACACAAAATTCCTAATTCACTCTCTATTTAATCTAATTTTTGTTACATTTCGTTTGTGTTTTTTTCTTTTCTGTTGGCCGAAAAGGTTCCAGTTCTTTCTTTTAAAACCTTGTTAAATGTGATTATTTTCAATTTAATTCCATCAAAGTTGGCTCTAGTATTTCCTTCTGTAGCAGTGCTGAAGGCCAAACAGGGGGCATGTTTTGTGATGGTCATAAATGGTTGAGCGTAGCGGACAATTCAGGGGATGTATGAGGCAGTCATGTGGTGTGTTTAGACTAGAGACGCTCTGTTTTATTTGATTTACAGTAACTCCAGGAATGAGCCCTACAAACAATTCAAGAACACAATGACTTATGTCACAGCGGCCCTACGTTACTGAGAATACCAGTATTGAGAACTTGACTAATGAGTGAGTTTACACACAAAACCCTCTGTGTATGTTGGTAGAATAACTGGTTGGTCTACTCTAGATTGAGAGCGATAGTCTGGGATTGGAGTGTTTATTTTAGATTTTTACTGCGTTGACATAGGAAGAGGGAACGTGCGCAACTTCTCTAGAGTGGTGCTTTTAAAGTACAGTAAAGATAGAAGGACAAACCAAGAAAGACAGAAAAAGAAAACGCTATTGCAAGCAAAAAAAAAAATGCATGTGAAAGGTGAAGTGCATTTTTGCACCTCTAGTGGAAACAAACGGAATTGCACAAATGTTTTCAAACATATTTCCCTAAAGCAGGGATCGGCAACCCAAATTGTTGAAAAAAAAAGAGAAAAAAAATCTGTCTGGAGCCGCAAAAAAATAAAAGCTTTATATAAGCCTTATAATGAAGGCAACACATGCTGTAGGCTACGTGTTTATTAGCTTTATTAGCCCCCTAGTATCAAAATGATAAGTAGGCTACAAATTAGAGCTTAGATCGGGCCCGATTTTAACCCGACCATTTTTTAATGCGTGGGTCGTTATAACTGACGTTCTCAACTTTCTTTCTCCCGCTCGCAACATTAATGTTTTGTCCCGTTCCCCACCCGCAAATAGACTTTTTTCTGTAGCCTACCTCCAAATACTTTCAAGTTAGCCTACGTGTCGCCGCCACCGTATCCTCATGATAAATTATTTGTTATTAAGGCATTAAAACACAAACCACTGTTAATTTAACATAAAAGCAAGCAGTTTACTGCGTGCATGATTTGGCATGACTGAATGCGCGCAAAGTGCGCTCTCTTAATAATTCCTAAAAAGCTGACAGTTCATCGCGATCTCACACATCTCTGTTATCATCAATGAAGCTGACTGCACAATGAATCTTTCATAATATCCACACTTTGTTCGTTATAATTAGAGGATTTGCCAGCATACAGAATTCAGCACTGAACAAAAAAGTCAGTTTTGAGCGGTGAGGGGAGTCTATCTTAAATGCTTCTGATTGGACATTGCGTTCAAGAAATCAACACATATGTCTGTGATTGGCTATATCGCTCAACGCTGCAAACATGTTATGAATAGAAATTCTGGCCTGTAAATCGTTTCTATTTTGTTTTAGTAGAGTGAGTGCATTACCGCACGCGCCCGCGCTCGCACTCGGCCATCAAATCTAGTCCCGCGCCGCACTCAATTGCGTTGGGAGTGCTCAGCTATCTTTCTCTTTTTCCCCTTGGGATCCATGGCCCATGACACACCCGCCGGTCTGTTTGTTTGTCAGCCACCGGTCTGGCATCACGCAGATTTGACAGACACGTGTGTCACAGTCTATGACGTAAATTCTTCGTTGACAGAAATGTTGAAATTAAATATTTATTATACACATTTTTACAACGTTGAACAACTTGAAGAATGTTTGTCGTTTTTTTTCCTCCTACAGAAATTATATTAAAACAAAAAATATTTTCCATTTTCAAATTTTTGAAAAAGCTCCAGGGAGCCACTAGGGCGGCGCTTTGCCGCGGGTTGTCGACCTATGCCCTAAAGTATACTTTGTTTTTTACACATACACTAGAGCAGTGTTCCTCAAATCCAGCCCTCGAGGGCCACTGTCCTGCAGAGTTTAAACCATGATCGAACTTGCCTACCTGCAATTTTCTAGTAACTCTGAAGACCTTGACCAGCTTGTTCAGGTGTGTTTGATTAGGGTTGGAACTAAATTCTGCAGGACAGTGGCACACCGGACCGAATTTGAGGAACCGTGCACTAGGGTGCACTCGAATTTTAGCATCAGCATAATGCCTACAAATAATTGCTTTTATCGGCTGATAATCTGTATTATAATTATATCCACTATACGTCGGTGCATCTCTATTTACGAGTTATGGGTTACATATTCTAGGGCTGGGCAACGATTAATCACGATTAATCGCATCCAAATTAAAAGTTTGTGTTTACATAATATAATAATAAATATATATATAATAATAAATGATGTATAAATATATATACAGTATATACATGCATACATTTCTTAAATATATACATGCATATGTGTGTATTTAAATATACAAAATAATTATACGTAGCACACACACACACACACACACACATGTATTATGTAAACACAAACTTTTATTTTGGATGCGATTAATCGTTGCCCAGCCCTAATTTTAACACAAAAAAAAGGATACCCTTTAAAAAAAGACATTTTTCTTTTCTCAGAGATTTCTTTTTCTTTGCTGCAGCAGACACTTGGAAATGTTCACATTCACCTTGTGTGTCGTCCATTTGAGTAATCCGGACCCACTATCCCCCTCAGATTATCCCACAGTTCCCAAATATTCAACTTGCCCTAGATTCATCTATTCCTATCCTTGTCCTTACCTTTAAGCGGACCTGCTCATAAAGAGCAATAGGCCGGTTGCTGAACGTGATTGCATTGCAGAAGCTGGCCTGGCGTTTGACGCTCCTCTGTGATAGATCCATGACTATCTGAGACCCTTTAGCATTGGGGTGGAAGAGAAGGGGGCTCATGGGGACACCTCCGCACGGATGCAAGGGTAAACAGCGCTTCGGTTTGTGGTGGCATCGGTGAGCCGTTGAGGGGAACGGACCACCTAGAGAGTCTAGAAGAGAGAAAGAAAGACGTTTTATAAACCATGGTCTGTCAATATGGTAAAATACTGCAAATGATAAAAGGATAAAAATACATAATGGTGTGAAAATAAGTCAGCTCCAGCTCAGTATGACTAAAGCCTGGCCTTTACTTTCAAATCAATGAACCGTGTAAAATAGCATCAGCCCTTGCATGGTGAGATTTGTCTGACCCCATTTATGTACAGCATTTTTAGTTTTGTAGATAAATCTGATACATCTTCTTCCCAACAGGCTGCACTGGACTGCATAAAGCATAAAGTGCTACAGCGTTTCCTACAGCATTTAATTATTGCAATTCGTTTACGAATTGAATAGTATGTTGCACTGCAGATTTGTCTTTGCTTGTAGTCACGTAATGGAAAATTTAGTTGACTGATTATTGTCACTGTATTAATTCATAACAGGCAGTCTTTCTCTTGTGCAGTCTTTTTCTCATTCACAACTCAAATGTGTGTGCATGCATGCGAGTATGTGTGCGTGCGTGTGTGTGTGTAAAGCTCCACTCCTAGAGTTGCAGGAAACACAGGCATGCTCATTTGAGTCTTAAGTGCACATATACAACATGAATGATGAACAACGCACAAGCAAGGTCTGAACGCTATTTAATTATGCATCCATGTGCCAAAACAATAGAGGTTTTCTAGTCATTTTAAATAGGCCTTCTATCTAAACTAGTAGAGCTATATCTCATTCTATCAATCTATTGTATTATCATTCTATCTATCTATCTATCTATCTATCTATCTATCTATCTATCTATCTATCTATCTATCTATCGTATAACCTTCAACACACTTCTTCTAGGCAAGGTTAACAACTTTTTCTGACAAAATGTTAATATAAATACATTTTTTAATTATGAAAAAATAGGTTTGAATAAGTTATTAGTTGACTCGCTCATAAAGACTTCACTGGATGAATCAGCGTTTTTTAACAAATCTCTTGAAAGAATTATTCAATGACAAATACATTTTTAACAGTCACTTGTCGCCACCTACTGGTGTAATGATGTAATTAAGACAATCTTTATTTAAACCATCAAGTTATTTTCAAAAGATGATTTAATTTACTCTATTTTGATCGCTGCCATAGATATCAGTGTTTATATCTGAAGCATGAACTTTATCCCAGTACTTCTGTGATAATTTGAATTATTGTAACACAGAAATAATGATGCTATGTTTCATACTTAAGGTCAGCGGCAGCGCTAATGAATGTTCGCTGTGAACGTACTTAACAATTTGGCTTTTAAACCTTTGACATCATTTAGGAATAAGATCGTGTGGGTATTTTAATCGAGATCACACTCTTTTAACGATTAACCGTGCAGCTCTAGCTACATTGTGTGTGTGTTTTACTACCCAAGTCCAAATTATAACATTATAAGTACCTTTAGACTAGATGCAGACGTGGCCTAAATAATGGCCAGAGTAACGAATTCGGATGTTTTGATCTACAGAAGTTGAATATCTAGTTTAGCGGAGGCACGTTTTGCAATGCGTACAGTTGGCTCAATGTCGCATTTAGAGACATCCATGAGAGGTTCCAGCTTTATGGCTTGTCTATCTACATTCATTCATGTCCAACATTCACAGAGTTGGCAAGGGGTTCCTTTAACAAGATAACACACCCTCACAGGTCCGTAATGGCACGGTTGGAGGAGCGTCCAGTGATGACACCAGTCCTCTCAGCTATTGTGGCTCCCATGTAGAAACTGATAGTGGGCAATGACATGTTTCCTGAGCAATGCAGATAAGGCTACACTGGTCACCAGAGAAGAGAATATAGACTAGAAATGTTTGTCTATATCTGGCCATGTAAATAGCCTATGTGAACCATCATATGAGAAAACGTTCGCCACGTTCATTTGCTTTTCAGACTTTGTACGTTGCATACATGTGTCTGTAGTGTGTGTGTGTGGGCAGGTCTGTTGGGCGGACGGACACTGTGTATAACACTCATAGTCTGAGCACACTGAAATGAATACATTAGCAAACACAAGAGCTGCAGCTGTCAGACAGAAAATGGAGGTTAAGTAGCAGCTCATGTTCCTTAGCAACGCTGCCATGGCGAGAGTTTCCGTTTTCTGCTGAGCTGAGTTCAGTGTGTTCGCTTTCGCTTCATCTGTACGGACAGGGGAAGTTGGTCCCAGATCAGTGTAAAACCTCTCAAGGTTTAATCTGCAAAAAAAGCCCCCACTTTGGGTCTAGGTGGAAGACACGTTGCATAACTAGTTAAGGTGTGGCGTTAAATGTTCAGTCAACAACTGAGGTCCATTATTCCAAATAATTCAATTAAAATTTTATTTAAATGAACATGAAATTGGCCCCATTATCGTTCTTAATGATGTTCCGGTCTTATTATGAATTATTCATTGCTGCACATTATTCCAAAGAAAAAAGATATAGGTATTGATTTAGCGAACTTATATTAAGTCTGGCTCCATTCTATAAAGTAACACTGACTTTTTATGATTCATCAAATCCCAACCCACTTTTTTCTCTGTTAAAAATGTGTCGTGAACAGCAATTCACATAGCCTTTAATACATTTCTGTTGTCATCCTAAGTTTTATTACATAAGATGCACTTAAGTCATAAAAAGTAACAGCACCGGACATGCAGAAACACAAACACTCTTTGTAAGTAATAGAAGTCACCATTGACATAAACAAACACACAAGCAGATTCCACCCTGGGCTACGGAACACATCATAATGCTGCTATTTCTATGGTAACCACATTCTTTTTTAAGGTAACCAATGGACAGAAGATGTTTCTTACATAAGTGTATTCCATAAAGAACAGCTTGGAGGGCCTGAATCAACACACTTGAGCATTTGAATAATCTAGGGCTTTCAAAAATAATGTTATTTTCTGTTTAACGCATCACAAATATATAACGCAATTAACACAGCATATTCTCCCTTCCAGAAGTAGCAATGCTATGTCAGTTTAGCTTGTTGAGGGGGGTGGGGGGTGGAACCCTAATAGCTGTGTTCCAATTAAGAGGCTGCGTCCTTCGAAGGCTGCGCGACGAAGGCTGTTCCAAAACGAAGGCTCCTTTAAATGTGGCCTCCAAATGCGTTTTTAGTTTCCCGTGCAATGAAGGATACAACAGATGCATCCTTCGCGGCCTTGCCTACCCCAGAATTCATTGCGTGCCAGTGACGATAGGATTACATTGAGGACAGGAGAAAGAAATGTCCAAATTACACCTTTAAACGCAAGTATTGGGTTCAACTTACTCAAATATCGAATGATACAAATGTAAAAATCGTTAAAGCAGTTCAAATATTGACATATCTTACTAACATCAGTGATACTGGCCTTCATTCATTAAACAAACAAACAAACAAACAAACAGGGGCGGTTTCTTCATTAGGGCGATTGGGCGACGCACCACCAAAGTGTGAATGAAAGGGACTTTTTCAATTACATTTACAATCATTCAACCTCAGAGTTACGCTAGCCGTCACTGTCTGGATATAGTCCAATCAGCGTCATGTCACGTTCTATGGAGCACCGCCTCTTTTTGGGCGATTTCACTCTTGCTGAGAATCCCCCAGAGTGTTCCCATAGACTTACATTCAAAGATGTTTTTTTTCGAACTGGAGGCACTGCAATGCATTCTCTATGGGTTCAGGGACGGCTCGCACTAACGTGCTTACGTCATCATACGTATCCTTAACTTGTGCAGCGATTGGTGGGAACAAACATACACTATTAAAAATCTTTAAGATTAAGTGACAAATAATATTTGAAAACAATTTTGAATTTGAGCAACAAGAAAAAATGAAACACTACTTTAATATCTTTATCAAATGTGATAAAAAAAAAATAAAAAAAGAGAACGAGAGCAAGAGAGACTGCTGGGACATCTCGCGAGTGGAGGCCAGTTGAACATGAACAACGTCATGGCGAACGCAGTGTATTAAGCGAGTAATGTGATGTAAGCAGTGTAATAATAGTGAATATAGAAACAAACAATGAGATTTATAGTAAGAGTCATTATTTTTCATTAATATTAAAGTAGTGAAGTTGCCTTTACATGCTTAAGCTGTTAATTTATTCATTGCATGGGTGGACCTTATCCTTATCAATCATCCAAACATTTGCCCCCCCTGAGAGATTTTGCAGGAGCCGTCACTGCAAACAAAAAATACTGTAATATTGTTAAATATTATAACAAAAAAAGTTGAAAAGTTTTCTGTTTTAATATATTTAAATGTAATTTATTCCTGTGATGGCAAAGCTGAATTTTCAGCAATCAAAACTGATCCTTCAGAAATCATTCTAATTTGCTGATTTGGTGCTCAAGAAACATTTCATATTATTATCAGGGTTGAAAATAGTTATATTGCTTAATATTTTGGTGGAAAATGCTTGTTTTAAATTGTAATAATATTTCACATATACTGCATTTTTTTATCAAATAAAAGTAACCTTGTTGAGCATAAGTGCGCAATGTTCCCTTCAATTTTTTTTTTAAAAAAATCGTAATTATTCCAAACTTTTGACCAATAGTGTATATATTCATACTGCAGTTTTATGTGAAGCCAGTATATGGATGGATCTTTAAAAGGTTTTTTGATAATTTCTAAATTTGGAAAGAGGTTTAGTAAACCACACTTGTGTAAATAGTAAATAATTTGTGTTTCTTTTTTTTTTTTTTTTTACTTGCACTGAAGATGATCTCCAAGTGCTAAGGTCAGGTTTAGATTCGCTGTGTAAGGTTGTCAGGTAGCTGCTATCTTTATCCCCATTACATCCTCATTACCATGCAGACGTTCAGGGCAGGTTCAGATGTCTGACTGTAGGTAAGAGAATGTCATGTTGTGTAACACCTCACATCACAGACACTCTCATACACTCAATGTTAAAATAAAACTGCTTGGCCTGCAGCCCTAAAAAGGCCGTTTTCACAACAGAACATCCCGAGGCTCACTTTCCACAGTTTTGTTTGCCGAATATACAGAAAGTTTGTTCCAAAGTGACTTGCAAAGGAGAGAAAGTGTTTGATTATATGCATCACGAGGCGGCAAAGTCTCCAGCCAAATATACTCTGCAAACAGACAGTACAATATCTGTTCTGTTTCATCTGTACAACAGCTACAAAACGACAGTAGGTGCGTCCCAATTTGTGTACTTATGCACTATTCTATGACGTTTTGTAGTATAAATAGTGCGAGTAGTGTGTTTACACTGAACATTCCAAATAGAAAAAGTGCACTTTAAATACCCGGATGATGCACTAATTAACACAAAAAAACAAAGTGTGGAATGTTGGACACTTCATGCGCTCAACTGTCGAAGATTTAAATACAAAGGGGGAAGGGCTATCAGACTCCGATGTTAAATGTTAATATAACCTTATAAAATGAATACATAGTGCATAAGTATATAGTGCGCCATTTGGGACACAACTAGTAAAGTCATTTTAGATGTTCCTTGAGCTGACGTGCAAGCGTTTTCAATGTTTTTTCTTGTCCTGGCGTAATATGCATTTGTAGTGTGTTTGGTCTGGGAAAGCTGCAGGCTCAACAAGTCACGTCAGCTCATTGAGGAAATAATGATATTGTTTGCATAAGTGTATTTATTTTAGTATTGTAAAAGAAGTTCACAGCATGGAAACAGCAGGTTGTAATATAGTTTTGCTTTTAGAAATACTTTCAATTGTATTGCAGTGGAAATGTTTCTTAAATCATTTCAGAATTAAAATCCTTTTAATGAAATAATTGTCATTAGAAATGTGTTGTGTTTGATTATGTCACACATTGTCCTCGTTTCTAAGTCTCTAGGAATTAGCTTTTAATTTGCTCTGTCTGTAATCACATTAATTGTGCTACTGTAAGTACATGTGTTCTGATACTCAATACAACTTCATTATTAAAGCTGTTTTTAGGTATCAGACACCAGAAAGTAAATAATCTACTTGAGAATCTGTTTTTCCTGAATCATTAAACAGTTCAATTTCACTAACTCGCATAAAAGATTCTCTGAAAAACATGGCTGTATGGCAAATGTGCTACTGTAAAAAATAAAAAATAGCTTACATGTTTAAATAAAAGTATACAAGTATGTAAAACAGCAGCATGAGTGTGTGAGATCAGCTGAAATTGGCATCTTAAGAAGAGATGTACTTGGCAACTACAGTGCTAATCCATCTGAGGTGAGAGGCATGTCATGTGACCACAACACATCAGTCACCATGGCTGCAGGCTTGGCTAAAGATTCATATGCTAATAGTTATTCTGGTCCAAAAAAAAATCCCCTGAAAAACAGGGAGTTTCACCTGGCTGAGCACACACCCTCTGGCCTCTGGTTTATACAAAGCCCTCGCTCAAGTGTCGTCACACACATCAATCAGAACACACACGCTGTCACTTAGTATCAAGCATCAACACTAGAAGAATGCATCACTGTCTGTTTATTTATTTCACATTCAAACAACAGCTCAGAACATTACCAAAAATGTTTTAGCCTAACATTGAAGTAGAGAGAATGTTTTGTTCGCTGTACTTGTTCAGTATATGTATATATATACACTGAACAATACAGTGTGTGTGTGTGTGTGTGTGTGTGTGTGTGTGTGTGTGTGTGTGTGTGTCTATATATGAAGAGTTCAGATGCAAAAGCCTCTAAGTGCCATCTGAATTTTTCTTCTAGAATGATCGTTTTTATCAAGCCAGTATATTTAAGTTCAGTAATTTCACTTAAATGACAATTAATAGGTAATTTTTATTGTCATTTAAGTGAAATTACTGAACTTAAATATACGAAATAAAATACTAAAATAAAAGTGTTTAAAGTTAACTTAGTTATCACACCATTTTAAATAATTATGTATAGTATGAAAAATGATTATTAATTTTGAGATATTCTAAATACTACATCTGGCATTGTTATTGAATTGTAAAGTTTGTCTTTACATGTCCTTACTGTCTGTAAAGGTTAACATTAAATGAGTGTTAGATGGCAATCTAGAAGTGAATGGAAATTAAGAAGTGAATCTAAATGTAAAAATAGAAGAAATTAACATGCAAAATGTATTTATTTATTTATAATCAAAGTACTAATATAATTTTAGCTAAATTTTAGTGACATTTTTTTGTATTATTTAGCACAATTATCGACAGTTTTTGTTACATAAGTGTCCTTTATTTTAGTTTTGTTCCTGGGGTGTGGATGTCCGTGTTTGTAATTCTGTCCTGAAGCCAGCTAGCAACTATCTTGCCCTGTAATAAAGTAAAGTATCATGAATGAGTGAACATATTAAGCGCTGTCCGGCTGGCTCTTAGGTGATCTGATCCGTATACACAAACACCAGTGTGTGGGGGTGTCATTTGATTTCTGCGGTGAGAGCGAGGATTAAGTGACTCGTCAAGGATGTTGTGGTCAGCAGAGGTGCAGCAGACGGTTACTTAGCAGCATCAGCACCTGACCTGCAGACATATGTTTCTGACACAACACACTAACTGAGCCATGGAACCACAGCAGGGATTCCAGATAAGAGCACTTCCTCTGTTTGCCTTACAATAATCTGTCACTACAGCGCATTGACTCCTTGTCTGCATGTCAACCAATCACTGATAATCAATCCCAACATGCCCCATTAAAAATCCCAGTCCAAACAAACTCCAGTGCTTACGGTTTCCTCATGTTATTTGTGTGCATGGCTGTCTTACTGTGGATTCAAAAAAGAACACTTTGGTAATTGATTCAGTAATTACAATACTTTCCGTGCTGTTATAAACAAATTAGCAGCGAATAACTGATTCAGCAATGATGAGTAAGAATTGGGGATGCACGGAATATCAGTCCCATACTGGGGTGTGTTTCCCAAAATCAGCTGTGATCGCAAGTTCTGTCATTGCCAATAGAGTTCAATGGAACTTGCGACAATAGTTGGCTAATGATGCTTTTAGGAAATACACCCCTGGTCTATTCTGATTTGTGCCACCATCTGATTTGCATAAGTTTACATAATAACGGTTTTCAGCTGGATATTGGCTGGATGTTTGTTGGATGTTTAAATTGCCCATGCTCATTTCTCCTATTTTTACATTTAGATTACCTTTGCCATCATCTAATGCTCACTTAAAGTGAATCTTTACAGACACTGCACAAGTAACAAAGTAAAAAAAATATTTAGAAAATCTAGAAATGAAAACGCTTATCCATTTTTCATATTGTACATTATAATGATGTGATGCCTAAATTCTCTTTAAGCACCTTTGTTATTTTTAGACAAAATAGTATAGAATTATTAATATGAGTATTATGTATTATAATATCATTAATATAAAGGAATTTATCAGTACCACAATGTAAAACATTATTTTCATGATTTATCACAACTTTTTTTTCTTTTGTCAAATCAACTAATATGGTTCAGATAATATAGGCTAATATTTTGAGTTTCTGTTGATTAAACCAATCTCCTTCATTGTTTCAATTAACTTAAAATGTTAAGTCAGCCAGGTTACTTTTTAAGTTAAACCAACAATATTTTTTTCCCCAGTTTTATATTGTCGCATCCTTACTAAGAATGAATTGCACAATTGCCATTTATTGCACAACATGAATTATATAACCATATGCAAATCAAATAATTGTACAAAAAAAAATAGAATAGACCAGATAATTTGTATGCAAAAAAACACATGCAAAAACACTGATAATTTGCATTTAACTTTCCATATTTGTAACGGTTTAAGGTGGAGTAGGAGATATTAGGAACAACTGTCCTAATGTTCCATTTTTAACAGACTTTATAAAAAAAACCCAGAATTATTCATATTTTTCCTGCCTCAGAGGCCAGGATGTGTTCCAGAGTTGCATGAGAAACACCCACCAGTCTTAAACACACACAACACAAACATACAGTACATTAAGTGTCTCTATCCAGCTCAAACAAACCAGACAATCGTGCACAGTTCTGGATGGTTTCTGGTTTCATACAAAGATCAGATAAAGCACTGTTATCTACTATATCTGAGGTGAAAGATGCGAGCGTACCCGGATAGGCAATTTATTATATCCACTGTCAGCCTGTTACAAGAACTGAAAAACAAGCCCTGACTCAGAAATGGGAACTGGAAAGAGAATTTTTTTTTATAAAGACAAACTAAAAACATTGTTGAGGCAGAAGAGCAGCAGTCAAAGACATAAGATCTACAAAGACAGAGCACTCATAATACTATGAGTGGGAGAAAGTGCAACACGCAATATGACGGAAAAAGTCGCACCTTCTAAATAAAACAATCGCCAATTGGTGAAGTCATTGTGAGAGACGCGTGCTTATGGCTTCACAAGCGCATTGGCTTGTCCAATGGCTGGTTAGAAAATTTGGCTGGTTAGAAACTAAATTTACAAGAGAGTTGTTGTCAGATTTCATTGGTGATTTCAAATAAGGGAATATAATGGTAAGCTTGGTCAACAGCTTTGGAGAATTTAATGTTTCTCCATTCAAAGAGATGTTGTACTTGCATGACTGAAATACCTGCCTGAAAGGCGTTTCAAAGATGGCCGCCGAGTAAAATGACTTGCCTTAAAGGGACTTGTGCTGTAATACGTTAAGCAAGAATGATGCTCAAATCTGGCTTGCGTCATTTCCCAATCCTGTTTCCACCTCTTCCCATCATTTCCTTTTGTCTTCTTAATACTCTTCAAAAATAAAATTCAAGTTCAAGTTCAAGGCATCCATCAACCAAATGACTATATTTTTTTTTGTGTGTCTTTATGGTTTTTAAATATTTGTTTATGCTTCTAATCAAATGTAATGTTTTCATTTCAGAGCTGACTGTTTGTTATGTACGCCGTTGCACTCATGTTGCTCATTGTGGTTTTGCAATGTGATTTATTTAATTATGTATTTCTTTTAATTAATTCATTTCCTCAGGGGTTTACTCAGTACATTTCGAACAAGTGCACTAACACCAGGTGCTACTACACATACTGGACTGTCATATATCTAGTCCCTGTTTACCTAATTGGATGGGATAAAGTGCTTTAATTAGAATTAATGATCAAGTGAGTCTGATCCACCAAGGGTTCAGATTAACTCATCCAGGCCAGTAAGACAGAGAGATTTACATAAACCAACTGCTCACAGTCTGTTTCAGTTACAGACACACATCCAACAAGGAAGATTATTCACCCATTCACCCTGCAGGCCAACGGAAATCATCCTGTACCACCTCTATCTATCTATCTATCTATCTATCTATCTATCTATCTATCTATCTATCTATCTATCTATCTATCTATCTATCTATAAAGCAATGACATAAAAACAGATACTAGTTGTAAATTGCAAAGCAAGAAATACATGTTAGAAGAGCTTGCCAAAACATATAGACTCTAGCAGCACAACAGCCTGAACATGAATTTGAAG
The DNA here is from genome assembly GCA_030578255.1 of Tiaroga cobitis. Lineage (NCBI taxonomy): Eukaryota > Metazoa > Chordata > Actinopteri > Cypriniformes > Leuciscidae > Tiaroga > Tiaroga cobitis. The sequence goes on from CM060591.1 coordinate 48,473,377, forward strand.
AAAAAAAAACAAGAAAACTGAAAACTGAACATGAAAAAAATATATATATATTTCAGGGAATATCTGTAGACTTTCTACTCTGAGTAACCGACAACCGTGCATTTTTATGTAAAACCAAACAATTAATTTATTGATTTATTTGATTCTCTTTTGAGCCAGCTGCTTCACGGGCATGTAAATCACCTAGTAAAATTAAACGTTGTGGGAAAACCCGCAGTGAATCCTTCTTATTCCCAACAACAGAGGGAATCCCCACAAAATCCCTTCCCTTTCTCACGCTTTCAATCTGCTGTGGGGGAAACACGTCTGATGTCGAAAGCGCGTTCACTGACACGAGCGCAAAATCTCCAGAAACCTACAGTCTACATTAAGTAGCCTATATGACTTGTGCTCGAATGTGTTTTATTCTATTCCTTGCAAGTATTCTAATATGTAGGCTATAATAAAGGCAGACGTTTTCAGTTCCAAATTATCTTGAATTAATCTATTATGTACAATACAGCTGAAGCAGAGCGTACAAACAGAAGGAACATCATTCAGCGGTTGCATGTAGATCCTTAACGCAGTTCCTCACCGTACAATGCGTTTCGGGTTATCTGGCCTCCCATGACTCAACGCCGGGTCACTGTTTTTTTGCGCTGGCCGCGTTTATTTCTCAAAGGTGGAGAGTGCGATAATTCCACACCGACATCATGGTCGAGGAAAATATCTCTCGGCCCCCCGAAACGAGATGTAAACAGTCGGACACTCCTCCAGTCTCGGTGCTCATTGACTGAGCGCGCGGACACCAGAGCCACACTGACTCATTTACATAGAAGGCGGAGTCTAAAAGCCCTTCACTGGGTGTCACTCCCATCCGCAACAGACCCACGCAGACATAAATACTCAAGAAACACACTGTAAAAATGTACATAACATAACACCCATTCTACAACCTAATATTTTCTTAAACACATGCAATGGATGTTGGCTATATTGTTGTGCACGTTTTTTCTAACAATTATTTACAATGGCTAGATAGATACCCATTATGCATTATACAATTTACAGTGTTATGTATAATGCATTACTAAGTAATTAATTAGCCTACTGTAATTTAATCACTTTTCCCTAGAAAAAGTCAAGTTAGGGATTACTCTTAATTTTTCTGTAATTTACTTCTGATGTAATTGCATAAAAAACTGTATAGAACAGTTCTATATTAAACAATAGATTTAACATCACAATTTAACGTCTAATGTTAAAATGTAATTTTAATGTAACCTTCTCCCTTCTAAATACTTTGGTCAGTTCAAGAATAATTTATGCAATTTTATATTATTTATTTGAAAGAATTAAAAGAACAGTTTCATGTCTATCCTTATATTTTTCAACTGGTCGAGACTGAAATGGGATTTAGAAAGTAATAAGTAATTCATTACTTTTCAGAGAGTAAATAATACAGTTATATAATTACACTGTTGAAGATGTAATTAGTAGCTAGTAATTGATTACTTTTTTTGTGTAACTTACCCAACGCTGTTCATTTATAGGCCTATATTTATTAGCCTATATTGATACTGTATATATCCAAGTATACATTTCGGTATTAGAATTAAAAGAATATTTATTTCTTTTTATGGATTTTATTTTAGTGTAGGGATTCAGGGACAACATTAATTTTATGTCATATTTTAATTCCCAAGTTCAAAGGGTGAAGGCTGTCAAATGTTCAATTGTGAGTTCATCTATAAACGTATTAATCTACCTTTACAGTTTCACTCACCGGCGTTGTTTAATATTTGTTTGCAAGAAAAAGGTCCTAGATATTTAACAAAAATATTCGTCCACTATTGTAAACAAAAATGCACTGTTGGGTGTACATATGCACACTTCTCTATGTGGTTGACCTGCAATATCTCAAGAGGAAATACAGCTTTCAATTTGAAGTAAAAAAGTGTCAAAAGAGGCATGGTTTTTAGCAAACAGCCACAAAATAATGTCAAACGAAATGTGCCTAATGGGAAAATGATGTTTACAATCCCCTTTTTGTCATGTCTTTGAGATACAGTATAACGCCAAACAAAGTCCATATGGCCAAACCTCTCAACGTCTCAGCAGAATGACTGCATTAGTCTATGTTAAAAAAAAAAAAACAGAACTTCCTTTCCTCTCTGGCTTTCTGTGAATGCTGTCCTCTCTCTTCTGTGAGAATTATGCCCTGATATTATTTCTGATACAGTTCAGAGGACGGTTCATTCGTAACACTTTAGAAATGACATGGCAGAATTGTCATTTGGTTATATAAATCAGTTGATAAACAATTAGCCTGAGAGTTTCACTGTATCAAGTTAATAAATAAATGTGATCAACAAAGGGCCGGGAGGATATAAACTCATTTAAACTCATTCTCACTATTGCCTCTCTGATTACGTGGACAACATTATCCACTAAAATCACGTTAGCAATAATATTTACTTTTTTTGCCGTCCCCCTTTTTAACAATTGGAATTTCGAAGGGAACCAGAACAAACCACAGGCCTTCGCTCCAGAACACCACCACTTTGATCAAAATGAAATCATCGCTTACTCCGCAACGATGGGCTGATTGGTGCACTCTCGCTCACACATGGTGCACACATTTTTGGGAGCTCATGCCCGAAACGCACAAGCGCTTGTGCTACTTTTGTGCTCAGGAATAGGGGATTGTCATACGGCTTTCATTAGCACCGCATGGATAATGAATCGATATCCTCTACAATACATGACAAACAGAAATGAATGGTGCTCTTACGAAAACCTCCTTCTGAGAATTATGACAGTGCATGTTTGCCATTTAGTTGTTTTCGGGTTGAGGTAACTGGTGGAGTCATTTTATTTTCTGCAGGCAAGACACACTAATATATTCAGAGTTCATTCATGAAACTCCTCCGAGCAGCTGATATTGTCTTTTAAAGCTGACTGCTTTGGCCTATCAATCTGGGGTGTGTTTCCCATACAACGACACAACTCGCCGCTTAGCTACCATAGTACGATGCATCGTTGAAGAAATCAACTAGCTAGTCACCAAGGGGGTAATCCATCAGCCGGAAGTTGAAGCCTCGCGGGAGCCGCCATTGTAGCAGAACTTCACCTGCTGTTAGCATCCCATTGACTCCCATTCATTTTGGCGTCACTTTGACAGCGAATAACTTTACATCTGAGGCGTCCAAAGGCTTAATTTGTCGATTATTTATTTCTAAAGAAACACGAAAATGTATAAAATGCTCCATTACTTTGTATCTTACGTTACGACCCTGTAGAAGCCGTTATTGTAAAAAATAGGCTTAAGATTGCGTCATAACCACGGGACTTTCTGTCGCACAATAGACATTACCGTATAGACAGGAGGAGAACCTCGCGGCAATCTTTTACTGTCTATGAGGCAATCGGGGGAACATGAAGGCACAAAGTCAAGGTAGAAGCCCACAAATAGAGAGTCCATAAAAGCAACGGGACAAAATATTTCAACAACGTTTTTGAGGAATTAGGTGATTCAGATTTGTCTTGGCACAGCTACTAGAAGATTAACGAATGTCAGACTGTCGTCACGCTCAGTTTGAGCCTGCGCACTCGCTCAGACATCAGACAGGAAGTGCAATAATCGGGCTTCAAGTCTTCTCCGTTGAAATCAATGGGGTCGCTGTGTCCATTTCTTTTACTGTCTATGCTAGTCACGAGTCACGACTGTTTCCTGAAACCATATTGTCGCAAAATTGTCGTTCAACCACATTGGTTAATGATGTCACGAACTTGGAGGAGTGAAACTTCTTTTTATGAATCTGTTTGAGATCGAATTAATGCTAGATGTTTTGCTATAAATTACGGACATGGCATCTGAGGACTATTTCTCATTTTTCTCAGTTATTTTGCTTTATTTACGGATTCAATCATAGGCTCGTTCTTGCGTGCTAGAGCACATATGCACTATTAAAAAAAAGGTGCTTTAAATCTCTTGACAAACTAAAAGACGTAAAATACATTTGTAGGCTACATATTCTAAATAAAAGACACAGGTTGTACTGAATGTCAGCTTGCTTATTTTGTTCAAGATAAGGATTATTAAGCCCACATGTCATGTAAACAAGAAACTATGCTTCTAACCACAGGCTCGAGAGCTGTCGTTCCGAACACACAACTTTGCGATGCTGCTTGCGACTGTTCGTTGGAACTATAGTTTCGGGAAACACCAACTACAGCTCGCTGCATCCTGCGGTGGATATCCAACCCGGCCCACATCCAAGTGTGACGTCAGAAGCCACGCCCATCCAAGTGTGGCGTCGGAGGCCACGTGACTCGATTTGTTGTACACATGCGCAAAATAGCGCTGCTTCCTGTCGGAAATATTTTTACGGTTATCATAGTTATTGGTTTATAATAAAGATGAGGTTATTTGTGTAGAGGTGTGACGCTAGAGATTGTTGGTGCAGTTAAATGGTGACGCTTTTTCAGGCTTGGAATAGTATAATATACATATAAGGGAGCCTCTATACTAAAACTTAAACGAATTTTTGTCACTTTCTTAGTGATCCAAACTGCACTTATAGTTACCCCTTCCAAATAATAAAAAAATAAATGTAAACTTTTCGTTCGACATTGACAACTTTTCGGCATTTCTTTATAGAAATATTGCTTTTTTACAACCAAAGAATTCACTTAATGCCTGTTACAGCAAATGACTTTGAAATCAAATATAGAACAGCAGAATGGAATTTATGTAAACCTTAAATTAAAGAACCAATATGGTGAGACTCAAAAAATTAGAATATCATGCAAAAATTAATTTATTTCAGTAGTTCAACTAAAAGCTAATACTAATAGACTCATTACATCCAAAGTGAGATATTTCAAGCCTTTATGCGTAATAAATTTGATGATTATGGCTTACAGCTATGTTGAATTACTGAAATAAATGAAGTTTTGCACAAACATATAATCTCAGGAGTATTTCTATAAAATGTGTTTTTTTTATTCGAAATGCATGAGGCATTTTGAAAATTTCAAATTACACAAAACAAATTAAAAATGTATATCAATCTTTAAACAACTGAAAAAGTGGAGTGAATCTTACTTTCTTGAATTATGCTGTATATTGATTAACCTCCTTAAGTTGAACTAATTTGCTCATTATCAGGTAAAATAACAATGGAATCAGCATGCAGTCACTAAATGATATGGCCAAATATCAGAAGGCAAAACTCCAGAATGATTAAAGCATGAATTTATTTATATATAAACATGTATTTATTTATATTATATGAAAGAACAAAATTATTTGTGCTAGAACAAAAGCACCAAAAAGATCCCCTTTCCTCCAGTTGCTGCAAGAATGGCTTCAACTCTGAGAGAGAGAGAGAGAGAGAGAGAGAGAGAGAGAGAGAGAGAGAGAGAGAGAGAGAGAGAGAGAGAGAGAGAGAGAGAGAGAGAGAGAGAAATATAAATTTGTTAACATGCTGAACTGAAATATATATTTCTGATTTAACACTTAACACTTATTAAATGTTGGAGTTGTAGAGACTGTTACAACAGTTTATCATCACATTACATTATCTAAACATGTTTAACTTCTTTGCATAGCAAAAAACTTTTTCAATATGCAGTATTTACAACTGACAGAGTGACATATTCTCATATTCTTGATCTCATATTATTTACAAGTAGAATAAGATTTACAGGATGTAACGTCACACATAAGCACTGAAATAATAATAAATTTTTCATATTTACCCTTAATCCAAATAACAACATTAAATTGGTGATAACAATGCAGTTAGTATAGTATAATAGTAATAGTATACTAAAAATTCTCAGTTAAGAATCTAACGTAGTTAACGTTACTGATAGGAAATTCACTAAGCCACATGTAACGTTAACACACAACTCAGTTAAGACATCGCAGGGGAGTTAAATGACCAAATATGTAAGTTGAAGATAATTCTTAGCTCTAAAACAACATCATCAAACCTTATTGAATCGAATTACATCGATATTTTGACAAGTATTACATATGGCGGGCTTTCGCGCTGAGCACGCATTCTAGTCAAGTGATCAACCGCACCAAACTATTATAAAAGTGATAAGAGCTGCTTTTAACAGGTAGCTAACACATCTCATTCTCATACAACGCATTCTTATATTATGTTGAACAGTGTTTATACTAAAACCGCAAGTGTGTTTCGTGCATTTTGTTTCGCAGTTACCTTCGTCTTCTCTAGATGCTTCTTCCAGTGTTTAATTGTTAACGTACGTTAATGAGAACGTGTCCAATTTGGGCATGGGCGTGGTGGCTTCTGACGTCACACTTGGATGTGGGTCGGGTTGGATATCCACCGCAGGATGCAGCGAGAGGCTTCTCGGAAACACAGGCTTGTTTAATGCTGATAACGACGGAACTTGCGACCATAGTTGGCTAACGATGCTTTCGGGAAACGCACCCGTTTCTTTGTTTTTTTTTTTGTCCTGAACCGGCTCATCTCCGTGCAGCGGTCCATGTGAATATTCACAGCTCCGAGCACCCCTACTTCCCCAGCACCACCTGCCTAGATCTGCTAGGGGGTTCTCCCCACTTTCCTTGCAGCAGGTCATGTCCTATTTACTGTATTTATGTGCGTGTTTCGGCAATAGACTTCACTCATGCCATCAGCCACAGCGTAGCAGATCTAGTCCGCCAAGACAAAGCCTATGTACATTCCATTCTTAAAAATAAAATGCTGTTTAATACTATTCCAAGAGTTGTCACGATTGAAATGTGTGTGTGTGTGTGTGTGTGTGTGTGTAGTGTACAAAGCAAAGAGCAAATGGCTTTCGACCATTCTCACTATATACTCTGGGTAAACAAATTTATGGTAAGTGCTTTATAAAAATGGCTAAACTCTGAAACCTGAAATGATTGGAAGCACATTGCAATTGGAGATTGGCTGACAAAGTGTCCATGAAATACTATCCTCATTAGAACCAAGAGACAGCCGATGCTGGAACAGCACTTATGGATGACTTGACAGGCACTGCGGCTGAACCCCAGTCTGCATTTGAGAGCTGGGGAGACAGCCGAGGCCAATTATGCTGACCTTTAGGATTCAGATCCCAAAGTGGGAATTTTCCTTTGCGGATACAACATCAATCCTGCAGTCACAGGGGAGTTTGCTGAGGCTGTATATCGGTGTGTATTGTGTTTGTGCAAGCTGCATTAGGTTCTCACGAGGTTGCCCCCTCTCTCCTTTAATTCTAAACACATATTCTCTTACATAATACACTCAGATAGATAAAATGCTTTGGAGAGGCTCTACTAATAGAGCAATCCATTATATTTCTCATCCTATGTCAAAATACACAATTTACATTTTATGATTAGACCTCATAATTTCATTAATCCTGCTCGCAGTCTCAACCTTGAATAATGTCACAAGTTTTATAATGCATTGCCAGTCAGGTAATTAATTGTTAAACTTAAGAGAAATGATACAACAAAAACCTATATTCACGAGGCTTATTGCACGGTTCTCTGGAAAAGGTTTTTTTGGATGCCAAGTAACTTAAAATATATAGGCAACTAATATATTTTTTACTCATCTATAACGTGTGAGGGGAAAAAAACTGACTGCATTATTAAAAAGACGACATGTTATTGTCACAGGAGGTTGTAGCAAGGAGAGTAGAGAGGCAGGATCTAATGCAACAATCTTTTTTTTCCACAATAACAAATGTAGGAGAACTGGAGCAACGCAGCAGCACATGATAAAGTCAGCAGAAGGATAACCCCACCAACTGTACATTGACATGAGAGTGAATAGGGACGAACAGAAAGTGAGGGCTATATATATATATATATATATATATATATATATATATATATATATATATATATATATATATATATATATATATATATATATATATATATATATATATATATATATATATATATATCATGGATCATGTGACACTGAAAACTGGAATAACCATGCTGAAAATTCAGCTTTGCATCACAGGAGAATATTACGTTTCATAATGAATTAAAATAGAAACCATTATTTTAAATTGTAATAATAATTCTAAATATTTTATAATATTATTATATCACAATGTTACCTAAGAGACTTGTGCAGTATGTGTATGTGTGTATGTATGTAAATTACATGTGCATTTACTGTACACTAAGTGTATTAAAAATGTCGTATTATGTTAACTTTGACAAACTTGAAGTATTTCTCTCACTTTCTTTTCAGATATTCTCAGTTTCTTTTTTTGCTCTAGTAACCCTGCTCTGAAATACTTGATTCTGGTAAAAAAAAAAAGTTGTATAATGACCACTAAAAAGAACCCTTGAAAGAGACCCTTAAAGGGATACTCTACCCAAAAATGTAAATACTTTCATCATTTACTCGCCCTCAAGTTGTTCCAAACCTGTATGAGTTTCTTTCTTCTGCTGAACACAAAGGAAGATATTTTGAAGAACTGAAACTTTGGCACCATTGACTTCCATAGTAGAAAAAAAATATATTATGGAAGTCAATGGTGCCAAAGTTTCAATTGTTCTTCAAAATATCTTCCTTTGTGTTCAGCAGAAGAAAGAAACTCATACAGGTTTGCAACAACTTGAGGGCGAGTAAATGATGACAGAATTTTCATTTTTGGGTGGAGTATCCCTTTAAGGGTGATACTTTTCAGCTTGCAATAGCTGACTCTATATTATACATTACTTATTTTACCTCAATGCTTTAGATTTTATTGCACACTGTACATCACATGGTTAGCATGGTTAGTTACAAACTCTATATCTGACTTATGTATAGGCCTATGTGTTTCATTGGAACTCAGCCATGGATACAATTGTGTCTCCCTCATGCCATATTTCTTCATAATAGATCTGATTACATGAACCCAATCGTTTCCCTATATTCACTGTTGGAACTTCATTTTGCATCTGTCAGCAACTGCTGGTGTTTACGTTGACCATACGGAGGACTTTTCCTGACATATGGATAAACACTAATCAGTCTCACAATTGCTTGGCAGAGTCTGACACTGAGTGTTCTTTAGTTGCTGATGTTTAATAAAATAAATGTCCAGTTTGGGTGATGTGCTGGACTTTGAAACTGCATGTGCTTCCATTGCCGTATGTGGATTCAAAATGCTTATTTTGATAGTGTATAAAATCAGGTGAATCAGACACTCTTGAATGATACTTGTAGTCACATTGAGTCCAGCGGAGTATCTCCTTGTTGTTTGGTGGTGGATGTGAAAACTGCAGGCCAGAGCCAAATTTAGCTTGTAATTATTGATCAAGGACAGACATTGCTGCTAGTGTCATGGTGCCGTGTGAGCTGGTGTGTATCCAGTAAACACTCCCTGTCCCCCAGAGGTGTGTGTCTCCGTGTGTAATGTCGGTGAGTATGAGAGTGTGTGTGAACGCTCTTATTTTTACTGCCATCATCTGCCGTTCTACAGCAGCTGCAGATCAGTGGAGGTTTCCACGACAACAAGAGATTATGGTTTCACCGGGTTCAAATCACACGTGTCTGTGATAAAGAAATACTGTAAGCGTACACATTTTCAGCTACATAAAATGTGAATGTCTGTATTCTGTGCGCAATTACGTGCATTTTGATGCATGTATGCTGAACATTTACAATTGATGTAAATCGATTTTAGCCATTATGGCAGTATACACTATGTTTTGGAAAAAAAATATTACAGACTAAGATGATTTGCTGGACTCCCAAACTTAGAGGGCACTAGATAGCTGACTAGAGAGATGAAATACAACCTGACCAGAGCAGCTTCACCATCAAACCAGTTAATGGACCTGGTAAACTCACGGCAAGTTGTTCGCTTAGCGGTAAAATTAATTTTGAAACGCCTTTCCAGGGGTATACTGTTATTGAACATCCCAATGCTGCCCTGCTGAGGGTGGCGTTTAGATAAATATGCAAAATATGTGCTGCGCGCTTTCCTCTCAATAACAAAAAAAACATAAAACAAAAATGTAAGCGGCTAGAAAACAGCAGTTAAGAAAGCATCTGATCACAGATATGTGGATATATGTGCGCCAGCTCTTTAATTCAACACTTCAGTCAGTTAACGTCACGACAAATACAATATATTTTAAAACAATCAGCTTTACAGTATTAAACATGAAAAAACAGAGTCAGAGTTGCGTTCAATTCGAATTTTAAATTCAATTTCTACTATAAAGCAGCTCGTGTTTGCGTCTGACTTCAACGAATTGAACAAAACAAATGAACCAGAGAAGATTTTGCTGTCAAAGAAGGCGGAGCCTAAGAGCCACACCTACTTATTACATAATTGCTATGTACCATCAATGGTAGTTCGAAGGTGTTTACCAACCACAGCAAGCTGTTTCAAACTCCCAAAACGAACTCCAAACAAACCTTGATTTGGCCTGTTGTTTGAAATGACATCACAACAGTTTGTTTCGATTTCACTCGAAGTAAATCTGTGTGTGCAAACTGTTACGTCTGTTTGTTTGCTTGCATGTTTTCAGTAGGGGAGCCATCATGGTAAAACTGCTCCGTAGCAGTAACCAGCTAGCTTGTGGCAGTAACCAGCAATGCCCATCTAGAACAAGGTAAAGCCATCTTGGATTTTCCAAGATGAGCCATCACTGTCATCTTATCATAGTGAACAAAAAACATAATAATTGGTTTAAGTGAAGTACATCCAATATGGCAAGATGATTCTCTCTTTTCTACTGAGTCACTGCAGTAACTAAATATGGAGGCAGCTGCAGAGAGAGTCGAGGAGGGTCTATAGACACACACACACACACACACACACACACACACACACACACACACAAAGTCTCTAAATAAGAGACCATTCAAATACAGATCTCTTGTAGCATACCATGTGCAAAATATTACAAAGGAACATTAGATGCTCTCATTATTACAGACATGTGCAGCGAGAGAGAGAAGTAAACAGCTCAATATTGGTGCTATTGGAGCCTGTTGCAAAAATGACTGTGGTAAACCATGGTATTTGAGGCAATAAAAATATGAATGTATTAATATATCATGGTTTTTACATACCATGGAGGTAGTACCATCCCATGATATGTACATGTCATGCCAACATGTTTTATTTTAAATAAAAATTGTTCTATTCTAATCCCTTTTCTGCTTTAGACTCTCTTTAGTGTGTTTATTAATTTCATACATAACATCGTCTTAGTACATCTTGGGTGGAAAATTTGGGCTCATTGTATTTAATAAAAGAGTTGTGAGCTACTTTGTGAACCAATGAGAGGAGATGAAAGTCAAGTGGTAAAAGGATCTGTCATTGAGGTTTAATAATACACACACGCACACACACACACCTTATAAGAGCCTTATAGTTTGACTTAGAAGTAAGATATTAGAGAAGGAGGATTCAATATTATTAAATGTGAAGCATAGATCATAATAAATACTTGTAATAAATACTTTAAATTATGGATGGATTTTTTTTGTTGTTGGTCTAGTAGCCATTATCTCAGGCCCTACATCCTGTGGTCCATATGGTATTACTCGAAGATGTCATGTGTATCGTCAAAATGACTGATCTGATCATTACAAGCTGTTTATTATTCATTATATTAGTGTTAATCCACTCCAGCTGTTCCATATTTTCATTTTCATTTTCATTGTGTTGAGTTAAATTTGATTCTTGATCAGTCATGGGATGTTGTATCAGCTTACTGGGTTGCACGTTTCAGATTTTTAGTTTATGGTTTTTGGCTTGAGCGCAGTGCTCAGGTCCAACCTGAGATCAGTAGTGAAATAGCTCTTTAAGGTATAATAATCACAGGTTGCCACTTTTTACAGTGTACTTTGATCAATTTCATGCATTCTTGCTGAATAAATGTATTCATTTCTTTCAACTTTTCAAATTTGGACCTCACTGTAAATGCATTAGTCTAAAATAGATTGCTAAACATTGAACAACCGTCAAGAAAGCATGCATAGGCCTATAGCCATTTAACACAAATAGGCTTTAGTGCATATATTTGTGTGCTTGACTAAAGCATAGCAAAGTCTGCTTCTCCTTAAATCTCTGGCGTCAAGATTTGAGCGTTTGACTTAAATCTGAATGTGAGTCTGTGCTAAAGCATCTCCAATGAGGTGAAGCCACAAGTATTAGCTCTAATACACTGTGGTTTCGGGATTACATTTGGGCCAATCCGTCATTTAACTCTGGCTGTAAACCACGGTGGAAGAAGCTCAACAGTCGAACTTACACACCACAACTGATTTGATCACAAACCCCAGAATCCCTCAAGACCATGTGCATACAAGAAAAGACTGTTACATATTTAAAAATATGGTTAGGGCTATATTAAACATGTGCCAAATGCTGCTCTCATAACTCAGATTCGATTGAGTCTGACGTTCCACTCTATGGTGAGTGTTCTTACTCTCAGAGTTGTTGAAAGGACACAGAGTCAAAACATTTAAATTCTGAAACTTTTTAAAATCAAGCCATGTAGGTTTTCTGAGGACGGAGATGTACTGAAACGGACACAGAACGATTTAAGTGGACCATAAAAGCTACAAAACTGATTTGGTTGATTTTTTCAGTCCCACTTTATATTAAGTGGCTTTAAGTACTTACATTGAAAAATAAGAGCAATGTACTTATTGTGTTGATGCTGTATTGTAAAACACTTTTGCTCCTATTGAGGTGTGATACGGGTAAGGTTGTGGGTAGGTTTAAGGGTGAGTTAAGGTGTAAGGGAAGGGTCAACTGTGTAATTACTAATGTAATTACATAAATTAATTACAGCTGTAATTACATGTAGGTATTTTCAAAATATAAGTACAATTTAAATACAAGTACTGTATGTACACAATGAGTCCATTTGATCAAATTATTAATTTCAATGTAAGTACATAGTACTTAAAGCCATTTAATATAAAGTGGGACCATTTTTTTGTGTTTTGGTTAGTTCGCTGTGAAGTGTTTGTATGTGTATGTGTATGATGGTTAGAGTGTTTGGTTATAGTTTCGAGAGCCAAATGTGTCCTCAAAGAGATAGAGATAGAGATAGAAGTTGGTCGTCTTAATGCAAAAAGGTATGGGATTTGGCTTACAAGTGACAAGCTCTTCTATGTAATTCTTTTTTTTTTTTTTTTTCGGTAGCCCCGCCCACAGTAACATCTCATTGCGAAACTGGGTGTGAAACTGATGGCAGATTAATTTTTTTTTTTTGGTGAAGTTTTGCTTTAAGAACAATTAAAGTGTTTAGAATATCTTTACAAGAATTGGTGTACAAGTTTGTGTGACCGTATATAGGCTATAAACAGTCACACAAACACATAAACATAAATATATATATGTTTGTGTTGGCACCTGCCCATGCCTTTCTACATGCCATGAGTCAGGTATTATATTCTTTTCCACTCTGAGAAAATTCTTTACTTTTCTCTAGGTCTTCAGTTCACACCTAAGGGGTTAGTTCTCATTACAATAAACACAAGGACCTGTTGCAACCACAGACATGACGTACATCAGTAGACTTAATTATCTAGGGATAAATCTCTCTTACTGGGATCTAATGGCTTTTGCCTGGGAGACACTTGGAGCGCTGCAGGAACTGAACTTGTAGGAACTGAAGCAGACGAGGCAGGGGAGGTGATAAGCTGACAGTAGGAGTCGCCTGTAGGGCTCCAGGATCAGATTGCAGGGAGTGCTGCTGTTAATTGGAGGTGATGAAGGACAAGACGGATCCTGAAGGGTGAAGTGTTGACCTCTAGCTGAGCTCTAAAGGGGGACGTATCACAGAAAGCCAGGTTTTATTTGCTCTTTTGAGTTTGAAAAATGTAGTCCGTGTAGACATACTCTAACGTTCGCGATACTCAGTCCCTCAAGAAAATGTAATGAAATAAAATCTTCATAGTTGTGATGTCACACAAGATATTTAATAGTAGTTAAATATATAGGTGTACCGTATAATAAACGACATTACTGTATATTGTATGGGTATAGGTTATTATAAGGTAATTATGGTAATAGTAGTTTATATATAGATGTTTTTGTATTGAGATAAAGGCCGCTATGAATATTGCAAATTTTTTAAGCTTTATTTTTATGACTGTGCACATGAGGGAAAAAAATTAAATGATAATTTTTGAAGCAGAGTGGTAAGAAATGGACCCTGAAAGTCAAAGCCGCTTTCTGTTTCTCGTGTGTAACTCTGACAGATGGCAAGCGGGATAAAAACTCTGCAAATAAAAGTGTAATCCCGTCCTCACATGGGTTGACACTCACTCGCCAGATTATCCATTGAGAGAGAGAGAGAGAGAGAGAGAGAGAGAGGGAGGGGAGGGGGGGGGGGGGGGGGGGAGGATGTGAATAGCGAAAGGAGAGTGTAAATGGCAAAGGTGAAGAAGGAATGGATAAGGGTGGTGTGTTTTCCTCTTGGCTTCTAGAGAAACTGAGAGAAGGGGATTGAGAGTGGCTAAAAATCACAGAGGTTTAAAATAATGAATGGACAAATGGCTATTAAATACCTCTTCACTGTAAAAAAAATTATATGATCAATAAGTCATGACAACATATTTTTACTAATGCTGTCAAATCGATTAATTGCGAAGTTTGCAAAAGTTTGTAAACACACACACACACACATATATATAGTATATATACTGTGTATATATATATATATATATAGGCCTATATTTACAAACTTTAATGTTACATGCGATTAATCGCGATTTGACAGCACTAGTATTTAGTACTTTAACTCATAAAAAAGTAGAACATTTGTTAACTAATTTTGATAAGTTATACAAGTTAAAGTTAAAATGACTTATAAAGCCAAGTAGATTGTACTTAAAATTGTAAGGCAGCAACTTTTCTCTTTTTTTACAGTGTTTAAGCTGTCACATGGAAACAGTTTTTTTAAAGAGATCACAGATTAATTAAAATTCTCATAATAATAATCATAATATATTTTTTTATTATTATACCTTAAAAATACTGTTTCCATTGGCAGCTCATAGGTTTTAGAACAGCATCAGTGTGTGGTTGTGTATGATGTTAAAGGTACTGTGAAGGCAAAGCTAAAGCTTACATACACCACTGGCTTATGGGAATTGGTTGTGTAACGCTAGCTACTCTTTTATATAGTTTTACCTTTAAAAGACCATTTAAAATGCCTCCGGTGATAAAATCTCTTATTTTATAATATCACAATACACGGGCCAGTGCTCTGATTGTGTAATACCACAGGACCTGAGCTCCGCAGCCCAAACACTTGTATTTTTATCAGCTTACGCATCTACAGCATCCAGTACTGAGCGCTATGTCAACAAGGCATCTATAGGTCAAAACACAAAGCACACATGCCGGGGCCCACGCAGTGCAGTCTAGGCCCGAGGGCCGGGATGTGGAGGTGGATAAAGACAGAGATGAGGCGGTAAAGAGAGAATACTGGTCCTTTGGATAATGTCACACAATATGGCAGTTATAGTTGTAATCGAAATTATTCAACCCCGATTGCATATCAGGTTTACTGTCAAATTTTACAGACTTTCAGCTGTTTGCAAATCAACAAATCAAACCAAAGTAA
This sequence comes from Tiaroga cobitis, assembly GCA_030578255.1. Lineage (NCBI taxonomy): Eukaryota > Metazoa > Chordata > Actinopteri > Cypriniformes > Leuciscidae > Tiaroga > Tiaroga cobitis. Next base: position 48,488,966 of record CM060591.1, read on the forward strand.
TTGAAATGGCTCAACAACAAATGTTTCAAGTGGTTTCCCCAAATTCAACTGAAAATGCAACTTTTAATGACTTCTGCAATCGCAAAATGATTCCTGCTGAATAATTTCGATTACAACTGTATATCACTAAAGGCTTAAAATCTGCAGCAGGTTTTTCAACATATAGACACAACAAATAGTGTCACTGTGGCAAAAAAAACACCTACACAACAAACTACAGCACTGTTTTACACAAGATAACAAGGTAACAAGGGGGCGTGGTAAATTGTCATGGGAACACAAGGGTAACAATCAGGAACTAATCGACAAGAAAAACTACAAAGGATTGCAAAACATGATGCAAAACAGGAAATAGCATAAAAGTCCATTTATAAGAACAAGACAGGAATCATAACAGCTGTACATTTAGTACATGCTTTTATCCAAAGCGACTTATCAAAGAGGAAGTTGGATAGAGCAAAACAATTTGAAAGGACGGGACACAAGCTTGGTTAATTTTATGTGGACCATATTCATAAGAAGTGCTGCATTACTCTGGAAAAAGGAAATGTAATAGCCTACTGCCAGGCACAACCAAGCAGAACATATTATTACTTTTATACAGTATAGTTATATAAAAGTTATATTTCAATTGCTAGTTGTTATATCTCATTGGGTCTGTGGACATTGTGTACTTTAACTCTAAACTCTGAAACAGTGATTTATTGTGCCCTGCTAGTTTCAACGAACAGTGTTTGCTGTGCGGCCTTTTTTCAACATTCTTTGTGTAAATATGCATGAAAAGAACAGTTCCAAATCTGACACAGTGATTTTTCATTGCTGGAAAGCCAGAATGGTCTTGGAGAGGGGAAATCATTTGTTTCTGCATCTGGTTCTTGGTTGGTTTGGACTCCACCTGTGACGTGGTGGGGGAAACCCCAACAGAGAGTTACAGCAGGGGGCCGAAAGCCTGACTGATCATCCATGGCTTATAAAGCTCTGAAATGCATTAAAACGTGGACAAATCCCCCAACTAAACTTACAGAGAATCCCTTTCAACTCTAATGAGAAACTTGGCAAAAAACCCTCAACATCAGGCAAGCTCCAATTCTGGTCTTACTTAACTATGAAAATACACATACAGTACAGTGGAAATGATTTAAAGGGATAGTTCATCCAAAAAGGAAAATTCTGCAATCATTTACTCAACCTCATGCCGATTCAACCCATTTGCATTTCTTTTTCTGTAAACCACAAAACATTTTTTTTATACCAAACAATACTGTTTTGGACCCCATTGACTTTCATTTTATTGACAAAATATCTGGCAACACTTTACAATAAGGTACTATTTGTTAGCATTAGTTAACTACATTAGTTAACTAAATACTTCTAACTACAAAACACTTCATCAGCTTTCCTGTAGCTGGAACAGTAGAGCGTTGGCGCTTGCAACGCCAAGGTCATGGGTTCAATTCGCAGGTAAAGCAAGAACTGATAAGAATGTAAATGTGTACCTTGAAATGCAATGTAAGTCGCTTTGCATAAAAGCGTCTGGCAAATGCATAATGTAAACGTAAAGCATTTATTAATCTTAATTCATGTTAATCTCAGCATTTACAAAGATATTATTAAAATCAAAAGTTGCATCTGTTATTTAGATTTTTGGGTGAACTATCCCTTTAAGGCGTTGTATAGAATCGCATATTTCCATACTACTCATACTACGTCTGCCCTATATAGCATAGCATATTTCTGCCATGGAATAAACATGCATGCAATGAAGTCACATGACAATGTAGTATACTACTGTTTGAAACATTTATTGTAGCAGTTTAAAAGAAATATTAAAAGAAATAGTCACTTTTCAGAGCTAGTATGTTAGCTCTCTAGTATCTAATTGGATCATAACTTACAACATAGAGAAACGTTTCAGACTGATTTTTTTCCCAGCTGATGAACAATAAAAACATTGACAGCCAATCAGAATCTAACAGACTTTAAAGAGCTTGAGCATTTGAGCTCAACCTGCTGTGTACGCTTATAATAAACAAAATATTATTAATATAGGTATCGTTATAGTTATCTTTATAGTTATGATAATTCTTGGTTTGAACGGGCATTTAGACCTGAAGTCCAGCTCCGTTTGTGAAAAAATTTAAATTCTGCTACAAACATAATTATAAGTATCTACATTTTTTATTAAACTTCTGCACTGCAGTTTGGTTGTGAGCTATTTACAAACTGACAAAGCTATTTTTTTGGCTTCTAAAAGAGCTTGTTCCAGCCAGGGGGTCAGATCAGTGCTGTTTTCAAGGGCTCTTTAATCATATTGTCAGGTTCCTAAGTTGAGTCAGTTCCCACTGTTACTCATAGCCATGGCTTCACAAATATAAACTCATGTATCATCTGTCTGGCTCAAAGGAATGAACAATGATCGTTCTGTCTCTGCATAGCTAATTATAGGTTTCAAAACTCAAAAGTTTAGTCCAGCAAAACTGGGGATCAAGATGTTTCACCTTTCTAACTTTCTAACTGTTTGTTGTATCGCTTGTTGTGTACAGCCACTTTCTACTTCTATTGCGCTAATGCCTAGAATATAAAACAAGTGTGTAGCTACATTAGCTGGTTACACTTAACTGTCCAGCCGTTTTGAATTTGTAAGGCTTATTTTCATGGCCCTCTTTCATATGCTTGTGTTGGACGAAGGTTTTGTTTGGTGTATCTTTGATTTTAAAGGGAACGGATACTTAGCGACCTTTGCTATGTTTCACCCATTTCACTTGAAACGGAAAAAGAGCCCGGCCCCCCGCCATCACACCGCGCACACACCAGGGTCGGAAATTACCAGGGGCTTGGGGCAGAAATGCCACCAAAATGTATAAAAATGCCCCCAAAATGTATAAAAATGCCCCCAAAATCCAAGATATGGTGCAAAAAAAAGATGTCTCTGTACAAGTTCTTGTTTTTAATATTTATAAGCAATACCACACGAGTGAGAGTTCGGTTTTAACGAATATCAGCCCGTTTGCAAATGTGATATTGTTTAATGAACTGTTGTATAAAATCAATAAGTTAATATTAGGTGACTTACATTTATTGTCAATACTGTCTGGTTTTGCTCTATTTTGCCAATGAAAATAGTTCCAAACAAACCCACAGGAGAGCCATTGCTCTGAGCAGCACAGTGAGTTTGCGATTTGGAACGAAACGGTCTAATGAATGACTCGATGTCTTACTCATAAAGACTGTTGCTGCATTCGAATAAGCCTACTGTACTTCCATACTATATACAGTACATATATACAGTATGTAAGCCGAGTAGGATGTCCAAATTCATAGTATTCATGAAACAGTTGGCGAAATGTACCTGGATGACCATGACTAGATTCCAGGCGAGATTCTGAATTGCACGTTTGATGGACACTTTATTATCCCATGAGACCACGGGAGAAGATTTGTGAATGGCTGTGAACTGACGCTGTTTGTCACATGACGCTGTATGCCACATGACATCTGAAAACATCTGTAGTACATAGGAAATTCATTCATATTACACACATTCATAGAACATTTCCTACTCTTTAGTATGTGATTTCGGACGCAGCCTCTTACTTGATTTGTCCCTGAATGAATCAGCCATTTTGAATAAATCGTTTGACTGAATGATTCAATGACTCACGCGTTAGAATTAGCTGCCACCTGGTTTTAGTATCATTTCATTTTAGCTGAGGGGCTGAGTGAGTGATTAAGATTGAATGCTGATTTTGTTTTTGATCGTGATTGTAAAAACAGTTCTGGTTGAAGAGATAGAACGCGTTTATAAATAGACTATTAAGAGTGAAATATGAGATAACATTGTTCAATACAACAGAGATAATAATGTAATAGCAGTCGCATTGAATACAGTGTCTGTCATATTTTCCCATTTTGTTTCCTTTGAAACGGGGCTCTGAATTGGAAAGGATAATGTATCATTAGTATCACAATATAAATTTGGCAAGGTTTGAGAAGGTACAAAAGCTGTAACTAGGGCGGCACCTTTTCAAAGGGTACACTTTTGTTCCTTTTAAGTACTAACATGTACACTTTAGGTACTATGTCCCTTAAGGTATCAATATACTCTTTAGGCCCCGTCCTAGTGACAGTTTTTGTACCTTTTTTTTAAGAGTTTGTTTTTGAGCTTTATCATAAGCCTTTAGCTTAGTCACTGGAGATTGTGAAACGTGTTATGCAAATGGACTTGCCTGTTGATAAAACGAAAGTAAATATAGGACTATTGTACTGTTTCTGTGAGCAGCAGATGTTATAGTTCCTGTTTATTATGGGAAAGTCGGATCATCTCTAACCGACGTGGCCACATCACCAGATGTCTTTAGAGGGTGTTTTACTTTTATACACAACCTAAGATAAGTTTAACTGACAAATTAATATACCCATGATAATGCCACACCCATAACAATCACAATGCATACCCAGAGAGACACGTCCAACATGTTGTGTGTGCTGCATGTATGTGCATGTATGTTTCAGCATGTGCAGTTATGTGGTGTACATTATATACACTTCTTATCTGGGATCACAAAGTATCAATCAATCATCTGTCAGAGAACAAATTGCCTCGTATGATTTACACTCCATACACAGACATACAGTAAGCTAGACGAATGTAGTCTTGCGTCACACCTTCTGCTTATGACACATACATGTGTTGTGTACAAGGTCCAATTCAGAAACAGCCATTCAGAGAAGAACATTTCTTTTTTGACTGACATTTAAGTGACCAAACACAATTTATTTTGTTTTATGTACCGTTTACATTTTTTTATCTATCTATCTATCTATCTATCTATCTATCTATCTATCTATCTATCTATCTATCTATCTATCTATCTATCTATCTATCTATCTATCTATCTATCTATCTATCCATCTATCTATCTATCTATCTATCTATCTATCTATCACAATTCTACATATTTTATCCTATTGAATTGATTGCAAATTAACATTCAAATAAATATAAGAAATATGCTTTACTCTTGTTTCATGAATATGGCCCAATCTATCAATACATGCAACTTGTAAACACAAAAATGGACTGTGGGCATGTCATCTAAGACAAACATGATGCACTTCAGGACTGAATAATAATTGTCTCAAGACATATGTCCTGACTTAATGCTGCAACTCTGTTTATGTAATATTATGAAAAGGCTTAATCAGATGACTGATCCCGTTCTAAGGCCCTTTTTAAACATGCGTTTATGTGTCTTTCAGAGTCCTGCAATGTCTTTCAGAGTTCTCAGAGCTTTTATATCTCTAGCTGTGAAACAGAGGCCTATCTTCAGTCTCATTCTGGGTTTCTATGAGGTAATGGCAAGATAAATGGAGAGTGAATGGTGTTGTGTAATAGCTTTAAGGACAGAAATAATAAAAACCTAGCATGCGACTACTGCACATTTAACCTCTATGCATTTAAGGCTAACTTTAATTGTTGTTGTAATATTAGACATGACCATGATTCTTTTTTTTCTTTTTACAATATTTTTTCTTTTTCTTTTTTACAATTTTACCGGGAATAAATACTTTTTTTTTGTAAATCTTTAAAATTATGTATTTATGTATGTAATATATGTATATATAATATCATCAGCATCACACTCTTTTTCTCTTTGTTTTTATCTTGCCCTGTCTCTTCCCCTCCTAAAGTTGGCTTTTTTAATTTACTAAAGGCTAAAATTTTTATTTTATTCTCAATATGTACACATTCATTATTAATCCTGTGCCTAACATAATGAAAACGGCTTTGTTCATGTTTCTTGTCCCCTCACAATGACATAGCCTAAACTATTATATTTTGGCGAAATTAGACAAAACTATATTAGTTTGCCTAATTATTTTTTGTCATTCGTTTAACATTTATGACCTAATAAACACCTGTCAAATATATAAAGTTAAGTTTAGCTACTTACATCTTATCTCGCACTGAAGCGTCGAGTTGCACTGTTAAAATTCGCGCTCAGCGTCTGTGAACATAAAGCCCGCCTACTTTGATTTGATTGGTCATCTCAAATATTCTAGCCGCGTTTCCATTACCCTTCAAATTGCGCAAATTGAAATTGCGAATTGAAAATACGCTCAATGGAAACACGTCCATTTCGCAAAAACTCCCGTTTATCGCAAAAAAGTTTTTACGCTCGCATGAGGAGGTTTTTCAGGCAATTCGAAAAAGGAATATTTCGCAAAACTGCAATGGAAACAGGTTTTGCGCATTTACAGTCATCTGACTTAGAAGACGCGGTGAGTTTGGGGTCCGTGTCCGCAAATAATAATAATAATTGTCATCATTATTATAACATTTATTAGGCTACGTAGAAGACGCTTTTATCCAAAAAAGGATCAAATCAATTCGTCACATCTCATTCATAATACAGGGCTATAAGATTATCACAAATAAACAAGATTTTGACGCATATCCAAGTGTTTGTGCGGAGTGTGCAGCGCGCACTGCATGGCAGGGAGGTCGCGGGCGCGAACACTTGCATTTTCCTATCAACAGTAGAAACAACTTAAAATAGCCATACTCTATCATTTCTGGTCATACAGAAAATAATAATACATTATTCGCAACTACTTTTATTTGTGTAAACTCACAATAACAAGAAAACGTCGTGCTTTTGTAAAATAAAAGAAAACAATCGGGCGCGCTTCATCATGGTCTCCGTGAACTGAAGCGCGAGAACTGAAACAAAATATAGCCTAAGCTAAAGCTTGAAATGCCCACTTTAAAACGAATTCGAATCGAAAGCCAATAGCCTATTCTGATTATGTAATCCGTATGAAAGGTGCATTTCTCTCTAAATGCGCACACGCCTTACAGCGGAGATGGAGTTTTAGCCGACACTGATTTTTTATTAATAAACAATTAAAATGCCTTGTTATTTTTTCAGACACATTTATTAATTATGTTATAGCCTATAACTCACCTATAATTCACCTTTCTGTAGGCTGTGGTTATATGACTCTTCTCATTCAGCACTGCAGGAAAAATATAATTTTCAGGTTCTAATTTGGCCTTAGAAAACCAGTAAAATCGACATTTTTTTTCATATTAATTTGTCAATATTTTAAATGTTTAATAAAGGGGCAATAAGTCATAAACAAAAATAAGAAAATTCGTCGCTATTTATTGTTTTGCGCAGCATTTGGTGTGTAGGTAGGTGTTTTGGTGCCCCCTCAGCACTTGGTGCCCTACGCACAGCGCGTGATGCACGTGGTGGGAGCGGTGGCGCTGGCTACTGTTTTTTTCTGAGATTTAGATTATTCGTGTGTTTTGTTATTGCCGAGTATCCGAAGCTTGTGTAAGGATAAGGATCGGTCTGGTCGTCTTCTGAACAGAGGCGGGAAGCAGCAGCTCATTTGCATTTAAAGGGACACACACAAAACTGCACGTTTTTGCTCACACCCAAAAAAGGAGCCAGTTTGATAAGCTATAATAAATTAACTGAAATTTCACAGACACATTCTGGGGACACCATAGATTTATATTACATCTTGTGAAAATTGGTATAATATGTCACCTTTAACATTCTCAAAACTGTAAGTTCAATTGTCAAAACTCCTTGCTGGAACATCAGAACTCTATTGCATGTGTGCAAAATAGTTACTTCCCCAAAACATTTAATTCGTGCTTCAAAACTTTTACATGTGAGCAGGCATGCGATGGAGCGAGAATCCAAACGCAAAAGTTTATTAAACAATATAAACATTGATAACCCAAGAACAAGAGTATAATCCACAGAGCGCAGACGAGAGAAAAACATCAGGAACAGACATACAGGAGCAACGGCAGACAAGCAACAGCTGAAGCACAGAGGTTTAAATAGACAGGTTAACAAGGGGCTGATGAGGGACAGGTGTTGGTGATTTGTTGTCATGGGAAATAATAAGGGTTACTATGGTGACAAACAAGGTAAGGCAGCACAGGAACCAAATACAGGAAGTGAAGACAGAAACAATGGGAACCAAGAATACACTTCAACAAATCCCAAAACACATGTCACAGCACATGGATCGTGGCATTAATGTGCCAGTAAATTGACCAATGCCACCAAAAAAAAAAAGTTTTTGTCATGGTGTAACCCACACTGGTCAAAATGTTTAGATGTTTTTTCACCATGACAGTCAACCATGGAAATTGTTATATAAAAATGTCATGTTTGTTGGGAAGAGACAATACTGTAATACACAGAAAAAGAATATGAACATTTCTATTTATTACATGTAAACTGATAACTATGGAAGCTCGTTTCTGTCACAGAATAAAACAATAAAAAAGGTAATTGGGACTTTTTATCTCACAATTCATACTTTTTTTGATGCAATTGCGAGTTTATATCTCACAATTCAGAATTTTTTTTTCAGAGTTGCAAGTTTATAGTCAAAAAAGTTTTTTTTTCCCTCAGATTTGGACTATAACTCAATTGTGAGTTTATAACTCAATTGTGAGTTTATATCTCACAAGAATTGCGAGAAAAAAAAGTCAGAATTGCGAGTTTATATCTTGCCATTCTGACTTTATAACTCGCAAATACAAGTTTATATCTCGCAATTCTTAGAAAAATGTCAGAATTGTGAGATAAAAAGTCGCAATAATTTTATTTTTTATTCAGTGGAAAAAACAAGCTTGCATTGAAAACGCAGTTGCTTGTCCAATTTTATTTTTCATTTTAAATCTCACATTTCTTTACGTTACCGTAAATACTGAAAATTGGAAAAATGCCACAAAAATTATTCTTGGTGGACATCCTGTCGCTCTTGTTGGTCTGTCCAAAGATTTTCATCAACATCACATCAGATGTTTTCCCATGCGATGCACTGGGGGAAAAAAACTCCTTTGATTTAGGAATGGGGATATGGTGGCAGGAACTCCATTGTTATCCTTTCATGTGCAGCAGACCATTCCCTAACAATATTGGTTTGGTGGAAACAGACATTATCACAGACAACAACATAAATAGGCAAATCTGGTCTAACTAAACCTTTCTTGTTCTGGTTTAGGAAGGCCAGGAGAAGTTGGGTGTTATAGAGCCCAATGTGTGGAATATGTGTGCTCACACCATTCTCTGAAATGGCAGCACATTGTAATATTGCCCCACGTTGGCCTGATGTGACAATTATGGCAGTGTCCAATAAGACTGCAGCCACGTCCATATATATATATATATACGGTATATATATATATATATATATATATATATATATATATATATATATATGCTTCCAAACTTGATTGGCTGATTGGTCATTTGCCAATATAGCAGACATTACAAACATTCCATGTCAGATACTTATGGAATATACGTATGTCTGACTGATTTTGATAATTGAATGGATAATTTGGCATGTGATGCTTATACACGATGAAAGAATATTTAGAAGTTGTGAAGAGTTTCACTGAGAATCAATCAACTCATCAGTTTTGATCAACAATGCATTTAGTTATAGTGCACATTGTAGAATACTTACTCTTTTGCTCATATGCCAAAACACCTTTTGGCATCACAATTGGCCTAAATCAATAAGAAATTCAAATCCAATGTGAACAAGAAATGAATCGTTCAGAGATCTGAACTTATTATTTTGAAAAAAAAAAAGAAAAAAAAAAAACCCATCTCATTCGAGAACTGAGCCAAAGCGATTGAGAAAAACGGTAAAATTTCAGCTAGTGGAAACTTTTTTTTTTAGTTCAGTATCAACAATAGGTATTATCTCAAGCCTAGAGATAACAGTATTATATCTAGGCTTGATTACTGCAATGCTCTTCTGGCTGGACTTCCATCATGTGCAACTAAACCTCTACAAATGATCCAGAATGCTGCAGCTCGTCTTGTCTTCAACGAGCCCAAAAGGGCCCACGTCACTCGTCTGTTCATCTTTCTGCACTGCCTACCTGTCGCTGCTCGTATCAAGTTCAAGGCATTGAAGCTTGCTTACAGATGCACCACATACTCCGCTCCGTCCTACTTTCACTCGCTCACGAGTCTACAGCCCTACCAGAAGCCTACGATTGGTCAATGAGCGACGGCTCGTGGTACCCATAGACAGTAAAAGAAATGGACACAGCGACCCCATTGATTTCAACGGAGAAGACTTGAAGCCCGATTATTGCACTTCCTGCCTGATGTCTGAGCGAGTGCGCAGGCTCAAACTGAGCGTGACGACAGTCTGATTGTTGAAAATCTTCTAGTAGCTGTGCCAAGATAAATCTGAATCACCTAATTCCTCAAAAACGTTGTTGAAATATTTTGTCCCGTTGCTTTTATGGACTCTCTATTTATGGGCTTCTCCCTTGACTTTGTGCCTTCATGTTCCCCCGATTGCCTCATAGACAGTAAAAGATTGCCGCGAGCTTCTCCTCCTGTCTATACGGTAATGTCTCTATTGTGCGACAGAAAGTCCCGTGGTTATGACGCAATCTTTAGCCTATTTTTACAAAAACGGCTTCTACGGGGTCGTAACGTAAGATACAAAGTAATGGAGCATTTTATACACTGTCGTGTTTCTTTAGAAATAAATAATCGACAAATTAAGCCTTTGGACGCCTCAGATGTAAAGTTATTCGCTGTAAAAGTGACGCCAAAATGAATGGGAGTCAATGGGATGCTAACAGCAGGTGAAGTTCTGCTACAATGGCGGCTCCCGCGAGGCTTCAACTTCCGGCTGATGGATTACCCCCTTGGTGGTACCATCACAGAGAGCCTCAAAATGACTCTCCAGAACATTCTCATTCCCATGTTGCATGCTGGTGGAATGATCTCCCCAACCTCATCCGGAATACAGAATCCCTGACAGCATTCAAAAGACAGCTGAAAACTCTTCAGTGTTAACCACGTGTAGGTTTATCTGCCCCTAGTCTTCTCTACTCTTTTCTTTTGTTGCCTGTCTTTAGCTTGCGTGAGATGGCCTCTTCTAGTAAGACCCTGTTTACTCCTTGCATTATTAAAACGTGCTCCACATCATTTCTGGGGCAACATTACAGTAGATGTTGGAACTATGTGAACTTTTTTTTACAGTATGGTGTGAAGACACAAAAGACACATTTATAGGCGTATATGTAAATCTCTCTCTCTCAGTAAAGAGTTGAACTGCACACTCACTCAAATATTTTGATGTCATGTCATGAATGTCATGATAAAAGCCACATTAAAAACTTTTCCCATGGTATGAATGTAGATTCTGATTTGAGTTGTTTCTAATTATGAAATGAGATGATCTAATTATCTAATTTATATATTAATATACATTTTTTTAAAATAGTTTACTGATCTGAACTAAAATGCAGGGTATGTGCACTTAATGTGGGTTTTATCATACTCTGTCTTTAACAAGTTATCTTTAACTTGCATCTCATAAAGGTGTGTGTTTGCTTTAGCTACAGTCTCTCTCTAAACTTGTATAAACCATAAACACCCATCTTTTTTTAACTGCATTCCAAACCAATAGCTTGTCTAGTAAATAAACGACTTACAGAGACATAGATGAACATGTTTTTAATGTCATTTTCAATTTTCTCTGCACAGTCCATCATCAGTGGCCAAAAGAAATCAAAGTGGCTTGACACTTTTTCCAAAAGTGTTCCACCAAAAAGTGCCTGTGCCGTTGTACTTGGAAGATCAGGAGCAAATTGATGCAATCCACACTCACCTTTTTAAATTTTGTGAGCAGGAGCACCTCGACATTAGGATAGAAAAACAGTTAAAGAAGAGTGCTAAGCCATAAGGGAGTCATCATAATTCATAAATGGTGTTAATAATATATAATATATTTTTGTGAACAACAATATTGTCTCTTTCTTCTAAGTGTCCCTTGGAATTTTAGAAAATGTATAAATTGTGTTTGTCTTCATAAAATGCTATGTAGGACACTGTTTTGTAGCTATATGACGACCAATAGAGAATAGTACAGCCGATATTTAATCGAGGATCCATATGATTACACGGTACTGTATGTCTAATGGGCTGAATATGGTTAATATCTAAATTTTAACAACAGCGTTCGACATTAAATCGTTTAAAAACGATTTAATGTCGATCCCCCTACTGGACGCATCAGGAACAACAGTTCCGTATTTACCGGCTCCAGGTCTGCAGCCTCCCCATATAGCTTTTTGTGGGCAAATTAAAATACTAATACTTAATATAATATTCAATACTTCTTGTATTAAATACAAAATTATGATCTAGTCTTTCTCGTTCTTAGTCAGTTAATTGTACTTCTACTTTTAGTATATTTTTTCTACCAAAAGATAGCAGATTTGTTGTCGTCCGTGAATTATGAAGAAAAACTGAAACATGCAGCACCCGCGCCTCCAAAATGACTTGGTGCACCTTTAAGTGCCATTCATCAAATACGGCCTTGAAAGAGAAATCACTGCGGGTCAGGCATAGATCACAGCATTCCAGTCTCAGTTTCAAAACTCTAATGCTAAACAACTGCTATGCAATCACTAAACAAACATCATTTCCTTAATGAGGAAATCTCGGAGAAGGTCAAACTGGGAGTGAGTTGAAATGTTTCTGCTTACAGTTGAGCAACCTGGATATGGGCATTTTGGACGGTCAAATTCAGGTTAGCCATGTGTGTTGCAAGATTTCAGCTCATGAGCTTCGTGGAAATGTTAAATGTTCCCATCAACGGCCTTGGTCCGCACAATCAGGTCCGCTGATTAATAGTCCTGAGCTGCCAATAGATCTGGGGGCTGTTTTCTTTTGGATGAAAAACACCTTGTTCTTAGATGAGAACTTTATTCAAAAATACCTGCAGAGTTATTCTGTAACTAAACAACTCGGACCATGTACACAAAGAGAGAGCAATGAAACACTTAATATAGGTTCATCCATCAATAATGGTGCTTGATAATGAAATGCTTTATGATCAGCACACTTAGCAAGCGTTGCACAGGCAAGTATCACTCACATTTTAGTCCTTTATTTATAATAAAATATAAACTCTTATAATTTCTGTATAAAATGGGTTCTGTCAGGCACATATAAAACCTTTGGGTTCTCATCATGGACATTTTATGAATTTAGATAATAAATTAGTTTTGTTTTATTCATTTTTTATTTAAATCTAACAGTTTGTATCACCAGAAAAAAGCTATTCCATTAAACATGAAAGTATTATGCAATCATTTAAGACATTTCTCCTTATCTAGAACCTTTTTAGCTTTTAAAATTGATTCAAGAACCCTGTTCTACATAGAACAGCCTTCTTTCTTTCTTTCTTTCTTTCTTTCTTTCTTTCTTTCTTTCTTTCTTTCTTTCTTTCTTTCTTTCTTTCTTTCTTTCTTTCTGTCCATGCAATGAAAGTCAATGGGGTCCAATGTTGTTTGGAAAGTAATGCAGATTTGAAACGATACAAGGGTGAGTAAATGATGACAGAATTTTACATTTTACACCACAAACCCTAGCACTCAAAATATTTAATTGGTAAGGCAAACTTAAATTGTTCAATCAAATTAACTTTTATGAGTAGTCAGAACTTTCTTTTTCTTTTGAGTTAAAAAAACAGACACATTTGAAGTATTCTGAATTGTTTTGAGTTTTAGGAACTTGTTTCTTTTAATTTAAACAAACTTAAATTTAACCGAAACTGGGCTCGGATTTCTATTTCTAATTAAAATGTATGAGTACAAAATAAAAATCTGCAAGTTCTTCTTACACTGAATTGTGAATTACACTGAATAACATACTGAATTTAGCAACTTAAAAATGTTGATGTAACTGATTACCTAGTGAGTTTTGCCAACTTGTTCAGGTGTACAATGTTTCCATTTTGAGATACTCTGTATTAAACCATGCTTTCAGAGTTCAGATCAGTTAAATTGCCTTGCACAGGAGTTCATTTCACATAACAGGCAATTCTGTGCACCTTTTCAATGCTTAATAAACCACAAAAAGCCTTTGAGCTATTAACAACTCTTTGTGAGTCTGACCTTTTTAATTTGTCTGAGGCATATCAGGCAGCTGTCAGAAATGAGCCGTGAGACATTATTCATTCAGTTCACAGCAGACTAACTGTGATTCTCTCTCTCTCTCTCTCTCTCTCTCTCTCTCTCTCTCTCTCTCTCTCTCTCTCTCTCTCTCTCTCTCTCTCTCTCTCTCTCTCTCTCTCTCTCTCTCTCTCTCTCTCTCTCTTTCCATCCCGCCATGTTAAATAGTGACTTCCAATGTACCGGAACTAAACTGTTGATCCCAAAGGGAAACCTCTGGGTGTGAATATCTTTACATTTTATAGTGTTGGTTTGTGTCTGAATGTGTATGCCCTCTATGCAAATGTGTGTGTGGGCTTGTACAGCATGTTGAAAAAGCAATCTGTAAAATAATCTCCCTGATGGCCTCCTTCTGCCTTTCAAGCTTTGATTTGAATCACATGATGCATGAATGCAACATACAATGAGTGAGTTTTGCCAGCATGAGTGGAATTTGAGGTCAGATATAGAAACCAAAAATGTCATGTTGCCTGTCGCTGTTCACGGGAGCGGCTGATTAGAGACAGCTTTTTATCGTTTGCCACTTTATCGCATTGTGCCTGGTTGAGAAGACTTTCTCATTTACAAATTGTATGGAATTAAAGAATTCGTTGGAATAACAAATGCGCCAGCAAAACAATATTTTTTTTCTCCACAGATTTTTCTATATTTTTATTAGAAATCTTTATTGTTTTCTTTTTTTCTTAAAATGAAATATGATTCATCAGACCTTTTGGGAATGTTATTTGCATTGCATTTATGTTGTGCCCTTCACAATAAAACCTTCAGAGCTTTGATCATAAAACGAAGCATTTAAATATCATCTGACTAAGAGATTATTGGGAGATATTAAGTGACAACTGATATATAGTGCAAAATATTTTATGCAAGTAGTCTGCTATACTGTAATAAAGATTTCATTGATTTACAGTACAAGCAGAATTTCATCTTACTTTGTGGCCATCAGCAACTGCACCAAATTGCAAATTTTTGCTTACTCTGGGCCTCTGAATAAAAGTAAGGAGTATGAGCTCCATATTCTCCTATATCATACGAGCCAACAGCCTGATGTATCAAATATGATACCCTATAAAAGCACATATGCAAATTTATTGGATTCATTTATTTTTCTATTTGGTCTAAAGGCTCAATAAAATATTCCATTTTCAAAGATTGGGTTTTTCAGACTATTATTTCATACTTCAGGCTTTACATGGTTAATCATCTTTTTCTCTCTGGTTTACCCCTTACAACTTATATTTGTAACCTAATGTCATGTCTTACCGTTGCTTTTGTGTTCAGACTCTTATTTTGAAGTTTATTTCATTCTGTTGTCCATGGCTTTTCTTTTCCTATAGTTCCTGTTTTCTTGGTTCCCTATGTCTAAGCGGGGCCGTTTACACGACACAGTTTTGAACTTAAAAAAAACTGAAAACTTTTTATGTGTTTTGGCCGTTCATTTACATGACAACTTTTTGGGGGGCCTTGAAAACGAAAACTTTTGAAAACGGGTTTCAAAACGCAAGTTTTTGAAAACAACACCGCTAACTTCTCTTTGTAAACTATACAAAGAACTTGAATTTCTGAAAACGGTGATGTAATATCCATGCATATAGAGTGGTGCAGGTATGACACCACTTTGAGGGCCAAAACATGCGCGAGTTAGCATTTTAACACTTCCGGTTCCATCGTCTCGAAGTCAATGGTTTTTTGAATGGCGTTTCGGTTAAATGGCTGAAATAAGGTGAACACAAGCTCAAGACACTTTCCGTGGTGAACACAAGCTCAAGACACTTTCACATTTTATTCTACGACATAAACTACATCAATATTACCCCACTCATGATTTTTTTAAGCTGTTACGTGTCTTCAAAAAGGCGGTTGCTAACAAGTGGCTATGGGACTGCAGAGGCTGTCGAGGAGTTTAAACGTCATCACGCCGAAAAGAGAAACTCAGTCAGCGTTTACAGCATTGTTATGGTTATAATTGTGCTCTTATAAACTATTCTAACTCAAACGTTCTGGGAAAATGTTTTTAGATTAAAAACTGAAAGAGTTGTGGGAAGCTTAGTAATGGTGACGTTGAAGTCGTGGGACCGTAGTGTAGTTCGTTTATAGCCTACCTTTAGCTTTTTACTTCTGGCAGCTGCATTTAGGCTTCAAAATGTATAAAAGGTGCATTTTTGTGTGATAATTATCTGGATGGACAAAATGTGCAAGTATTATAAACTTTTGTTGATCATAGAGCTTGTTTTTAGCGATAATCCAAAAGCCTATGGGAAAATCCTATTGGGTTTTTGTCGAGGGAACCAGTGTGACGCTAACTGCCGGTTGGCCTACAACGTGACATTATACCTGCATCACTCTATTACATGTTCAGGCGTGTAGTGTTTCTTTACAAAGTAACATCACCAACTACTGGCCTGGCATGAATAATACAGAATAATAATTTTGCGTATTACCGTTTCATGCTGACTTTAATCACATTTTGGGTAACCTAAAAAAAAACTAAGAGTGGTATGTTAGTATAGGCTATGCCCTCCCTCCCACACATCTGAGTCTAAATAAGCATGTAATCATGAATTGACAAAATATACATCCATGTATGACATGTATGAGCATAGATGCAGACATTGACACACACACACACACACACACACACACACACACAAACCTCCCCTTCTCCCTCAACGCTCATCTTTTCTGGACTGTGCTCCTGTTTTCACATCCCCTCCCTTCATAAAATCATGAATCATCACATATCTTGCTCTTATTTAATTCGTTTTCAGAAACACATTTAGACCAAATTACATAAAAATCATACTAAGCGCAACATGTTGTGGTGAGTCATTTGGCCAGGAATATAGTTTCTCAGTCTTGATGTCACTGATGTCAGTGGGGCCAGTTGGTATAGAAATGAAACATTTGATCCTTATCATTTATGATGGGACACAAACTGGCTTGAAGTGTTACATCTCTCCTTTAGAGAAAAGGAAATTGGTTATTTAAGTTGAACCGGTGACAGCATGAGTGGAATAAGAAGGAGGCGGGGATGTTTCCGTGCCATTACAGGACAAAATTAAACATCGCAGGTTTCATCTCACTGTTCAAAGTAACAGTTAGTTCCAACCTATAATCTTGTATGCTACATTTCTGGTGCAAAACAAGTGGCACAAAGACACAAATACTGTATATGAACCTAACCTTCCTCCTGTTATCTTATAACACTGAGGGATAATCGCCATGGTAACGGTTTACATGCTATGCCCAGTTGTCAAGGAGATCTCGTCTGACAGGATAATGGGTTCCACTGTCCCTTCTGCCTCTCGTTACAATTCATCACAAGATGAATGCATCACACGCATGCAGACACTAAATCTGGAAATTTGTCGGCAAATGACCTCGCTATTTACTTTAGCAGTTTAATAATGCGTGTTTCCAGATAAACTCCTAAAATGGATGGTTTCCTGGAGGAAAAAGCATTTTGATTCACCTATGGTGTAATCGGTGCACTAATAATATCTCTGGAAAAAAAATCATTTTCTTTATGCTTTGCTGTTATGATTGAGAGAGAGAGAGAGAAAACGGCTTGTGCTCTCATGCTCGTTTTATATCAATTACAAATCATTAAATTTACAATTCGTTTGTATCACCCTTTGATTGTTGTTGCTGGCCCTTCAGTGCAATCTGTAAATGCACCGGAGTGCCTTGTCAACGCCGCAGATAATTAAAGCCCCCTTCAGCATGTCTTTATTTATATATAATGACTTTTTTTGCTAATGAGGGGCGCAATTATATCTGCACTGGCATAATCTTCATAATTATCTGTTATGCATGAATCAGAAGAGCTTTGAAACAGAACAGAATCTCCCAAATTACCTCCATCGCTGCAAACGTCCTACGCAGTTGGAGAGGAGTTCAAGGGCTGGCAAAGTGTTGGCTTACATAAAATAATGTTTCTGAAGGACATTCAGTCAAAGAAAGTGGGACCATTAAACTTTTCAGCTGGTGAACTGGGCCTGGTTGAACTTTCGGCACAGACAGAGAAAATGGGCCGTCCTAATAACTCGGACTCTTGAATTGGTTGCATAAATTATAACTTGGATCACACACTGTACTGTACAGTGATGATCATACACACAGTACAGCAGGACAGTATGTATTTACATAAGTAAAAGCTGAGTAATGTTAATGAACATGATGTCCTTAGTGTTTAATTATTTTGCAGAGCTGCTCATAATTGAGCATCGTTATTATTATGACTGTAATAATTAATCATAGTATTGTGTACCACGATGAGTGAACACTGTACAGTTTCACCCATTAGAATTGCTGATGAATGCAGCACAAGTGCAGTGTAAAAAAAATAGTCAACTTTAGAAAGTAAGTATTCGTTGCCGCCTTACAATTGTAACTTTAGTCAACTCAAATATCCAAGTTGTCACTTATTTCAATTAGTCACATTTCAATTTGACTAAACTTAAAATTTTCTTAGACAAGGTTCTTACACACTGTGTTTTTTTGTTGTTGTTGTTGTTGTTGTTGTTTTAACTTAAAAAAGTAAGTGTTTGTTCTGCATTAAAATGTCAAGTTTAGTCAACTTGAAATATGAAAGTGAAAAAGTGACAACTTGGATATCTGAGTTGACTAAACTTAAAATTTTGAGGCAAAGCAAACACTTACTTTTTTAGGTTAAAAAAACATTTTTTTTTTTTACAGTGGAACCTTTGGCCTATCCGAGCGCTGTCTTTCAGCACCTACATGAATTCATTCACAATTCATGAACAGTTACCATGAGAAACATCATAATCAACACAATTCACAGACAAATAAATAAATAATTGCTTTATGGTGCAGAATGTTTAACTTTTAGAAAAAGAAAAGAAAATGTCTTATCTCCTAAAATTCAAGTGCTGGTTGTCTAAATCACTTTAACCTGGAATACACAACACTTTATCTCATTTCTATAATTCACATCCGTTAAAGGATTGTTAGGCTGTCTAAATTTGGAACAGTTGCTACCCAGCTATCAAATTCATGTTCATTTTGAGAACAGTGATTTTGCAATGTTTCTTAAACATTAATATCCAGGTTTCTTGTCGTGATTAGAACGCTGTTTAAAAGGTTTTGATAAATTATGTTTTTGTCACAATGTTCGGGAGGAACACACTCAAATGATCTATGAGAGGAGGCCTACATACTCAACTATGTTCCTCGACAGTTTTTCTGCACCCCTCCTTTCCTTTCCTGTCCCAGACAGGGATACAGGGGGAGAACTCTGGTTTCTGGACAAATTCCGGGCTCGGACAGCATGCCAAATATGCATACTCTTTTACGCTATCTGATTATTTGGTAACACTTCAGTTTGGGCTCCAATTCTCATTAACTAGAAACTCATTAGCATGCATTACTAAGATATTGACTGTTTATTATAATGCACATATTAATATTCTACATCCCTTAATCCATACCCAAACTTAACAACTACCTTACTAACAATTGGTAAGCAGTAATTAGGAGTTTATTGAGGCAAAATCATTGTAAGAGTTAGTTAATAGTGAGAATTGGACCCTATAAAGTGTGACCCATTCGGTAATCATTTATTTATAATATTCCAAGAAGGTTAACATTAATAACATTCATCATGTACAAATAACATCACAAGGATGTTCTAAAAATGTTGTCCTCAGAACGTATCAAATATTAATAATGTTATAAGAACATTCTATACACGTTATTTAAAATACACACCTACAAAACATTAGTAAAAAGTTTGGGAACCTTCCCTGCATGTAATCTGATTAGTTATCTTGGACAACATAAGGTGGTCAAGATGTTTTTTGGAACATGGTAATTGGTCAACTATAGCTAATAACTGACTAGGAGCAGCTACTATGGCTACTAAAGTTGGATTTTCCAGCAAGGGACAATATAGAATAGAATAGAATAGAATATAGAATAGAATAGAATAGAATAGAATAGAATAGAATAGAATAGAATAGAATAGAAATGCTAACCTTTGTGTGAGTTTGGAAGTCTTTGAAACCTGTTCGACTGTCCCCTGTGCAGTGCTCTGATTCCGGACACGCTGTTGCCCATGACTGGTGATCTCCAGATGTTGCACTTCGAGCGTCAGGCTCTAATAACTCACCCTTATCGTCCTTCTCTTTGGCTTGTTGTTGCTATTATGTCCGTGACAAGTCGGGTGTGATTCGAATCACCCGTACAGACCCACAAGTATAGATCCACAAGTTTTTCTCTGCTCGATGAACTGTCATTGAAAAGCACATCAGCTGCCCAAACGCGCCCAAGCTGCAGGTGGAAAGACGCGCGTTTGCGCTTCGGGAAAACGCACGACAAGCCACGCACAGGAAGGTTTGCAATGAACGAAAAGGGAATAAATTGGATATTTTATGTAGGTCAGCTCAAAACCGATTTGATTTGCTAACTTTTCTTCCCTCAGATATTTTTTTTGTCATCCTGCTTTGGTGAGTTATTCTCCATCGGGGATTTAACGCGCATCTGTCGCCTCTGCTTCTACTTTAGATTAGATCAAATACACAGCCTCAACCATCAGGATAATGCGCCCTCATAATTGTATAGCCTAATCCACTCACCTATAGGCTACAATATGGCTACTACTGGATGTTTGCTTATAAAAGAAGCCAACCAATCAAAACTTCTGTATATGAACATTATTTGCTGCAAGATTAGACATTAATAGCTCAGGTGTTGACGCACGAAGTCATGACAATGTGTCACTTATTGGTGTCAGTGACTCAACATTATACCTCAAGAATATTCGAACAAAACAAGGGAGATCCAGAATAGGGAACAGACAAAACACATCGTAACAGTTACACATTTCATAGTGTTCTTATATTTTAAGCTATTGTTTTCAAGTATTGGTGGATTTCAACATGGAATAAAAAAAGAAAGAAAGAAAAGAAACAAATTATTTTATTATTCAGTACATTTGGACTTTATAAACCAACCAAATATATAAATAAATATACATACTACTAAGGGATATAATAACATTATTATTAATGAAATATATATATTTTTGCATGCATTATAATTTGGAAATATTGGAATATATACACATTTTTTTTTTTAAATTAATAATAATTAATACAAAATACAAATAAAAATTATATTTTATTTGGTAATATTTCGAATTTATATAATATAATTGACTATTTTAAATGACAAATTGTCTTCAATATAAGGACATAAACTGGACACAAGTGACTCAACTGATCTCTAGGAACTTCCACACCTTTCATTGTGTCATCTGACGTAATTCAGCAGGGCTATGGACAGTGAAGAGCAATTATAAAATTATTAACATAACTTTGCCATCTTATGTAATTGGCATGTTCTTTATCTGAGTACATGTGCAGATTTGTGATGTTTCATATAGAAAGGATTTGTTTCGGGTAGGATTGATAGGATCTGGCCCTGATGCCACTGCCTATAGGGTGATGTCGGATAGTTTTTGTTTGTGATGCAGCACTGATAAAGTTTTATACTCTCAGTCTCAACCCTTTTTTTGTAAACCCCCCTACATATATATATAACAGAAATAAACAAATATACCCAAACAGTATTGACTAAAACATACATAAATACAGAATATAAAAAGTATAAAACATTTTTACTTAAATTTAAAGGTAGACATAGGTCTATGATCCTTTAAAAGAACTAAAAATAATAATATTAATTTTGGGATGCATTTGAGTACACTGTAAACCAACAACATTATTGTTGGTTTAACTTAAAGTAAACTAGCTTATATTGTTAAGTTAAAAGTTAACTTAAGTTACCTGGTCGCCTTATATTTGTTCATTTAAATCATTTTTTTTTTCAGTTAATACAATGAAGGAGATTGGTTTAATCAACAGAAACTCAAATCATTATGTTATCTGAACCACATTATCTAAGTTGATTTGACAAGAAAAAATGTTGTGATAACAAATCATGAAAATATATTTTTTTACAGTGTAGATGGTTTGTTACTGGTCTACGGTGGTCTACCAGTCCTTTGTCAACTATAACCACAAATGTCCAGAAAAGTGCAGCTAGAAAACATGTAAAAGCAACTCAGATAAGTTAACACACCATATCCTCATGTCTATCAGTAATCAGTAAATGTCGATGCTTTAACTGTTAAATGACATGGTTCATGTTAGCTCATAAAAGTTTGATGGTTAATAACCATAATCTATTAGAACATTTTTTTAAAGTGTCCAGCTTTACCATACAGCTACTCAGCATATCCTTACATAATGTAGGCCTACCTAATCAACAATCCTTTAAAAAACACTTTAAAAGGTTTTAATTGGTCATTTTTATTCTGTGAGATCATGCTGAAGTTTGATGATCCCCTACTATATGATGCCAGATTATCATTATTATTTTTTTAATAATGACAATTGCCTTCTTCATTTATACATGGCAATTGGTCATACAACTCATTTGTCCCAATTTCTGAACTCACCATATGCTATATACATTTATTTGAACGAAATCGATGATTCTGACAGTTTAAAAACACTAATTTTCACTGCTCCTTATTATTAGACTTTAGCACTGTGTAAAGCTGCCACCTAGTGTAAAGAACAACACATAAACAAAGCAGGATTCATCCACAAAAAGCTTTGATGAACATTTCAAGATTTACTCATTATTGTTCATTTCAGGTGTCTTATCGCTGTAAAATATTTTGCAGTCCTGAGAGCGCAATGTCCCGTTACAATTCTTTCTTGAGGTACAATAGTTGAACCGGCGCGAAGTGCTTAGTGCAGTGGGTCGCGGTTGTCAGGCAACAAGGACGCGTATCCCCGGTGACCAAAAAACAGTGTCGTGCGTGTTGTTGAAGCAAAACACCCACTGTATGTGTGTTACAGTTATTAAATACAAAACAACAACATTTTGAGGGTTTTATAGAGGACTGTCAATCGACCGCAATGGAGGAGGTATGTTAAACTGAAACTTTTGCCTTACTGTGGAGTGAAATGGCAAATACTAGGCTACTAACGTTCGATCTTTATTAGCTTCTCAAACTGAATTCTAGTTGTGGGCCCAGTGCAATATCTTTCATATTTAATGCATTAAGTTACACTAACGTTATATCCTGATGCATGTCCGTGTTTCGAGTTGTTACAATGAAGTGAGCATTAGGCCACAGTCTTTGCTAACGTTAGATAAAATAGCTGTAATTTACGCTAAATAATATGATTATAATATTAACGTTATTTGATACAAGATAAATAAATACAAAAAAAGTTTACTTTGTCAATCTTATGAAACTTATTTTTTATGAGCCTTTTCCAGGTTGATAATACGTTTTTAAGCAACAATGTCAACATCGTTTAAACATTAGCAATGACCGATTTGGTTTATGCTTAGTGAACACAGATAAAGTGTGACACTTAAAGGGATGAGTTAGTTCTCCCCCCAAAAAATACAATTTCGTCATTTACTCACCCTTCTGTTGTTCCAAACCAGTATAAATTTCATTCTTGTGTTGAACACAAAAGAAGATATTTTGAAAAATGTTGGTAACCAGACTGTTGGTGGTAGCCATTGACTTCCATAGTAGGAAAAAAAATACTATGGAAGTCAATGGCTACAGTCAACTGTTTGATTACCGACATTCTTCAAATTATCTTCTTTTGTGTTCCGCAGAAGAAAGAAACTCATACAGGTTTAGAACAACTTGAGGGTGAGTAAATGATGACGTAATTTTTGGGAGAACTATCCCTTTACGATTTGTATAAATTTCAAATACTATTTAAAAGAACACAAATGGCAAATTATCAGAAAATGTCCCACTTTAGCCTAACTCTTTATCCTTTTAATAACATAAGTGTAAAACTATTTAATTTTTTTACAGCATGAATTGCAAATTAACCACTAATTATGAGTCTTGGTCAGTTAACAGTTCCAGTAACAGTTCTTCTTTTTTTTTAACCAATTATTTTTTGTTCTGCTGCAAACTGCCTCACGCTTTTTCATCCCATCAATCTTTTGTAAACCTTTGAAGTGCGAGATCTAAAATGATCAGTTGAAAAAATTATTTACCAAAATTGATGTATATTTAGATGGATTAGAGAAAGCTCCAGTGTATGATTTTTTTCTTTGTGTGTGTGTGTGTGTGTGTGTGTGTGTGATGGTTTCTCCATGAAGCCTGTGAACACTCCAACATCTGTTTTAAAACCAGCACCTGTTGCCAGCTCTTTGTTCTTTGTGTTTGATCATTTCAGTACAACATCAGCAGTGCTAGAGTAGACTTTCAAACTGTTACAAATCTGTAAGGCACAGACTCACTTCAACTTATTTACAGTACACTGTCTGCATAAGTTATCAGATAGCATCTTATGATGTCACACTAATGCTTTCGAATACTTTTTCAGACCGAGGACAGCACGTTCGAAACCATGGACATAGACACCCAGGAGGTTTTAAATGAGTTATCAGGAGATGAAAAATTCG
Source organism: Tiaroga cobitis (assembly GCA_030578255.1). NCBI lineage: Eukaryota > Metazoa > Chordata > Actinopteri > Cypriniformes > Leuciscidae > Tiaroga > Tiaroga cobitis. Next base: position 48,513,483 of record CM060591.1, read on the forward strand.
AGAGGTTTCGTGTGGAATATGAGAAGGTCGCCAAAGCTCTGCAGAAGTCCCACAAGAACGAAAAGAGACTGATGGCCAAATGCAGGGAGCTGAACGCAGAGATGGTGTCCAACTCTGTCAAACTATCCACAGCCATGAAACTATCTGATGAAGATCAAACCACAATCAGCACCCTTAAAATGGTACATTAGCCTGAAATTACGGCCTCTTAAATGGATGTTGTGTTTATTGCGTCTTCAAACTTTAACAAGATGACCTCTGAGTGATTTCCTTGTAACATTAGACTTCTGTTGCCACATCCTTTGCCCTAACAAATTATCATCTGTTGATTTTACCGTTGATTAGGAAATTGACAAGGCCTGGAAAATGGTTGAAGCTTCACACGAAAAGGAGTTGCAGGCAAAAGAAACAATCCTGAAACTAAAGGAGGAAATAACCAATCTCAAAAATCTTGATGGAAAAGGAGCTGGAGTCTTCGAGGGCCAAGAATACAGGTAAACAATATTATACAACTGTACATTCAGTCTATTCTCAGTTTTAATTTTGTTTCTGGTAGAATGGAGGCAGTTACAGTGAGTATCATACACGCAGATAGCATTTTTGTATGCCTGACGCAATTCTTCTACTAATAATTAAGCGTAGCTCGGGTTCTGGCAGGTCACGTTAGTCAAGCTCGCATCAGCTGACTCTCAGCTGATACACGTCTACCTATAGAAATACGACGCCTATCACTGTATACATATATAAGCTCCTTTAGTATTATCAGCAGCTATCCTGTTTTCTCAGGAGTCAGGATTTAGCATTCTGTTTATCCTTTGAATCAGAATAAATTCTCGAATTATGTTGTTAATTATTAATGATATCTATACATTCATGTTGGTTCTGTCCTGTTTACCCTAAGGGGGGTTATTGTGCTCTCCCTGCTCTTATCCATGCTAGGCTACATGGATGCGAAGGGAGTTCTTGCCCAGAACAGAACTATACCACCAATCCTAGCTATATGCTAATTGTCAATCGTAATGGACGATAGTGGTCCTGATGTTTTTTATTCTTAACTATGTGCTTGTATATTCTGTGTGATGGCGTTCAGAGAAACTATAACCTTGTTGAAGTGTTCTGGTGGGGATGGAGAGCAATGCTTGTTCATAAACCTTGTTTTGAATGTGTCTAGCATGGGCGATCTGTTAAAGAACAAAGAGGAGCTGACCAATCAGAGAGACAAGCTGCTGTCAGAGGTGGTGACACTCCGGGAGAACCTCACGAAAGCCATTGATGCTCAGCAGGAGATAGAGGCGGAGAAGAACAAAGCCATGGACATGATTGCTCAGGTTTTGTATATGACGCCACTTGGTCTTTTGATAATATTATGTGAGTGTGCAGAGTAACTATAATGGCATTTTATTTCGAATTATATTAAAAATCACACAGATGCATAGAAAAAAAGATATAATTGTCTCTTTTCATCACTGGCCTCAGTATCGGCAGTGCTTTACTGCTGTTATTCTCATTTTAAGGCCATGAGAATGTTTTAGGAATAAATGAAAGCATTTTGTCTCCAATGTCTCACTTTGTCAGCAAATCAATATTTGAAAAATGGTGCCTGGTGATTGTTACTCCTTAAAAATTTTACGGATTTATTGCAGTTCTAGTCTTGAATCTTCATATGTTGTGTGAAATGGAACATAAACCATGTGAATGTGGCACTTAAACTTGTAAAATTGGACGTATTTGATTCTTCTGTCACCTCCCTGGTAAAATAAACTAGCTTATATTGTTTACAGTGTATAACACAGTAAGAAAAGCAATAAGTGGCCTGACAAACCGTTTTAAACACTGAATATATTCAATTCAGAAGAGGGTACAACAAGTTAAAGAGTGGACGGGACTAAATAGCAATTTACAACACACTTTACTGTAACTACTGGCTGCTGTTGCTAATGATATATATATGTCTCTGTGTGTTAGACAGACATGGATAGACAAACTGACTAATAGAGAGATAATACTAATACTAATAGATGGATTGGATGGACAGATAGATAAATGAACAGACGGACTGACGGACAGACGCACGGATAGACAGACAGACAGACAGACAGACAGACAGACAGACAGACAGATAGATAGATAGATAGATAGATAGATAGATAGATAGATAGATAGATAGATAGATAGATAGATAGATAGAAAGCCAGACAGATAGATAGATAGACAGACGGATGGACAGACAGACAGACAGACAGATAGACAGATAGATAGATAGATAGATAGATAGACAGATAGACAGATAGACAGATAGATAGATAGATAGATAGACAGACGGACAGACGGGTGGATGGTTAGATAGATAGATGGATGGAAAGATAGTTAAATGGACAGGTAGATAGATAGATGGACGGATAGAAAGATAGATAGATAGATAGATAGATAGATAGATAGATAGATAGATAGATAGATAGACACTGTCTCTAACCAAAACTTTCTGTCTTTCGCAGCTCCAGCAGGACATCCAGGTGCGCCAGAATGAGGTTCAACGAGAGACTAGGAGGAAGGAGAAGTTGGAAAAGGAAGTGAAGCAGCTTCAAACTGACCTGGAGTCCAAACAATCCGAGATTAAATCACTCACTCAGCAGAGCCAGCATTTGCAAGATGATCAGCAGAAACTGGAACAACAGCTCCAGGAAAACAAAGTAAGAGACTCTGATCTAGGGTAGTGACATGAAGCATCATGAACGAGTGGTAGGACAATGGTAGTTCACTACCATAACACTAAAAGAAAAAAATCTGTTAAAAAATAACTTTAAGAAAAACTTCTATCTCTGTAAAAAATAAAAATAAAATTTATGACAATATTTCCATTTGATTTCGGTTTGAGAACCTCTAAAGGGAAGGTTTATCAGATTTAGCTAATATCTGAAGAAATGTTTTCATCTATATTGTTCCACAGAACAGCTAGGTTGGAAACAAATGCATACACGCATGTAGAACTTGTGACTATGACCATTAAAAGTAATTTGTGTTCTTGCTGACAGATTATAAATGAGAAAACCAGTAAAGAAATGGAACAACTCCAACATCGCAACACTAAATTGCAGCAGGATAATGAACAAAACTCCATCAGCCTAGAGCAACTGTCCCAACAGAACCAACAGCGAGCATCAGACCTGAAGGTACACATACACACACTAATGAGATACTATGGACTTCGGTTGTTCTAATAAAAGTTCTTCTGTGCTCTAAATCACTCACAAATCTTTTGACAGTTCGATAATCTCTATTCAGTTTTCGCAAAATATGTTGTTTTCATGCCTTTGGCAGAACCTTTTCATGCTTTCCATCTTCAGAAAGATCTTTCTTCCTCCCCATATTGCATGAGAACTGTGACTTCCTTAATAATGTGGAACAACCTCTTTAAGTAGGTTTTGCATTTACCTAAGATCAACAGCAAACTATTTAACGAACCTGTCTGAGATTGAGACCATTTATCTAAAAAGATATGAGGAATAAAACAAACAAACACTTTCTTTGAAAATCTAAAATCTGAATGTTTATTGTACAGAAATACTGATGTGTCACTTGCATGGTAATCTGGAACACGGTGTATCTTTAGCATTTTACATTTGCGGACACCACAGATGTGGTACTTCACGTTCCATGAAAAAAAGAACAAATCTCTGCTCTACATTGATGCATAGAGTACTTGGCAATCAATTCTAGGCATCACACTGTAAATGCACACACGCGCACACACACACACACCTACAGATTTATTGAGCTGGCCCCTTTAAGTCTGATAAAATTGTCTCGGTCTTATATAATTAGAGCTCTAGAGGACGAAGGTTTCCATTCCTCTTCCTCTCCCGTCAGACTAGTGATGGATCTTTCCTGCTCAAAACTTCCGTCAGGCTTCCAACTGAGTCACAGCGGGGGTTAATATAGCAAATGTTACATTTAATGAAATGTCCTTTATTCTCTTTGTTCTGGCTTGTATTGTAGTGGCTTGAGTCTGGTGGGAGATCGGTGGGTTGAATGCACCGCTCCGCAGGATATGCTGAAGCTATATTAGGAATTCTGTTTTAATACGGGCATGTCTTTTGTCGTGTGGTATTGTAGACCAATTAAGTATACGGTAATAAAGAACAAAAAGACTTCGTTTCACACTGACTGACTGAACGTGTGAGGCTTTCTTTCCGTCTTCATTTTCTGCAGCATTCTAGAAAGAGACAAAGTCAACCTGTGCAACAATTCCACAAACCAGATTTCCCTATTCTATTTTACTGCACCTTTTTTTGTAGTGTTGGCACTCCCAGCTCGCCCTGTGAGTCAGTGTAAATGAGTAATGATTGCAAGCCTCATGGTCGCCACAAGGGGGCACAGATTCAGCACCCTGGATCACTCTTGCTCCTAATATGCCTGTCCTGCTTATTCTCCAGCAATTAGCATTTTGTTGATCTGTTTATTGGCATTTATATTAGTCAGTTAATCAGGTAATTAAATTCACAGTGATGATATAATTAAATTAGTTCCCACAATGCCCTGTCCAAGCCCACAGAAGCATACGTTTTCAATTATACATTTAATTTACATTACCATTCAAAAATGTTTGTTTTTTTAAGGTTTAATATTTTTTTTAATAAATAATACTTTTACTCAGAGAAGATGCATTAATTTGATCAAACGTGACAGTAAAGACTGTTTGGATTGATACAAAAAAATGCTGTTCTTTTGAACTTTCTATTCAGTAAAGCATTCAGAAAAAATGTATCACAGTTTCCACCAAAATATTAAACAGCACAACTGTTTTCGACATTGATAATAATAAGAAATGTTTCTTGAGCACCACATCGGCATATTAGAATGATTTCTGAAGAAGGATCATGTTACTCTGACGACTGAAGTGATGATGCTGAAAATTCAGCTTTGACATTACAGGAATAAATAACATTTTACAATGTACTCAAATAGAAAACAGTTATTTTAAATTGTAATAATATTTCTTATAATATAAAACATTATAACAAATATTATTACATTTTACAATGTACTCAAATAGAAAACAGTTATTTTAAATTGTAATAATATTTCTTATAATATAAAACTTTAAAAACATTTTTTTTTTTTATAAAACTTTAAAATCTTACTGCCCCCAAACTTTTAAACAGTAGTACTGAAAGAAAATGTTGTACCTTTAGGGGTACAACTTTGTACCTTATCAACCCATTTTAGTGCCTAGAGTAGGAATGTGTACCCTTAAGGAACTTCTATGAATTTTTATAAATAAATAAGGTACAAAATTGTCAGTTTAAGGGTACTATCCCAGTGACGAGCTGTTGTACCCCTAAAGGTACTAGTGATTTTGACTAGTGATGGTTAGTTTGGGCTTCACATGTATACACACATAGACACACTAATGGTTCATTTCTTGTGTGGTTTAGATAAAAGACGAGGAAGTGACCCAGCTGAAACAGGAGATCTCGAAGCTTACAAAAATGAGAGAGGGGGTGCAGAGGAGACTCCAGCTGATGCAGGAGCAGAAAGTGGAGGTGGAGAACCAAAGGGAAACACTCAGGAATCAGATCATTGGACTGGAGAGAGGCAAGAACACACACACAATATTTTTTTTACGATTGTACACTATTGTTTTGCTATACTTGTGAGGACATTCCATAGGCGTAATGGTTTTTATACTGTACAAACTGTATATTTTATCCCCCTATACTAACCCTATCCCTAAACCAACCATCACAGAAAACTTTACGCATTTTTACATTTTTAATTATACACCGTTTAGTATGTTTTTAAAGCCATTTGAAATACGAGGACTCAGGAAATGTCCTCATAAATCACGTTCACGTTGTAATACCAATGTCATTATACAAATTTCTGTCCTCATAAATCACACACACACACACACACACACACACACGGGTTTTCATGTTTAATGGGGACTTTCCGTAGACATATTGATTTTTACAATGTGTACTGTATATTTTATCCCCCTACACTAACCTTACCCCTAAACCTACACATCACACAAAACTTTCTGCTATTTTTGATTTTCAAATAGATCATTCTGTATGATTTATAAGCTTGTTTCCTTCAATCAAATTCTTTGCAATTCTGCAGCTCTATTTCAGATCTTTTCAGCTGTATAGACACTGTACTGTTCAGCCTATAGTATTTTTTTCTATACATTCTTCTGGGGTCTAATTTATTTAAAGGGGTCATATCATGGACAGCAGGACTTGCTCTTATGAAATAAAAGAATGATGAAACATACTCTTACTTTCAGAATTCATGACAACTAAGCTAAGAAAGAATTAATTCTGAAATCATACTGGTCATAACTTATGACTACTAAGTATGCAAAAATGTACTTTTTTCAAATTTACTGATGCAAAGTGTGTCATTGTGTGTTTTGGCTTTTTAAATTATGTTTCATGGAGTATTAACCGAATTTCTTTCAAATTTGAGTTGAGTGTTAGCGATTTGTGTGTTGGATTTTAAACACTAACGTTTAAGAGAATCAAAAACCCGCCCGGTTTCAAAATCTGTAATCTTTTTATTCTGCACATGATTCGATTGGCTCCCAAGACTTGTGTTAGCTAGGCAAATATTACATGAATTAAAAGCAGAACACTGCCACTGACAAACCAATAACTTTCTCCCTAGGATATCCACTTCAATTTTCTTGCACTCTCACAGATTCTGTGAGGGAAAAGTTCACAAAAGTGAGACAAAGCCATGAGAAATTATAGCCTTCCACTGAACCATAAAACTAGCGGTTGCGAGTTGCATGCGAATTTTAATTCACCATCTCATCATATTGAAATTTGAAATAAAATGCATAGTTTCAAGCTAGATATTATAAAAAAATATGATATTCATCTGTTTCAGTCATTATGCGTGGTCATCAGCGGGGCAAAGTAATGGTAATGAATGCAAACACATGAACAGAAATACCCTGCTGATGGTCATAAATATGGCGTAGGAATGGAGTGACTGAAACAGATGTATACTGCACATGTTGCTATGATTATTTTGCACCAATTAGAGCTGGTTCACACAGAATGTGTTTTTACTGTTACAAATGCGAGACGCAGGTCAGTGGAACAAAAAAAGCGCAAGGTCTAGAGAAGCTTCAAATGACAAGAGACGTGAGCGCAATGGTAAAAGAGTTACTTCACCCAAAAATGAAATTTTGTCATTAATTACTCACCTTCATGTCATTCCAAACCCGTAAGACATTCGTTCATCTTTAAAACACAAATGAAGATATTTGTGATGAAATCCGAGAGGTTTCTGAACCAGCCTTAGGCAGCAAAATCTTTGCAAATTTCAAGGCCCAGAAAGGTAGTAAAGACATTGTTAAAATAGTCCATGTGACTCAAGTAGTTCAACCTGGTTTTTGGGTGAACTAACCCTTTAAAGAGGTACATCTAGCGCATGTTGAAAAACAATGGAAATGTAGCTAAGTGCAATGGCAAAATGCGTTCCCTAAGGCCCTTTCACAAGGACGTTAACTATAACGATAAAGATATAGTTCTAAAAATCAGTCTAAATGCAAAGGAATAGCAGAGTCCACTCTACAACTATAACGACAATGGCACAGAGAAACGATGTCACTTTCAGAATGATTTCGCCTTGCTGATGAACGATAAAAACATTGACAGCCATTCAGAATCCAGCCTGCTTTAAAGAGCTCGAGCATTTAAACGCTAGACGACAAAACTGCAGTGCACACTTAGAATAAACAGAACGATGAGTGTGAGCACTAATATAGTTATTGTTATAGTCATCGTTCCTGATGTGAACGGGCCTTTACACTGTAAAAGATGATTTTTTAAAAAGTTGTTAATAAAATAAAGATTATTGGAGTATTTTCTACAAGAAAATACTATTTCAGTACTTTCTACTTCTATTTCATGTTTAACTCTGTGTTACTTGCCATTTCTTTGTAATTATTTGTGGAATGTACTAGCAGTTACTGAGTGAAAATCAAAGAGAGGTTGAGAAATGGACATGTAAAACTAGATTATGATGTTTTCAGGGAAAGAAACCTTGACTAGCATTATCAAGACGACTTAAGGGAGGACTTCTCTTCTTTTAAAAAACTCATCTTCCTTGCTTTGTTCTCTTTCTCTTTCTAAACACAGGTAATTAGTTTTGAAGGAAGATAGAGCTATAGAGTAATAACAGTCTAACAATCAATACATCTAATTTCATTTTATTTTTAATTTGACCTCTTTACTTTCCTCTCCACTTCTCTGATTTTCATTTCCAATTGTACATACTGTCCTGTCCGCCTTTGGTTCTTCCCTACTATTTGAATATTGCAGGTTTTTGGAAAGAAAATTATACTTCTGTCAGTATGTTTTTCTCTTTGTCTCGGTTTGTGTCTCTTTTACAGACCACTGACTCTTCACATTCATATGTATCTCTCTCTTTCTTTTCTGATTTTAATCAGTCCCCAAAATTCTTTCTCGTCATTCTCTCTTGTTGGTTCCCCATTGAGCTGATGGCGACCTAACATGTTGTTTACCAAACACAGGCGTCTCATTATTTGTAGTACTGCAGTCAAGCTTTTTGAAAAAAAATAAAAAAAAAATAATTGTGGCTAACTACATCAAAGCTGTTTTAATGGGCAATTTAGTTTTGAATTACTACCTTTTTTTATTTTATTTTTTTTTTAAATCAGAAGAGTTTTTATCTGGCACATAAAGCAATAACAATCCCAATTAGGGTGACAACCTTTACTTGAACAAATAAGTTTGCACAAAATAAAACTATTTTAAATAACTAAGTTGGAAAAATAAAGATGACCAGCAGCATGTTAGTGTCATAGTTATCATTGATATCTTGAGTCTTGAGTAGGGCTGCACGATTTGGGCCAAAATGATAATCACGATTATTTTGATCAATATTGAGATCAAGATTAATTATCACGATTATTTGTTGATTTTAACCAAAACAAATGTTATTGTCACATAGGCTAATTATAACTGCTTTCATGTCCATATTGTGCTACATTCCTGCTAATGAACAACTATGTGCATCAAAATAAAACAGGTCCTCTTATTCACCAAAGTTCAGTGCATCTCCTTAAAGAATAAATACAAATAAATAAAACAATAAAGAAAATGTAGCTTCAACAGGGCACTATTTTACATTTTACATTGTGTAAATATATTTTAAACTTGCATTGTAACGTTATAATGGATGTGAATAAAACGCGCAAAATATAACATTTTCTATCTATTCATAACAGAATGTAACCAAATGAGAACATTTCAAGGCAGAACTGCACTATGGTTCGATTAATGGATGAAATTCAGAGTTATTGTTATTTGACGCTTATGAAATGTAAAATGTTGTGGTGCAGTGTCAGTGATTAGTTGTGAAGTCTTACTGCATAAATTTAATCTATTTAATCCTCCATATGAAAGTTTATGTGCTCGCCTCAAATTATTTCTATTTATTAAACAATATAGTTCAAAACAAGATGTTTGCAGTACTGATTATTGGAGTCCATTAATCGAACTTTTATGCCTCTTATATAGTAATTATGTAGTATGTATGTACCAATTTACTAATGCTCACACTCGGTCTCTAACTCTCTCTCTCGTGCAGACACAATCGGTATCTCTCGCGCGCTGTCGCTCGCACGCAGACACACTCGGTATTTCTCGGGCACTTTCGAGCGCGCTTTTGGACACTCGGTCTCTCTCGTGCACTGTCGCTCGTGCGCAGACACAGTCTCTGTCGCGCACTGGGGGTCATGGAGGCACGTAATCAGACAGTGGTTTACGGAGCGCTAGATTGGCTTTGCAAAAAAAAAAAACTTTGATACGGAGCATTCTGTGAACGGAATGACGCATTTTAAATATCGCTCGATCACGCGAATTTGATCGTGGGAAGCCAAAATCGTGATCGTGATTAAAATTCGATTAATCGTGCAGCCCTAGTCTTGAGTCTTCATCATTGAGTCTTTTAGTAAAGTCATTTCAAGCTAATTCATCTTCATTGTGTGAGTTTCTACTACAAAGCCTTTGCGTTTGTGACAGTTAGAAAACAATTTCTGAACTAAAAAAGTTAGAAGCATCTTATTCATTAAAAATACGCTTCTGTTTTTAATTTTTAAATCAGTTTGTTTGACTTAAATCTGCACGGTACAACAAAAATCACATTGTTAAAAAAACTTGCAGCATTCTGTTTCAGAGAATATTTAGATATTTCAAAGGAATGATAAGGAAAAGGTCTGCGTGGTAGTGCAAACTTCATAGAAATATAGAAACAATATTTTAGGACATCTATTTTAATGATTTCTGTTGGGTTGTTGGTAAATTTAATACATGGCATTAAAAAAAGGCTTGCATTACGTTTAATTCTTGTAATGTAAACTTCTATTTTTCAATAAAACATTGACATGTGTGACATATAACCTCATGTTAAACCTGTACATTTATAGCTAAATATTCCGCCGTTACAACTTTTTCCTTGCACACCCCCAGAGACCTCGAGTGTGTGTGTGCACCACAGTTCCAGAGTAAAAAAGGAAAGGAAACACGGGTGGCATTGGACTCCACCACGGTAATAAAGTGACCTTAGTCTCTGTCTGATTTCAAAAAGGGGAAATGAATGGAACAAAATGACATTAACTATCAAGTTTCAAAACCAATGTTTACAGGATCATTGGGGATCAGGTTGTAAATCAGTGGGTTGCGACACACAAAAAATTCTGTTCTAAAAGCATTGTGTACAGGAGAGACGAATGATGCAGTGCAGATAATAAAATGCAACTTACCATATAATTGTGCATAGGGCAGCAACATAGATAGGTCTATTAACTATCAACTAACAGCGAGAAAAGGCTTATCATATCTTTTGTTGCGTACATCAAAGGGCAAATGTATCCCTTAATAACATGGCTAATATGGTACCGCTACAATATTTAGCCAAAAATTTGTTACTGTCACACGCACACTAACCATGTGGACTTTGCTTATGTTTTGTACCGTTTTCCCGCCTTAGTTAATCTGTTGTCATGGTTGTTGATTTGATTGTATTAAGTCTCATCACTGCCTCTATTTAAGTTCATGCCTTTTCAGTTTGTGTTGTCCGGCCTAGTCTACACTATGACTGTGTGAGTAAGCTACTTCTGTGATTCTGAAAATTATTGTTTCTATTAAAGACACTTGATCGTTCATCTTCGTCCTTCTGCGTGTTTTTTTTCGATCATCATGGATCTTCCATCCATACAGTTACTGTGCCTTGAGCAGAAGGATAGCTCACCCTCCCACTACTGAGAGTGAATGTTTGGCACTGGACAACTGCTTTGATTTTGGATTGGTTGATTCTGCCCCCTTTTTCTGCTGAGTCTGTTATATCCTGAACTCTCTGGTTCCACCCAGCCTCCCTCTCCCACCACCTCTCCAGAATGCTATTGAGACTGCTCTATTTTTTGTTGGATTTTGTACCGCCCTCCAAGCTCCTCTCCAGTCCACAGCTACTCCTGCCACCCAGTCATCGCAACCTCCAATCAGTCCCTCAGTGCCTCAGTGGCGAGTCAACACCTTGGGCCTGCTGGGAGCCATCTCTTCCTGGATGTGGGAAGCCTGTGGCTCCGTCTCCTGCCTCTGAGCGCTCCACTCCTCCTCGACCCTTCACCCTGGCTCCTGCTCTCCTTCCTCCCTTGATGCCTCGCCCGACTCCCTCGGTACGTCGGCTCTACCTGGGTCTGGCATCTCTACGCCTACGCAGTGGACTTGCGGGCTGGGCCGTTTGTTGCTCTACAGCCCAACACCCCTTCAGCTTTGGCCAGCTCCTCCGCCTCCGGCCTCGGTCGCTCCAGCTCCAGCTCGACCTCAAGCCTCCTGATCCCTGCCATCATCTCGGGGGGTTATCATTGCGCCTACATTGCGGCCACCTAGGTCATCGGAGTACCTGCGCTGCATCGGCTCCTCCCTCCACCACATCGTCGCCTCCGGTCGTCCACATGGTGGTGTCAATGAAAACATCTCCATGGATCCTCCCTGTGGCCTGGATCAGCGACTATCTTCCTCTGCTCAAGGCTACCCCTTGGACTTCACCACCATCAGCACCACCCTGGTCTTTTTTTGTTTGACCTCATCCGGTCCCTCTCCAGAGCCTCCTCAATTTTTCATCCTCTGACGTGAGGTTGCTCCTTTCGAGAGGGGGCGTACTATTACACACACACTTTCCATGTGGACTTTGTTTTGTTTTCAGTTTGTGTTGTCCGGGCTCGTCTTCACTATGACTCTGTATGAGTAAGCTAATTCAGTGTTCCTGAAAATTATATTCTTTCTTTTAAAGACACTTCGTTCATCTTCGTCCTTGACAGTTAGATTTTTAGCACATGTCAGTTTTTATTATTATTATTATTATTATTATTTTATTAAAAAAATGGTTGCATATGGTCCAGGTTCATTGTAATATTAATCCATTTCAGTGTTTCCACATTTCAATCCATTTCAACTTCAGTGATTTATGGACATTTTTGTTGGGTGTGTTGGCTTGAAAATTTGGGATGAGAAGCGAAACCATTTGAGAACTACTGTGAAAGAGGTCCATGTGCTTATGTTTAAAAGATATCCAGCGTACATTTTTTGTCTACTGAAAGCCCTCATTTTGAGGCAGGATTGTGTGTTAATATCCGAGACGAGTTCCCGCGGTGAATGACGTATGATCTGAAACTGTTCTTTAACAGATTGGACTCGAGTGTTTTGGTCTTTCATCTCTTGCTCCCCCACTCTCCACACCTGCTCACATCGTTCTTCTTCCAGACACTATATGACCTCTCACCAACACCAGCATCCATTGCCCTGATTATACTCATGGTCTGTCCATCCCAGCTGAGCATGTGAAGATAGATTTCTCAGGAGACTCTATGAAATAAAGGCTGTGAATCCTACTGGTTTCAGCTCCAAGTGTCTGATGAGGTAGATATAGTGGTAAAGATCTGGGCTGGTAACCAGAAGGCTGCAGGTTGAGCACGTCACCACTGAATACAGTACTTTGTTTGTTGCTCTAGAAGGACTGTTCCTGTAAAGTTTGTCACTTTGGAACAAAGCATTGGCTAAATGACAAGTATCTTACCTTCATACCACATGCTGCACTGCCCAGAGAGACCCTAGGGCCAATGTAGATGGACACTTCCATCAGTCTCATCAGTTGTTGATCATCTGACCTGTAATCCAGCTTTGAGTAGGTTGTGAGTTGAACAATTGCAACACAAAAGACCTTCCTTGTGCCATTCTTTGTACTTTTTAAAAATAATTGTTGAATATAGTAAGATGGAAATGTGTATGCCTATAACATAAGTGTGTGAATTAGTCCATGAGCCAGGGGGGTTGATCGGTATCATCGGGGGGACAAATGGTATCATTGTTTTTTGGCAAGGTATACACCCCTAGTATTAGAAAAATCACGATAGCAGTGCAGGGGTGGTAGCGAAATCACCTTTTTCAGCTCATGAAGTTACTAACCCCCTAAAATAAATTCCGTTTCTGAAATCTGGTGTATATCTGGTTTAGGCTCATGCAAGGGAAATTGTCAATATTTTCTAATGTGGTGCTTGGTATCGTTGGAAAGGGGACCTTTTAGGGTTTCATTTAAGCCCAGTACTGAATCTGTCTGACAAACACAGAGGTCACATGACTTCTTTAAACCAGAAATAACACACATTTTTTCACAATTTCCGCCTAAACTGAACACTTTCTTTTATCCCTGTGGCAATCCCCCACCCCCCACCCTTCAATACTCAAGGCAATCTGATGACTCAGAAAATGTATAATATACCCATACTATTTATTTGTGAGAGCCTTAAATTAGACTTGTGCAGCCAGCACAGGTCTTCAAAATAGAATAGAGCCAATAGAATGGACAAATAGAATACCCTATAAATCCAGGGCCAAATGGCCTATTTATTCATGTACAGTTGTAATAAAAAGTAATTGTTTCAATAGTGTTGTCAACATAACACTTGTAAGTGGTTTAACAAATTGTTTCTATCATGTATTTTGATATTCACCCATTTTCAGTTAGAATGTCAGAAAGTAGCTCATGCACGGAATGTTGATGGATTTTTACAGTTTGACAAGGTTTTGTGAAAAGATTGTTGGTTCAGTTGACTGGTTATAACAACACTACCAACTATGCCATCTTCAATCAACTTCCATTTAGTTCCAGGGGTATTAAATGTAAGTACAAAATACTTTTTCTCTTGTGCTTGTGAATTGGTGGGGAATAGTAGCTAATGTAAGCTTGGTATTCGACATATTGCCATGCTACTCAGTGCGGCCGGCAACGCAATACTCGTTCCCTAACTCTCAGAGAACCGAGGTTACGTTAGTAACCGAGTACGTTCCCTTTCGAGAACGTCCACTTCGTATTGCGTAGCTATACGCAGTGGGGACGCCATGCAAAACGCCGCACAGAGTAGCTGGTTGAACTGCAGCTCTAGAACTCTGAGCTTACAGAGCCTGCCAGAAACCAGTCTATAAAAATAAGACCAGACACCATTAGGCCTCATAATATACTGTGGCGAGCAGAACGAGGTCCAGGGACGTGAGAGGACGGCGCGAGGCCGGTGGCGTGAGTGATAATAAGCGACACCTGTGAGACGCACCGGTCTCGCATCTCTCACGGAGGAGCGGAGGCATAGAGGAGCGACGACAGTGCAGATCGAGAGAGGAACAGGCCTGAACTTATGTTGTGTTTTGTTTTTGTGTGTCAGCAGTCGTCCGTGAGGGGCTGCTGGCTTATACTTTCATTTTGTATTTGTTTATTTTATTATTAAATTGTTGAATGTTTGCTCCTTCCCGCCTCCTTCTTCCCATAACAACGAACCCCGTTACATATACCTTTCTATAATGTAATGTTCAAACATAAAACATTTTTTTAACCCCCTAACATAAGACCAGGGAATGATAACCGGCCAGAGGCGGGTTTTACAACCCCAAATCAGAAAAAGTTGGGACATTTTGTAAAATGCAATAAAACCAAGAATCTGTGATTGGTTCATTCTATTTAACCTTTTATTAGCTAACAAAAGTACAAAGAAACGTTTTCCAATGTTTTCACTAACCAACATAATTGTATTTTGTAAATATGAACAAATTTTGATTTTGATGGCTGCAACACACCCCAAAAAAGTTGGGACAGAGACCAAATAAAAGTGAAAAGATTATCCAAATTCGATTATCCAACTATTTTGAAACAGTCCACAATGAGCAGGTGAATTGGTAATAGTTGAGGGTATCATGTTTGGGTGTAAAAGTGCTTCTCAGTCTTTTTAAGCAAAGATGGGCCATGGCTCATCACTTTGTGCCAAATATCTTGAGAGAATTGTCAAACAATTAAAAAATCACATTTCTCAATGCAAGATTGCAAAGCATTATGCCTTTCCTCATCTTCCATACATAATATTGTCACAAGATTCAGGGAATCCAGAGAAATCTCAGTCTGTGTTGGGTAAGGCAGTAGACCTCTGTTGAATGTGCGTGACCTTTGAGCCCTCAGATGGCACAAGACACCATCATGCTACTCTGTCAAATACAGCCACATGTGCTCAGGAGTAATTTGGAAAACCATTTTCACTGAACACAGTCTGACTCTGCATCAAGAAATGGCACTTGAATCTCTGTTACGCAAGGAGAAAGCTTTACATCAGTTCTATGTGTAGATGCCGGCGAGTTCTCTGGGCCTGAGCTCATCTCAGATGGTCTAGAAGAAAGTTGAAATGTCTGCTGTGGTCAGATGAGTCCATGTTTCAGCTTGTTTTTGGGAGAAAATGGAATCGAGTTCTCAGTCCCAAAGACGAAAGGGACCAAGCAGACTTTCACCAGCGACACGTGCATCATTGCAAACGGTATGGGTAACTTGCATTATTGTGACGGTACCATTGACATGGAGGCATATATTTGGATTGTACAGAGACATAAACTGCCATCAAGATGACATCTTTCCTGGGAAGCAAGACAATGCCAGGCCTCATTCTGCACGTGCTACAACTGAGTGGTTTCCAGACACTCTGCACCATAGAAGGGATGTGCCTGCCTGTTTACTGCAGTCCAGATATGTCTCTTATGGGAAATGAATGACCCATCATGAAAAGGAGAATCAGGCAATGATGACCACAGACTGTTGAGCGGCTGTCTTGTATCAGACAAGATTGGGCAAATATTCCACTAGCAAAACTCCAACAATTAGTATCCTCAAGTCCCAAATGATTAAAAAGTGTAATTAAAAGGAAAGGTGATGTGACACAGTGGTAAACATGTCTTTTTTGGAGTGTGTTGCAGCCATCAAAATCAAAATTTGTTTATATTTACAAAATACAGTTATGTTGGTCAGTGAAAACTTTTCTTTGTACTTTTGTCAGTTAAAAAAAAGGTTAAAAAGAATGAACAAATTACAGATTCTTGATTTTATTGCATTTTACAAAATGTCCCAACTTTTTCTGACTTGGGGTTGTATAATGAATGAATGAACGTGTGCTTATGACAATGACATAAATGTGGGTAAGACATTTGTCAGGTCTGAATTCCCACTGAAAGGACCCTTGTCTGCAGGGAAGGAACCTTCATATTATAGAATTTCACAAAAGTAGAAAGCGAGGACCAACCGGCCGCCTCACAGATATCGTGAATGGGAACCCCAGAAGACCAAGCCCAAGAAGAGGCCATGCCTCTAGTCGAATGGGCTCTAGTACCAATAGGGCAAACCTGACTCAGCCAATCGTCGAGATAATTCAGCACGCGCACCCCCTGAAATCTCTAGGTGCTAAAGGCAGGCAGAAGGGCAGAACTATGTATTGATAAGCCTGACCCTCAAAGGTGAATCTCAAGAATGGCCTGTGACGGGGGGCCATCTGAATGTGAAAGTAAGCGTCTTTCAGATTCACAGTAAAAAAACAATCGCCCGGGCGAATTTGCGCGAGAATATGTTTTATGGTCAACATTTTGAATGGCCGTCTCATGAGAGCTCTGTTCAAATGTCTCAGATCTAAAATGGGTCTGATACCGCCGTCTTTTTTCGGAACTAGAAAATAGTGGCTGTAAAAACCCGAATGCTGGGGGGACAGGCTCTATCGCCCCTTTTGCTATCAGATTGTGTATTTTGGAGCGAAACACGTGACCCACGTTGCTTCTCACTGAAGTCTCTATAACCACCTGAAACTTTGTGGGTCTGGGACCGTGCCTAGTGAAGCCTAATGAAGGGGGACCGTGAACCTGTGCTTGAAATATACTCTTTTTGTGCTTTATGCCGCCGTGAAAACAGCGTTTGTTTGCACTAGCCGTCTGAACTAAACATGGAGCTGTGAGAAGTTTTTTGGGCCTCTTGGAGGGTGGTCCAGCTAGCGCGAGACACAAGCCCTCCCTTTTCCCCCCCGATGCTAGGAGGAAGCCGGAGGCCTGGGATCCGACGTGCCGCTGGGACGAGGACCCTGGCGCTGGGGCTGTGGGTGGCGCTTAGCTTGCTTAGCGGGCGCTTACACGCTTAGCTTGCTTAGCGGGCTGGCGGGCTTCAGCTGCAGGGCGGGGGTGAGTGGCCTGCTTGGCTTTGCTCGCTGAGGAGACGGAGAAGGCGCGGACTTGGGCCTGCTCGAGGACGAGCTAGAACGCTTGGGGAGGAAGTGTCGCATCGCCTGGGATGACTTCTGAGCCTCAGTGAACATCTCGGAGAAGCCCTTCACCGCCGGGCCGAAGAGGCCTGAACTGGAAACCGGGGCCTCGAGGAACACCGTTGTATCGCCTCCTTGATGTCCGTGAGCGTGAGCCACAGGTGGCGCTCGAGCACGACCATGTTCGCCATACTCCTCCCGATGGCTTGTGCCGTAGCTTTGGTAGCCCGCAAAGCAAGGTCCGTGGCGCCACGACGTCCGTCCGTGGCGCGGCTACCAAAGCTACGGCACAAGCCATCGGGAGGAGTATGGCAGTCCTTTGACAGTTCCTGATGGACCTCGGGGAAGAACGGAGCAGTCCTGTGTCGAGCCGACTCCGAGAAACCAGCCGTCGAGCCGACTCCGAAGAGGCTCCTCGGGCGCGGCCCACTCGAGCCCGAGGTCTGCGACGGCCTTTGTCAGGATCCGAAGCATTTCACACGTCGGAGTTAGTCCCGGTGGCTGCGGCGCTGGCGCCAGACTGAGAAGAGATTGGGAGGTCCACAGAGCCCGACCAACCCTCCTCAGAAGCAGCGATAGAAAGGCTGTCGTCGTGGTCGTCGACCGATCCGCCGAAAGAAATTTTGCGGATTTCTGGTCTGATTCCTGGTCTCCCTCAAACAGAACCAGTGATGGCGTCGGTGTAGGAGGAAACGAGGCACGCGGGGACGTGGCCGGCGTGGGCTCGTTAATCTCCATCACCTCCGGTTGACGCTGGCTGCGGCGCTTCTTTTTCCCAGGCCGCAGGAGGGCGGGGAAAGGAAGAGCAGGGGAAGCGGAATCGCCATCTTGGGAGAGAGCGAGCCGCGACCGCAGCATCGCAACGGGCATGCCCTCACAGACCGAGCATCCGCCGGCGGAAAGTGTAGCTTGAGCATGGGCGGAACCCAGGCACGCGACGCACTTAGCATGCCCGTCCGCCTCGTGCAGAAGAGAGCCGCAGGTGGCGCATGAAGAGCGAGGCATTTGTAACAACACTCGCTGTCCTAAAAGCAAAATCAAACAAAGGATATCTGTTGGTCACCGGATAGCGACAGCAGAGAGGCGACAGGGGAAGACGGCTTCTGGAATGAAGGCAAAATCCGCTGAGAGATGCACACTCTAACTGTAGAGCTGGATTCGACGGCGAAGCTTTTGCAGAGGACTCAGAGACGTGAAGTATGTCACTGAAGGAGCTGAAATCGGCTATAATGGCTATTTCGGGGGCTTTTATGTGCTAGGGCCACGCCCCTTGTGGCGGGCTCTGAAGTGTATGACGTAATGATAGCTCATTGGCGCACGCGCTGGAGCCGCCCGCGCCATTGGATGTGCAGTTGCCGCAGCACAGCCAATGAGTGAGCCAGACACTCACTGTGCTATCTGTGCAGCTGCAAAATGCGTTTTACATTTTAAGCTTCAGAATTCGAGGAAAATTAGTTTCCCCACTGTGTATAGCTACGCAATACGAAGTGGACATTCTCGAAAGGGAACCCGAAACTACGGCAGAAATACACGGAGCTCAAACGCAACACGTGCTGCAGCATCTCCACAGCAGTGCATCTCCACACCATTATAAACCTGAAGCTGCACAGACCATGGACGGCGCGCTGCTCATCTCTCTATTTTTACAGCGATTGATTCCTGCCGGTTCCATAATGAGACTGGCTCGGCCAGAGACATTTTGGGCGCTGCGGCATATTAAATATATTATAAATAGTTTTTACTTGTGAGAAATACAATGTGCGGCGAGAGGGCGTGACAAAAGACCGAAATGAGTGACTGTCACGTGACACTTGAGAGCCATGACTGCACTGTAGCAGTTACTGTTACACTGTTTAACCTGCAAGCTAGCTAGCCTGCTAAAAACACCAAGCTTACATTAGCTACTATTCCCCACCAATTCACAAGCACAAGAGAAAAAGTATTTTGTACTTACATTTAATACCCCTGGAACTCAATGGAAGTTGATTGAAGATGGCATAGTTGGTAGTGTTGTTATAACCAGTCAACTGAACCAACAATCTTTTCACAAAACTGACAAAACCTTGTCAAACTGTCAAAATCCATCAACATTCCGTGCATGAGCTACTTTCTGACATTCTAACTGAAGATGGGTGAATATCAAAATACATGATAGAAACAATTTGTTAAACCACTTACACGTGTTATGTTGACAACACTATTGAAACAATTACTTTTTATTACTGTACATGAATAAAAAGGCCATTTGGCCCTGGACTAATAGGGTATTCTATTTGTCCATTCTATTGGCTCTATTCTATTTTGAAGACCTGTGCTGGCTGCACAAGTCTAATTTAAGGCTCTCACAAATAAATAGTATGGGTATATTATACATTTTCTGAGTTATCAGATTGCCTTGAGTATTGAAGTTGTTGTGTTTTGTGTCCCAGTGCCTTAAGAGTAATTTTCCCTTAAGGTCTCCCTTATGTTTCCCTTAAACCTAAGGGTGTTGCAGAAAAACACCCTTAAAGTCCCTGTAAAGTCAAAATTAAGTATGTGTTCTGAGTATGTCACACCACAGAAAAATGTGTTATTAGCCATCCAGCCAAATTTGAATGATAAAAAAGGCGGCAAGTACATAAAATAAGTAGGGCCGGGACTCGATTAAAAAAATTAATCTAATTAATTAGAGGCTTTGTAATTAATTAATCGAAATTAATCGCATTTTAATTGCATAAATATTTGACCTGAGAACAGTGAAAAGTAATTTTTTTCACATAGATTTTTAGTACACCATTGAATAATGACTGAATACATAAGCTTAAGCAACAAAATATTGTTTATTTTTGTTCAACCAAGTCCAGCAGACGCGTGTTTTTTTGCCATTAAGTGTAGCAATAGCATATTGCTACACTTATCTCATATTGCAATCTCATATTGCTACACTACACTAATAGCAATAGCGAATTCCTTGTTGCATAGCTTGCACACAACCATGCTGTTATCGACCCTTCCATCCGTTCGTTTTTGTAACAAAATTTCCCATCCACCGGCCAACCAAAGCGATCTCGTCAGCTTCTTCGTCATGAACGCTAGTTGGTGCGCCAGTATAATCGGTCCACCGAAACTCATCCAGTGAGAAACGTTCCGCGGTGCAAAAATAAGTGCGATTAAAAATATTTTTTTGTGTAATTAATTAACGCGTTAAAGTCTGTAGTTAATTAATCTTAATTAACGCGTTAAAGTCCCGGCCCTAAAAATAAGCTATCAAAATCTTGAAAAAATGACGGCCTGTGACGGGGGGCTATCTGAATGTCATTTAGCAGACATTACATTTACATGAATGTGAAAGTAAGCGTCTTTCAGATTCACAGTAAAAAAAACAATCGCCCGGGCGAATTTGCGCGAGAATATGTTTTATGGTCAACATTTTGAATGGCCGTCTCATGAGAGCTCTGTTCAAATGTCTCAGGCGTGTCCGCTGGCTGCGCTGAAACCACGCCCACTCGCAGGAAAGCTGTCAAATAGTCAAGTCAAGTCAAATATATTTATATAGCGCTTTTCACAATACAGATTGTATCAAAGCTGCTTCACAGTATCAATCAAAACAACTTAACAATGTTTGTTTATTACTGGAAAAAAAGACATCCAAGTTTGGTAGAGCTGATCAATGGTATGATTGGTTAATTAATTTGAATATCCCCAACTGAGCAAGCCAAAGGCAACAGCGACTGTCGACGGCGATATTAGGTGATACTGCTTTCGGGACGGGAGGATGAACGCTGGCGGGGGATAGTCATTTCGGCCCCATTCACCAGTAACAGCGGATTATCAGTGAATCCCAGTTGTCTCTGAGGAAAGTTTATAAAACGATCCTGTGTAAAATGATCACTACAGAGGCGGGTGTTGGCGGTGATCCTCAGCTCTTCATCAAGGTTGGCTCTACACAAAATTAATCCACCTCTTCTTGATGTGATCGTTTTTAGGAAATTTAAATAAAGACACCGATCTGTTTTGTACATGATCGCATCCAGGTAGTAGCCTATATGCATTTCCGTGTTGAAGGCATAGCTAGCTAGCAAACAGTAGGCTGTAGTAACTAATAGTTCTGACGGTAACTCGCGTTTGAGCGGCGAATGCGAATGGGGTCGGGAGAGATCAGCCTCAGTGGCCTCGGTGTGTCATCAAGTAAGGGCGTGTCCACGAGCTCATGGGCTCCAGTGCGTCATCGAGCCCTGTTTTAGCCCCACCCAAAAAATCCGTAAAATAGCAATGGTGAAAAACTGTTTAACGGTCTAACTCCGCATTTCAGTACTTCACAGTTCACAGTCTTTGTAATATGTTTTAGCAATACATTTGTAACATTTATAATGTGTTTAGAATTTTTTTGTAGAATTGCCTCTACAGGGACTTTAAGTGTTACTTAATGTTTTTTTTAAGTGAAACGTCATAAACACTTAGAATTTCCCCTAAATGCTGTTTTTTCACTTAAGTAATCGTAATGTGTTGCGTAAAACCCCTTAACGGTAATTTCCCTAAGTATAACTTAAGGTTTGGAAATCGTAACCTTAAGAGTAACGCGGACAAAAATAAGACGACATGGCTGAATTTATGGAACTAGCTGAAGATCATAGGGAATAGGGAGAACCCTTTGGATCAATTTAGCGATAAAAATTGTTGCAAGAATACCGATTTGATCGACGCGCAATATTTGACATCGCTATCAAACTAGACGGGTGTCTGTCTGTCATTACACGCGACTCGCATGTAAACTATCACAACGTTAAGTCAGTGCGTGCATGGAGAGTGTGTGGCCGACCCGTGCAGAAAAAGATTCACAGGAGAACGAGCTGATTTGTTTTAAAAGGAATCATGACAGAAGAAAACAGGTATGCTATGGAAATATACTCAGCTGTATTTCGAGACACAGAGCCAGAAGTGCATTCACAAAACCTAAACAAATGCCAAAGCATGAGATGGTGAACAGCACAAACAAACTGCCGCCACTTTCGGAGCTAACGCTGTGTTGCGTGATAGCGTCACTGGACTGACACGTGATATTCCAACATGTTAGTGTTTTGCGTATCTATGGCAACAACAGACTTTTATAACGTGAATCCAGGATCGCTGTCGTGAAACACTTAAATGTTTCCCTTACCAAAGAGAACCGTTTAAGAGATTATATGCAACACCCTTAAGTTATTCTCTTAGGTAAGGGTAAATCGCCCCTTAAGTATCATACTTAAGGGAAAAACTTAAGGTGCTTTATGCAACCGGGCACTGGTGTTCATTCATGCCACAGGGATAAAAGAAAGCATACAGTTTAGGCGGAAATTGTGAAAAAATGTGTGTTATTTCTGGTTTAAAGAAGTCATGTGACCTCTGTGTTTGTCAGACAGATTCAGTACTGGGCTTAAATGAAAGCCTAAAAGGTCCCCTTTCCAACGATACCAAGCACCATATTAGAGAATATTGACAATATCCCTAGCATGAGCCTAAACCAGATATACACCAGATTTCAAAAACAGAATTTATTTTAGCGGGTTAGTAACTTCATGAGCTGAAAAAAGTGATTTTGCTACCACCCCTGCACTGCTATCGTGATTTTTCTAATACTAGGGGTGTATACCTTGCCAAAAATCACTATGAGACTTTGTCCCCCCGATGATACCGATGGACCAAATTTGGGGCCCTGGCTCATGGACCAAATGTGAACATTCAATTAAAGTTATTTGGATGTTTTATATTGTTCTCTGGCCAGAAACACTGTGTTTATGTAAAACTACTGTACACAGTGAATCTACACAGCTGGTTTTGATTCAGAACTCAGATTTTATATTGGACATCAAGTGGTGATTTAGCACAGTACCAGAATTTTTGATAATCACTCTCAGAAAAAAAGGTTCAATGGGGTACTATATGGAACCTTAGGGCTCTTGGCTCAATTTTAAAGAACGAGACGCTTTCATCAGATGCGTTGCCATGGTGATGAGCTGGCCCAAAGTTAACTTCCGTTCTGTTTGTTTATTGGTGTTTACTGGATAATATGGCATTGACTACAATGCAGTGAAAGTTAAGGTGATGAGCAGGTTGTTGAGCTGTAGGGTGCAACCTGACATTGGGTTTTTAAAAATACAATTTTTAAAAATAAAAACGTTAAGGTTTCCTAACAAAGAGGGAGACGGCGGTATTAAAATAGCTATGTTTATCTGAATGATATCCAGTACAGTGTTTCCCATACATTTATTAGTGGCAGCCCAACATTATCAGCGCTCACCGCCACATATTGATTTCCGTGTTATTTTACAATTTAAGAGGGGGAAAAGTTGTAGCTATTTGACTGCAGAGTTGCATGCAGCGCATATTCGTTCGCTCACTCTCTCTCTCGCAAACACATTGACAGCGGACCAGTCTGTGTATTGAATGGTTAGTATCATAAACAACGCTGCACAGATCCATCCAACATGCTGTCAATGTGGAGACCCACCTTGAAAAAAGGTTATTAGCAAGTATGTAAGAAGCCTAGCTAATAAGGAGAGCTATGTTAACGTTAACCTTATAAAACCCCTCCGCCGCGCTCGCCAGTTTTTTAACACTGCGGTAAATTAGACACGTCGGTAGAAAAACATTCTTGTCTGTTGAACCAATTTTTGTTCAACGGGTCTGGTAGTGTCACATTTCAGTTTGGCCAAATAACATTTCTTTTCTTTTACCAGCTAAGGTTATTTACTTGTTATGGATTGTCTGCTGAAGTCTGCCGGAAGTTAAGTTTGGGCCAGAGTAATGCACATGCGCAGTACCGTTTGTTGATGTCGTTACTGCTGAAATTCCAAAAATTCTAAAAGGAAGAATGTCTTAAATGATTGCATAATACTTTCATGTTTCACAGGTTTATTTTTTTTCTGGTGATAAGTATGTTTAAGAGCTCTTTAATTCTTAAAGTTCAATTAAAATTAAAAAGCAATTAAAAGTAAATTAAATAATTAAAACTAAATTCATAGAATGATCCCATTAAAAAATTCCCTCTTGTCTTCTAAGAGTGTTCAAAAGTTAACAAAATGTAATGTAAATGAAATAATTTAATAATATTTAATAACAATATCATGAACTACATAGAACCAACAATAAAATATTAACAATAATATAAAAGCAATGCTATTTTTATAAATATAATTTATATAATATTAAAAATAATTAAAAAATACTAACACATACATTATTTAAATAAATAATAGTTAAATTATTAACGTAGCATAGTCTTAATAGGAACATTTAAATACAACATTTTTCAACATCTCTTGAATTTTGTTGGTTTCATGCTTTTGGCAGCTGATAATTCACTTCAAACACAAAAACAAATCTTTAAAACTGAACCCACATTTAACATAGTTTTTTTTTTTTTCATTTGCATAGTTTTGTTCTTTTTTTAAGGGTGAGGACATTTCATGCAACCTATCGATGTGTTCATCCTCCTATTTTAACAAATGAGACAAATTTGTACCGAAATACAGTAGAATTACTCTTTTGTATTAGCTAAAGAATGATTAGTTACTTTTAAATGTTTTCAGTTAGCATTTTTTCTCCTGTGATCTTCTCAGAACATTTTTGAATATACTGTATCTAACATGCCGTATTCTTTGAAATGACAGAACATCTCCAAATGGAGGAGCATAAGTATGCGTGGAAGTTTCATGGAGCGACAAAAACAAAATGTGCACTTAATTTATCTTAGTGTCCTTGATCACATCTGGGCAGTTTGACAAATGACCAGACTTGTCATCAAGCCAGTAATTTATAAAGATACCTCATATTAGTGAAAGTCTCCAAGCTCTGATTGGACGGTTGGGATGGAGGGTGTTTGGCACTTGATGGATGGAGGCAGAGCCCTGTTGTCATCTTAATCGGGGATTCCACGGTGATGGATGTTGTCATCTTAATCAGGGTTGGCTGGATGATTGATGAGATGGGCTGTGACAGCGGGGTCAGTGAGCTGGCCGTCCGAAGAGTGAGGGAGGCAGGGTCATCAGAGGATAGAACATGGAATGGCCATTTCACATGACAGCGCAGTCCTACATTGTCCACTCATGCAAGCCTCTTCGCTGACGGCCGAGACACGGCACGGTTCCATTCTCCTGTTTCGCTGATTCTCACTCATTCTTTCTGTCTTTGCATGTCCCAGTTCTCTTTTCTACCTCATTCCGCCTGCAGCTGTATAATGGGCTTTTTGATTTGTGTAATTATTTTACGTTGGTCCTTCACAGACTGGAAAGTGCTTCTGAAAACAACCCTATTAGCGAAAAGCCTTTCAAAAAGAAAAGTAACAATTAGCGCTATATCTCACTGGTTTTGAAAGAAGAACAAAAAAATATTAAAGTGCCTTTTTTTCTGTTTTTCTTAGAAATGGAGGCCTCAAAAATTCAGACGGATATGGACAAGAAGGCTATAGATGAACTGGTGCGGGAGAAGGGCATCCTCAATAAGGTGTGTGTGTGTGGACACGTGTTTCTAATTTACTTCTAGCAAAATAACCTCACAACTATATTAAAACATATGAAACCAACCATAAGGAACACGTTAACAGACAAAACATTGTTCTTCTAGGCCTGTCAGTTGATTTTTCAATATTTAATTTTAAAGAGGACCTATTATGCTTTTTTACATTTTCAACTTTCTTTAGTGTGTAATGTGGCTGTTTGATCATGAAAAAGGTCTGCAAAGTTACAAAGCACAAAGTCACTGCAAAGGGAGTTATTCTCTATATTAGTGCGCACTGTTTCTGAACTCCCTGGAACGCCTCCATTGTAGTTTTCTTCCTTGAAACGAACACGTCGCAATATTCCTCATATAAATAATTCCCTTCCCAAGGCATACGCAAAAAAAAAGGTTGAGCTGATTTGTTTTAGTAGTGTGTTGAAACTCCTTTTCCAAGTCTCTGATTGACCAATCACAACACACCGATTCATCTGACCAATCAGAGCATGCGCTTTTCAGAAGGAGGGGCTTCTTAGAGAGATCGAAACTAAACAGAGCGTTACTGACAGACTGGAAAGAGAGGTGTTGCAACAATTATAAATTGTGCTTTTTGAACATTCAAGCATGAAAACCTATTTTAGTAGACCCCAAAAACATTGTTACTGCGTAAAATGGAAGGGGGAGGGGGGATTGAGATCATCGCATGACGCCGGGTCTGCGTTTTGGACGTGCTTCGGATCACCTGAGACAACTCTTAATACCAGGTTAGCTTTTATGCGAGTCTTTGAGGTTTATTTTTTCCTCCTCATGGCTAATTTTCTGCTGCAGTTCTGCAGTTTCATAGTTCTCATAGCTTCCCCACGCTGTTATGATGCACAGATGGATTTCAGAAAACAAGAGAAGGTGCATGATGTTTTTGCTGATGTGCTGAATATTGCATTGCTATTGTGCGTATGAAAATAACAGGATATTCATATTTATTGCACAGGAGACACTCTGTCTCACAAATGCACACACTGTGGCATACAAACATAGCTTTTGATATCAGCTTACCTTGGAGAATCGCTTCTTTGATCTATTGAACAGCAATACATCACAGAGTAAAATCCTCCTATTCTCAAGCTCGGTTTTTTACGCCTATTTTCTGAAAATCTTGAGTCATTCTTGCTAAGTATATTTACAAAGTGATCTTTTGTGTAACCTCTTGCATGTTGTATGTGCATATTTTCCCAGAATATGATCAAGGCGGCGAATGAAACAGACAAACAACAGAACTATGTTAAGCAACACGAACAGTCAATGAAGACTCTGGAACATGAGATTTTAAACTACAGGGAGGAAGCCCAGAAACAACGAAAGATCATCTTCCAGCTGGAGAAAGAGAGGGATTGCTACATAAACAAGGCCAGTGAGCTCAAAAAGAAGGTAAAGCATGTTTGAACACACACACACACTAAAGCAACAATCGCAACAAAAGTTAACCCGGGTGCACACTGTAAGATTTATAATAGGCGTTTACGATTGTTGCTTGTCACAGTAAGCCATGTCACACAGTGGGCTCAGTGGCCATTAATGTCAGAAATGGACGCATGCAAGAAGACTTATCCAGAATTTTGCATCATCAATCCGCGACATGTTCGCTGATGGTGAGCTGCATTTACATGCGGGATTAAAATGGTGGCTCGCAAACAAAAGCATTAATTTTGATCATGGCTTGTCTTGAAAAAAAACAAAAACAAGATGATATGTGTGGAGCAAGTGGTGGTTGTTGTTGTTGCACTAATTGTGTCATCAGGTTCTGCGCTCCTATTGGTTTTTGATTTAACGGTCGTCATAAGAGTGTCACTCTGCAGGACTGTGCCTCAATTTCATCTGAGGTCAAATTTGGTCAACATGACAAAATTGTGGTCAAAATCGTACAGTGTGCATCCGGCTTTAGCCATTGCTCATTGAGGGAGTGAAAATGTCAACTTGAAGGTAATTTTTATCATAATGAAATGATTTTAAAGGGATAGTTCACCCTAAAAGGAAAATTAAAGTCCCCCTGTGGTGAAAATCAAGCTTTTAATGTTGTTTATATGTCTATGTGGTGTTTTTAATATGCTTTAAGACAAACCATGTGCAAATTCATAAGTCAACACCATTACTGAGTATTTTCTCCTTAAAACTGCAGTGAACCAAAGAAATCGCTGGTGTTTCTGATGTCACAAACTAACTTGTAACCAGGGTTTGAAATTAACATTTTCACTCACCAGCCAATTTGGCTACTTAATTTTTAAGTTACCGGGCATTCAGAACTTCTACTAGCCAAAAAAAAAAAAAAAAATTAATAATTAACCAGACTACGTCATAGGCTATATATATATATATATATATATATATATATATATATATATATATATATAACATATGTATATATACATAAATATTGCCATCCAGCATCCATCTCCTCTTTCATCCTCATCCTTTTAACCAAAAATGTGTTTGAGGTGGACAGATCAATACAGTACAAAGAACATTTAGGATATTGGAAAATATCAATGTTTTTCTGTTAACCAAATGCTTTTTAATCTTTGCTATTGCTTCAATGCAAATTAAAGGCACACTATTATGCAGAAATTGTGTTTGTCAAACAGCGACCCCTATAGTCGCTGTGGAATACTTGCATTGTCGTAAATAGCTAGCAAGACATATGTGGAAATGATTGGACTGGTCTAATTATCAACAATGGATGAATGAACAGCATCGTAAAAAAATGTCATACTATAAGCAAGCGCAACAACATACAACATAGAACGTAAAAAAGTTTAGAAATAAGGGATTTACTTCGTCCATCAACAAGATCGCCAGGTCAGCCTGTTGCACTCGCGCCAACGAGTGAAAGCCCGACCGAGTGGGACTCTTTTCCAGTTCCTCACGCGGTCAGATTCTCTTTTCCATTTCCAAGTCTCTTCCGACCGTGTTTTCTTTGCTTTTTCTATCGTCGAGTATCACGTCTGAAATGCGCGCAAGTGTCTCCGTGCTTCATATGTTGTTGTTGATATGTGTGACGTCGTTGCCGTCAAGCATATCGTGATTCTCGCGAGATTTGTCGGGGGCGCTCCTCTCAGACTTGCATTGCTGGTTTTTCCAGCGGCGTCCCCCCCAAGCTTTACCATAGATATATACACTAGATGTCGCCTTGGCTACGGCAGTTCATTAGAGCGAATGCGTCAATAGAGCCGCCATCTTGGAACAGGGGAGCCCCTCAACTTTAATGCATCAGCGTCAATGTAGACAAAGGTCTAACAGAAATAAAATCACCATAAATCATCATGAATGCGATTTTCTCGTTTTTTTGGCTCGTTTGACATGTCACGGTCAGACATGTATTTATCATTGATTCCAGAAAAATTAAAACAATTATTTTTTTTTTTAAACATTCTTCCTAGTTCAGATTTCATTCGTGTGAACATCATACACAGCACAAAAGTCCGCCACCATCAATTAATTAGAAGTAAAGGTAGAGATAACAGCGTTACCTAGCTACCTTCTATGACAAGACCCCTGTTCCAAGATGGCGGCGGTTTTGACGCATGCTTAGAACCCCAAGGTGACGTCTAGTGTATGTCTATGAAGCTTTACTACCAGGATGATTCGCCCTACTATGAGTTTGTTTACCACCAAAATTACTCTGAAGCTGTTATATTAAGGTACAATTCTTGCAGTGGCAATAGTGGCAGTGATAGCGACCAGCATCAAGCTTTTTAAAAAAGACGCAAAAATATCACAGAATGATCTCATGCGACACATGGAGTATTCCAAGTGTTCTGGGGGTATACGATTGGGTTGAGTGAAAAACAAAACGAAATTTAATGTATTATTTTATGAAATTCTGACCTTGGCCTTTGGTCTTCTCTGCACGATGTGCACGTTCATGAGACTCCATTAGCTATGAGAGATTGAGATCGCCAAAAATGTGACATGAAATACAACGCCTAGAAATCCCAAAAAACGTATCCGTGTACTTTCCTCTCTGAGTGGAAAATCACCGGACCTGAACTCTGTTTGTCTGATGACAGTCAGCAGGACAGTTGACAGATGTAAACGCGTACATGCAGTACTTGTGTTAATGTGTGGCAGTGACACCCCGCCCTCAATGGAGGAATGGAGTAACCTTCAAATGTCTGTGCTATTAAATAAGACGTAAACAGTTAGCTATAACATTTTGTTAGTTTAACTAGCTTTAACTTACTCAGCAAGAGTCTCTAAAACTATGGAAATAGAACATCAAGTATAGAAGAAAACCGCTTGTGTCCCTTGTGGCAGTACCAAACATGCAACACCTAAATGCACTGAAATGCGAATTGAATTTGAGCCCATTTCAAAACATGACACATGAAATCTAACTTGCGCAGCCTAAAATGTTTACATTCATATGTTCATACAGTATGTTTCAGGCCTAAGAGTGAAAAAAAAAAAATCAAAATCTCTCCACATTTCTTTTTCTTAAAATCTTTTAGAGTTGGTGAGAGTTGAGAGTCTCTTGTTTTTCTCTTGTAATCCCTGAAGCCATTTCTTCATTCTGTAGTACTTCAGTGTGCTTGTGTGCATCGTGTTACTAACGACTTTATAATACTGTTGCTATCGCAACAGTGCATATGCGTGTGTGCCGCTCTTTACACAATTCAAAGCAGTGACGTTTAGGCACTTATGGGCAAACTTGTTTATAATGGGCAACTATCAAGTTGAGTCAAGAGTGCAATGAATAAGATAATTAGAGAACCGGTCTAATTAGGACTGATCTTCAACCTGTTTTACTAGGCCATTAAGCTTCATTTTATAAATGGACAATCACCCAAAAATGAAATTCTGTAAACTTTATATAAAAAAGTTTTTATATAGAATCTTAAAGGGTTATGTCAGACGCTTCATAAAGGCCACATACACAACCGCAGCTAAATTTGGGTGTCAGTTCACCTTTTATGGTGCTTTTCCACAGTTGGCATGGCTCAGTGCGGTTCGGCGTGGCGCGGCACGGTTCGGGACTTCGGGTCGCTTCGCTTTTCCACTGCGTGGTACAACCCGGCTCAGCACGGCACGGCTCGGTTCGCTTTAGCTCGGTTTGCTTTTCCACTGCAGTTAGTACCGCTTCAAAGTGGGTGGGATTATAGTCTGATCGTTATAGTTTATCCGCTCCTCGGCAACCAACTAGAGGAACGTCTGCACTTCGTCCACTGACCACGATTCAGCCATTTCTTTTTTGGAAGTTTTCTTCAAGCAAGTAGTTTTAAAACAGGTGCTACAGCGGTGGCTGTTACTGGCTATTTAAATCTAGCGCGTTTGAATGTCTCGCAAATACAATGACGTAGGGCTGTCGCGGTTATGGAATTTCCCTTGCGGTAACGTTGAGTGGCTCAATAGCGCGATATGCGGTATTACCGCCATTTATTTATTTAATTTATATGTATTTGTTGCTATATTAATAAAGTTTACGATGTGGACAAAAACGAGGACATTTTCAGTAACCAATGTAACCGAAACTAAACAGCATCTATATGCGCATTGAAAGGCTTTCACTCAGCGCGCATATTGTTACTGTACGTTCACACCGCCGCCGACTTGAGCGTCAAAGAAGCTCTGGCCGCTCTGTCAAGGACGCTTGTCAAAAAGCACGGGGAAGCTCGTTGACGCTTTGGACGCTCTGACGTAGCAGGGAGAAGAGAAGTGTCACAACATGAAATGTAATAAACAGAAAAAACAAGCAATATATTGAAGAAACCTTTTATAATGACAGCATTTTTATAACCGTTTTGGTCACATTTGGTCGGGGAAAAAATTATAATTAGCTATTATTATTATTATTTGCATTAGTCTATTATTTGCATTAGTGCAATTGGTCAAATCGTTGTCACCGTGAGCAAATTAATTGCATTCCCGCTTAAAACGAGCGTTCGTAAATATTTCAAAATAAAGTAAGCAAACAACGTCATATCATATATGATAGGAAACCCAGCAACAGCGATTATCAGCTTCTCCTCCATTTTCTCGGAACTAATGTTTTGGTAGGAACGAAAGTTCACATCGTATGTTTCTCCGGAATCAGCCAGAGTGAAGGACGTCTTTATTCTGATTGGTTGCTGGCATTTTGCCGCTGATTGCTGCTGAACCGCGTCATAGCTCGTTACCATAAAGTTGAGCTTCTTTCAACTTTCTGATTGACGCTCAAAACGCCCAAAACGCGACGCCGAGGGATTTGACGCTCCTTGCAGCTGAGAGAAGCCAGCTTCCATTGAAAATGAATGACTTCCGGCCGCTTTGGAAGCTCAAGTCGGCGGCGGTGTGAACGTACAGTTATGACAACGGACTTTGAGTGAGTCACAGGGTGAGTCATTAAACCGTTCATTCAACGAACACATTCAAGAAAGCTGATTCATTAAAAGAGATGTAATGAAACAAGGTGTTAATTATTTTTAACTTTGAGTTCCACTTTTCAAGGCTCAGCTGAGCAGCAATGCGTCACATGGGTAACGCTGAAGCTGATGCTTCACTTAAATTAGAGACCAATATGGCATTGATTCAATGCGTGACTTGCTGATTTTATTTCCCCGCGGCTTCCTCGAGCGGTGGGATGCTGACCAGCGCTGCTGCTGACGCGCATTTATGGGAAATACCCGTGACGTGAACGTTAAAAGGATGATACGACAAATATTTCGCTTTCCTTTGACACGGCAACCTTTTCACGACTTCAAAGACAGACGCAGGTAATCGCACGCGCTCTGCCGATCTCTCTCATTCACTGTCTGTGTGAAGCCTCTGTAGGCTACACATCGCCAAGATAAACAAAAAGTTGTCTTTTTATCATTATGAACTTGTTCAACATTCAATACACATGCACGAAGTTCAAAACAAGAAGGGTATAGCCTTATAAAAAACGTGAATATCGCGGTTGTTGCGGTTACGTGTAATCCTCTGCGGTTGACTTGTCAGAAGCGCGGTACTACAATATTGCGGTTATCGCGACAGCCCTACAATGACGCTGGTAGGTAGTGACGATTCTGTCTGACCAATCAGTGATCTGCAGTGTGTTCACATCACATTTTAGTATCGGTATGGTACGCTTGGAACCTCAACAGAGGTGGTACCATTTAAAGCGAGCCGAAGCGAGCCGTACCGTACCGTACCATGCAGTGGAAAAGCGCCACAAGTGAGCCGTACCGAGCCGAGCCGTACCGTACCATGCAGTGGAAAAGCACCATTAGTGTTTAATCCTGTTCTGTACACACACAGTTCAGTAATTTACAGGAGTGACAACCACATTCTACTGAATTACAAAATTATATGCAGTGTGTATGGAATCGAACTGAACAATTACGAATTGTTACGAACAATTAGTTGTTAATTACGAATTTAAAAGAGCGTCAGAGATATGTCTTTCTTCTGTATGTGTGGCGAAGAAAAGGACAGGCAAAGAGGTACGAGCCTTGAGTCATTTGTGTTGCTAAATCTTTCTAGAAAAAAAAAAAACAGTGGTACCTCCACCTGTCAACTTTATTAACTCCAAGATCGCTTTATTATTTAAAGGGATAGTTCACCAAAAAATGAAAGTTTTGTCATCATTTACTCACCCTCAAGTTGTTCCAAACCTGTATGAGTTTCTTCTTCTGTTGAACACAAAAGAAGATATTTTCAATAATGTTGGTAACCAGACAGTTGATGGTAGACATTGACTATTATAGTAGGAAAAAAAATGACTATGGAAGTCAATGGCTATATCAACTGTCTGGTTACCAACGTTCTTTAAAATATCTTCTTTTGTGTTCAACAGTAGATAGAAACTCATACAGGTTTGGAACAACTTGAGGGTAAGTAATGACAGAATTTTCATTTTTGGGTGAACGCTCAAACAACAAGCCCAAAAACGCTTATACTAAGTGGACGTCAACACTTCAAGTGCGCGCTCTGCAAAGCAGCCTTACAAACACAACACACATCTGGTACTTTTTTAGTTAAAATCGCAGAGCAGAAAGTAATGAGTCTTTTGTTGCTGTAATATTACTTCGGTCAAAATAAGGGATAACAAACACACAAGACACCGGAAAGTTGCTGTGGTTACCACGCTGTCAATCATCGCAGTTTCTGGAGTGAGTCGTGTTCTATACACACAGAACGATAATTTAGGGGATTTATCCCGAATTTAAATGCGGTAGTCACTCCTGAAATATTACAGTGTGTATTGAGCTATATACGTAGAACCTTTAAGGTGTTCCGATCAGGATCATTTTATGGCTTTAGTTTTAATGATTTCAGTTTATTTGAATATTTTGTAATTAAACAGCTTGTAAACATACTTTATCACTAGAAATTCTGGCAAATTTTGAATTTTTTTTGGAATAAAGTGTTCTTTAAAATTCCGTCAAGAACCCTATGGTTCTATATCAAACCCTAATGAACCTTTTTTTTTACTAAGAGTGTTTGATTAACATAATTACTATATGCTGTCAATGAACGGGAAAGAACAGTGTGAACATTCTGCTTAACAACTCCTTTTGTGTTCTATGGAAGAAAGTCATTCAGGTTTGGAACAACATCAGGGTGAGTAAATGATGACAGCATTATTATTTGAGGGTGAACTATTCCTGTAAATTAACTCTGAAGTCTACTTCATTATCTCGACATGACCTTTTATTGAAGATTTTATAAGTTATAACATAAGAAAATTACAGTTTGGTTAATGTGTCACCTGCTATTCTCAGTTAATGGGTCATTCATTTAATTATAAAAGTATCTGTAATAATGAATTAAATGCTTTTTAAGGTATTTTAAGATGATTGATTGACCAAATAGTGTCATATAACAAGTTTTCTGCTGCAAACAAGTTATTCTTTTAAAATTACCTGTTCTTATGATTAACACCATCTGTTGATTTTTTTATTTTTTTATTTTTTTTTTAAATCAGAAAGCGGTGGTAGTTATAATTACAGACTATGATGTGGTCGTTAAATACCTTTGTGCTAAAATAAAATCCGTCTTGAACAGTAGTCCATGAAAAATCTATCTTTTTTGGTGTTGACGCACCGTCTAGCATCCTGGCATTTGCCCTGACATTTGTTTTCTCAGGTTTTATGTTGGGTAAGTGCACTGCACCATGAACAGCAAGATTCAGGTTTACATTCAGCTCCAGGCCCATCCTCTAACTCTCTTTCTGTCACAGACAGATAAGACTAGACATAATATATTCCATATAATAGTGTTCCTGATTCTGTGTAAACCAGTGCCTTTGAAAATCTACACTGTAAAATATTGCCAGGAATTTCACCTGCACATTCCAAATCTACTGTCAATTTGTGTCTTTCTCTATCTCTCTCTCTCTCTCTCTCTCTCTCTCTCTCTATATATATATATATATATATATATATATATACACATACATAAATATAGACATACACACATATACATATATACATTTACATATCGTCTACTCATCATATTTATTTGTATAGTGTCAATGTTGCAAAGTTCATCTGTTAATGAGTTCAATTCACCTATAAATTAACTCTACAGAAGACAATAGTACTGTTATTCAGTTCAGTTTAGTTCAATGCCGATTCAATTCAGTTCAGTGACATTGTTGTTGCAAAGTTCATCAATTAATGAGTTCTATTCCCCTATAAAGCAGCTCTACAGAAGACAATAGTGCCGTTATTCAGCTCAATTCAGTTCAATGCTGATTCAATTTAGTTCAATAAGAGTCCCAATGTCGCATAGTTCATCAATTAATGAGTTCAATTCACCTATAAAGGAACTCTACAGAAGACAATAGCGCTGTTATTCAGCTCAATTCAGTTTAATGCTGATTCAATTCAGTTCAGTGACATTGTTGTTGCAAAGTTCATCAATTAATGAGTTCAATTCACCTATAAAGGAGCTCT
This sequence comes from Tiaroga cobitis, assembly GCA_030578255.1. Taxonomy (NCBI): domain Eukaryota; kingdom Metazoa; phylum Chordata; class Actinopteri; order Cypriniformes; family Leuciscidae; genus Tiaroga; species Tiaroga cobitis. Next base: position 48,549,489 of record CM060591.1, read on the forward strand.
ACAGAAGACAACAGTGCTGTTATTCAGCTCAATTCAGTTCAATGCTGATTCAATTCAGTTTAGTGACATTGTTGTTGCAAAGTTCATCAATGAATGAGTTCAATTCACCTATAAAGGAGCTCTACAGAAGACAACAGTGCTGTTATTCAGCGCAATTCAGTTCAATGCTGATTCAGTTTAGTTCAATAAGAGTGCCAATGTCGCATAGTTCATTAATTATGAAATTAGTTCAATTCAGCTATAAAGCAGCTCTACAGAAGACAGTAGTGTCATTATTCAGCTCAATTCAGTTCGATTGTGTTAGTGGAGTCAAATCGTGAAATCGATTATATTTCGGAATGTTAACCGTCTTTTAAGCCCCAACTGAGGATACATACTGGATGCACAGCGTCTATATAGCTCACATTATACTGTCTTACACACGCAAACAGTGCGAGCATGAAGGTTGCACTGCAGAAAGTGTTTATTTTGGAACAGCTTTCACAGTTTCCTAGGAACCAGAGGCTATTTAAAACACACAACACCGCTTTCATGTATTCAGCATTGCTAACATTTGATTTCTTTCAGACAGACTTTTTTTTGTTTGTGAAAAGTTGATAATCTAATTCCAGGTAAAAAATGTTCAGCCGTAAGCATTAGTTAGGCCACGTGTCGAAAAAGCTCTTAGCTGATGGGTTTGAGATTGCCCCCAGAGATCTGACTCCACACTGTAGTACTTTGCAGAGAATAAAAATTCTCCTGATTTAGAAATAAGAAAAATAGTTCAAAACAAGTAGGTCTAAAATGCCAGAGGAAAGCTATTCGTTAGCATTCCCATTCAGAATTGAAATCTGCCATCTTGGGACAGAAGTTTTGAGACAATCCATAAACGCAGAGTGATATTAAACATTTATTTACACCATTATCTGTTGCCTCCTTCACACACCAGCTTTGTTTTACACAGTTATTTTGCAAACAGCTGTTAACTTGCCCTAGTGGCTTACAGATTTAATTTTCATTTCAACACAAATTTGTAGATGTTCAGTTTGTAAGGACAGCACAAACCTCCTCCAGACTGTCTCATTACATTTTACCAATGTTCCACCATCATTAGAGGCATGTTATTTGTAGAAAACCATTAAGGGTGATTGTTCTTTACTCCTAAATAATAAGACTGATAGAAATGTGCTTGCATTTTATTGGTGGACCTTTAAATAATGAGAGCATGAGAGAGTATATATATGTACATGAAAAATATTATTTTCAGGACGTGAGCAGTAAAGTGAAGCTATGTAATGAGGTGAGGCATTTGAGCACATAGATTCTGGAATATATTCTGAAATCCTTCTTTCTATAGAAGAGGACACATGCTTTCATGTACTAGTTGACGTGTATGTAAAGATGGTACTGAGGCTGGGTGGTACTTAAGAAAAAAAGTTAAGACATTTTGACAACATTCAACTTTGTCAGAAGTTGCAATTCTTGATAAAGTTCTCAAAAATTCTCTTAGGCCGTGTGTCCACCAAAGCGTTTTTAGCCAGCTGAAAAGGCTAGACGCTCTGCTGAAAACGCCTAGCTGTGGCCGCTTGAGAGCGTTTTGGGAGCGCAGCGTTTTTTCAGTTGAGATGTTTTGTTGCTATGATACAGAATATCCGCAGCACAGTTTACTTGTAACAGATTTCGCAGATAATTTGTTTCATACTAAAAATGTATTTTTCATCCATTTTGTTCGGTTAGCTCTGTCAGTTGATGTCGTTGTACAGAAAGAATGTTGTGACAGTTGGTCTGTGTGGTATTAGTCCCGCCCCTCCTCCACTGTGATTGGACGGCTGGGTAAAAAGTGACAGTGATGAGCGCTGCGTTTTACCCAAAGTTGAACATTTTTCAACTCTCGGCGACCTGTAAAAACGCTGAGCTCTCAGCGCTTCAGCGTGAAAAAAAAACGTTCAGCGCCTCGTTGCGCTCATGACGTTCTAAAAGCGCGGCGCTCCCATTGAAAACAATTGAAAACATACGCCAGGCGTGTGGAAAAACGCTTTGGTGGACACACGGCCTTAAGAACATCTCTCTTTTTTTGTTTAAGGAGAAAATTATAAGCTTTGTTGTTGTCTGATTGTATGACGGTTCTTACAGAAGATTTGCTTGCTGATAATAATCATAATAAGAATGCAGACTATTTTTGTCGGTGACTGGCTTGTGACAGAGAGTTCAGCACTTGGTGATGTGTTGTAATGCTTAATATATTTGGAACAACCCAATAAATTCATAAATAAATGTGTGCGTGCACTCAAGCTCGGAGGATCTCCCTTTCTTGGCTCATTTTGAGTCAGACAAACAGCGAATTGTGGTGCTCTACAAAATAACAAAAGCTGATCACTTTATTATTTGTTGTCCTATAGGACGACATTTAAGGGAATAAATAAATATGACATTTGCCAGGTTTAGATCCGTGAATTTAGCAAGATTTATTGAGGAGATGATGGAAAAACTCTATGGTGTTCACAAGTTTGATTTATAAGGCCCTGGAGCTGACTATGAATTGCGAGTTGTTGAATTTACAGTGACTGGCGTTATTTTATCACGCTTTGGTTGATAATATACACACTATTTGCAGAAGGGATGAGTATTTGCAACCTGTGGGTTAGCCTGACACATGCACCCTTCTTTATCTCTAGAAACACAATGTGTTTGGCATACATGTCTGAAGGCTGTTGTCAAATTGTCTCAAATTGAGGAATTTAACCCTGAACATAGCATAATATGTGAGTTTGAATGGCATAGCCTTGGACACATTCTGCTTTCAATTTAGTGTAAAAATCCCTTGCATCCATAAAACATGTGCTCACTCCTCTGAACTCCTCTGAAACTATGCACTTTGTTCTTTGCTAAATGCACAAGTGAAAAGGTTAACATGGATTGGCAACTATTCAAACTGCAGTGAAATTCAATAAAGCCAAGTTGTTTGTTTGGTTCTCTAAACTTCTCCTGATGTGGATGTCTCTGAGTTTAAGAAAGGAAATCAAAACATGACAAGGTTGGGAAAAGGGTAAAGGCAATCCTGGGTCTGAATTTTCATCAGTGCAAGTTGCGTAACCTCTCAATGAATAACATAAGGTCAGTTCCAAAATTTTGGCAGAAAGGCTGTATGAAAAAGCAGGTAACAAAATGACGTTGCTTTGCATTTTACCCTGTTTTTTACAAAAGCTATGGGGGTATCAAACTTATCCTTCACGGACAAGGCGATCCCAAAATTCATTGCAATGACCTAATTTATTTTCAAGACATTCAATCTAAATCAGTGGTTCTCAATCTTTTTGACTCAAGACACTGTCAAACACAATATTCGGGTAACTCCTATAACATACATTAACTATAATTTATTATTAGGAACTAGGAGAGTTGATAGGTATATTTATTAACCACAATTTATTTTGTGATTCCAAAAGCTTACAGAACAATGTTCTTCAGTAAAAACAAGATGTATTGAACATTATTTCATTTTACATCTTGATTTTTTTAGAATACTAATGTACTGTATGTAGACAACAGACAACTCATAGGTTTTAAACAGAGATACAGAATAACTGTGATCTTTCTGATTAACCCCACTGTCTTTGTCTGTCATTACAGGTTTTTGAGAATATGGAGGACAATAAACTGAAGCAGATGCAGATATTTGAGTATGAGAAGAGAATCGCAGAAGCTGAAACAAAACAGAAGCAGCAACAGAATCTCTATGAGGATGTCAGGACAGAGAGGGACCTCTTCAGCAAGAACCTGATCGAGGCCAAGGTAAAATGTGTGTGTGTGTGTGTGTGTGTGTGTAGACCTTTATATTATAGACCTGCTCCCAATGAACATGAGAGCAGACATAGAGGCCAGTAGATCCATGGGATGACTTCTTTGGGTAATACGCCCCACGGAAGCTTGTGTGAAGTTGGCGTGAACATTAATCTTTGTCCGGGAATCCGCCCCATGTGTGAGAACTAGGAAATAGCAGGTAACCTATCCTGCTGTGCAGATTTAGGCTTGAAACTCTACAAAAATACATGAATGCAGATGCTTCTGAATCATTTTCACGCATCAATGCTTTCCCAAATGTGTCCGAACGCAATTCATAGTGCAACACAAGTTGCATTCTCAGCATTGCCGCAAGGAGCTCTATAGTGGGGCCAGTTTTCTCTTTCAGGTCTTAAAGGGATAGTTAACCCAAAAATGAAAATTCAGTCAGTAATTACTCACCCTCATGTAGTTCAAACCCCATAAGACTTTCGTTCGTCTTCGGAACACAAATTAAGATATTTTTGATGAAATCTGAGAGCTGGATCACTCCTCCATAGGCTTCTTAAGAGATCGAAACTGGCCGGCCCAAAAGTTATGAAAGACATCGTTAAAATTGTCCGAGTGACTACAGTGGCTCAATCTTAAGTTTATCAAGCGACGAGAATACTTTTTGTGCTCAAAAAACAAACAAAAATAATGGCTTTATTCAACTATTCATTTCCTTCTCTGTGAGCCTTGAGATTTCACGTAGTGATATTGCGCAAAGCTTCTGTGTTGTACATCACACGTAGGCTCACTATTGCTCACGCATGTGTGTGATGCGTGTGACGTACAACCTAGAAGCTTTGCGTAGTTTCACTGCGTGAACTCACTCGAGGGTCACAGAGAAGAAAATGAATAGTTGAATAAAGTCGTTATTTTTTTTATTTTTTTTTTGCGCACAAAAAGTATTCTCGTCGCTTGATAAACTTAAGATTGAGCCACTGTAGTCACTCGGACTATTTTAACGATGTCTTTCATAACTTTTGGGCCGGCCAGTTTCGATCCCTTAAGAAGCCTATGGAGGAGTGATCCAGCTCTCAGATTTCATCAAAAATATCTTAATTTGTGTTCCGAAGATGAACGAAAGTCTTACGGGGTTGGAACTACATGAGGGTGAGTAATTACTGACAGAATTTTCATTTTTGGGTGAACTAACCCTTTAATATATTTTAAAAAATATTTCCTGTGATGGCAAAGCTAAATTTTCAGCATCATTACTCCAGTCTTCAGTGTCACATGATCCTTCAGAAATCATTCTAACATGATGATTTGGAGCTCAATAAACATTTCTTATTATCAATGTTGAAAACAGTTGTGCTGCTTAATATTTATAATATTTATATTTACAAAAATATTTTGTAGAAACCCCAATATATTTTATTCAGGATTCTTTGGCAAATATAGAAAGTTCAAAGTTTTTTTGTAACAATATAAAAGCCTTTTCTGTCGCTGTCACTGCACTGGTCTTTAGGAGACAAATGAGTGAAGCCTTGAATACTGCAGAGAGAAAAGTTAAGTGTAAGACTTCTCAAAGATATATTTTTCATGTCTATCAATGACCGTCCTTTGTTGTCAGCTTTTCCTTGATGATCCATTACTGCTCTGTCACTTCTTTTCCTGTGAATGTGTGCGTTTGTGTGTTTTGAGTGTGACTGCCTGCCTGGCCAGCTGCCTTTGTGTCTGTCTCTCACACGCCTCCTTGCGTTCACTTTTAGGATCTGAATGCTGAGATGAAACGCAAGGTGAAGAACATGAACCGCGAGTTTGAACAGCTGAAAGATGATATCACCATAAAAGAGGTGGCTTTAGACAAGAAGCACCAGGAGCACCAGCGCATGGAGAGAGACAGGGATCATCAGAAGGTAACTCATTTTATTCTCAACTACCATCTCTTGCGCTCTTTCTTCTGTTTATCTACAGGTCTAATGTTAATATGCCTACGCAGTGTCCTGAGGAAGCATAATGGGACATGTTTCCAGTGAAACAATTTGTCTTTCCACATTGAATGTGAAACTATTGCACAACTTGACAGTCTCAGCCAATCATATTTACTGTGCAGTTATGCAGTGGAATTTTTGTCCAATGAGATTGCATGGTGAGCGGGCTACACAGTGCAATGTGCAGGAATAGAAACCATGAATGTAAACTAACTAAAAATGTCATTCTAGTTCGGACAAAAACTCTGATTTACATTACTTATTACAGTTAGTTAGGATGTAAACACGGTTTACATTACGTTTAAATAATTCAATGACATGAAAGTATAAAATGATCCATTTTTTTTTAAATTTACATACCATAATTTTACACAATTTCAGAGTCAAATGCAGTCATTTTAAAAGTGTTTGGATACCTCATTAAATTGTCCAACATTCCAACTATGTAAAAATTAACCATTGTTCATTGAGTTCATTTTGTGTGTGTATATGACCCCAACCAGTGCCGTCGCAGGTGGGGTGCGAGGCCCTGTGCGAACTTGAAATGCGAGGCCCCTCCCAGGCTCTGAACGTTAGAATACCTTAGAGTAGCTGGGCAGCCTACTTGTTAGCCTTGTCCGCTTAAATGAATTATAAATAAACATAAAAAACTAATAGGCTATTTGCAGTATATTAAATCGTTTTGACCTAATTATTTGGTACTGAAATTACACACTCTGTTGGCTCTGACGGCGTTGCATCACGTGCACCTGCGCAATAAAGCCTATGATTTCCGAAAATAGTACTATGTCAACTAGTGATATCAGCACAAGAACTGTTGAGGAATATGCAATATAATTTAGACAATTGTTTTTGTCATAATGCCATAATAACTGACAGACACTATCATTTCAGCCGCTCTGTGCATGTCCTCGCACAGAGCGAGGCTGAAGCTCAGCTTCGCGGCTGAGACACGAATATATTTTTCAAATGTTTAAAAGGTATTACATTGAAATCTGTTGAATAGAGTGTAAATTTAGTTCGTGGGTAGATTAAATAATGATAAGCGGATAATCACCTGTATGGAGATCATTAACTTAATTTTTTTTATTGGCTCAAAACAAATACAGCACAATTACGCAATACCGTCGTTGTGTGCGGGTGCGCCTGCAGTTATAAACATGATTATTACTAATTGGCATATTTCAATGCCAATTCTTATATGTTCATTCAAATAGCCTACTCAAAACAGACGGGGCAACCTAACGCAGACAAGTTAGCTCACCGTTTTTAGGTGATATGCCATGTTTGTAGTCGAGCTGTGATATGCAAACTGTTGCTTGCAAACTTTGCATTCGACTTTTTTTCCGTTATCTATTTAATGCTGCCACACTGTCGATGTCTTTGACATGGTAAAGGAGGTAAATTAATATTCAGCAAACCTCCGTATCAATGCCTTCTAGTACTTTCTTCAATCTGTCTCCTCCAGTGGGTTGGGCTAATCCAAAAAAGTGAAAACAAGGGGGGTGTTCTGAAGACAGGCTGCTACCTGTGAAACAGGGGTGCTCTGAAAACACCCCCATTAGCAATTAGTGCATAAATTCCACCTGACGAAATTAACACGTCAAAAAATAAAAAAATCCAGAACGTATCGACTAATCAACTGGGAGATTACAGCCCTATGAAAAAAACCCTTAATTTGTTGGGGGGAGAAAAAAAAACAGCAGGATTGCGAGGCCCCCTAGTGGCTCGAGGCCCTGTGCGGTTGCACAGTTCGCACAGCCCTTGCGACGGCTCTGACCCCAACAGCACTGGGACCTTTCACTCTTTGTATCACTCTGCTTGTTCGTATTTCCTCATTACATTGTTATGCCAGTAGGTGGCAACAATATTCTATTTTCATGAGTGAATCATTGACTGATTGAACTGCTTTGTTAAAAAATGCTGATTCATTCAGGAACTAAAAACTGTGTGTTCCTCAGAGGCGGTTCTATAGTGACTTTTTCTTTAATTTATAACCATCTTTCACTTTCACTTTTGCTGAAAGTGTGATTATAAATTTTGTTTTTATACGCAGACTGGTCACTGTCTTCATAGGTGCTCATTTGCGGTTCTTGACATGACCAGACAGCATTAGGAAAGTAACCTTGCATTCATCTTCGAGGAGATATTTTTCATAATCCTTTCATTATTACTTTCCAGATCTTGTGCTTATCAAATACAATGGCAGGTCTCTTCTTCTCCCTGTCATAAGCTTTCAATATCACCCTCACAAAGTATAATAATGGAATATCAAATAGGATGGCACAAAAAATGAAAGAAATAAAAGAAAACACAAAAGATCCCTCCATATTTTATGACAGAAATATAAATCTGAGTTCAGAGAGGGCTTTGACTCTACGCACTTTCAAATTCAACATCTAACATGAAAGACTTAATGAATATGCAGTGGTTTTTGGTGGTTATTGGAGTTGTAAATTATACATGACCTTGTTCTGAGGTATAGAGTGAGGGGTGTGGTCGGATGGGAGGTTAGTCAGAGAAAAGGACAAACAAAGAGAGAGAGAAAGCCTGAGTGAATGAATGACCAGCTGCAGTCCTATAGGGTTGAACGATGAAACATATCTAAAGTTTAGATTTAGATATATGACAAGATATATGAAGTGTCTTTTTATTTTATTTATTTGAACACTGGGATGCATAAAGGAGTTCAAATTGACCTGATGTGATTTATAGTATATTTCTCATTTAAATAATACAATTTCTTGATATTTAATGTATTTTCATAAGTATGTAAGAATCAGCAATGTTAATTATATAGTTGTCATAGGTTATAGTTATCAAAATGTTGTACTATCACTATTCCAAGTAAGTAAGTAAACTTTATTTATATAGCACCTATCACAGATAAAATCCCAAAGTGCTTTACATAGCAAGTTTAACAAATATTAACAATTAAGACACATCATACAGAAACATACAAACATAATAGCTCAGTCAACTGAAAGCTTGTCTGAAATAGTAGTGTCTTTAGCTGTTTTTTAAAAGAATCAACAGAATCGGCCACAAGCAATGACGAGGGCGGGGCATTCCGTAGTTTGGGAACGACTGCATGAAGGATGAAAGTTTCATAGGAAATGCATATGGATTATTTTGACCCTTTTAACTAACACACCTGATTCAACTCATCAGCTCATTAGTAGAAACTGCGAGGCTGTGTTCGAAATCGCCCCCTATACCCTCATTCACTATTCACTACATTACTCCACTAATCTAGTCCTAATATAGTTCCTTCACTTGAAGGAAAGAATGAAAACGAGGGAGTGAATTCGGATACTGAGTGTGTTGAAAGGGATGCCACTTTTGTATAATTTGTGCTTGCTGTTTAATAATCATTCGAAACTTAGCAAACTGGCATCTCCAGTAGTAATGAAAAGATGTATCTTTAACTCTTTAATGGAAACTAGCATGCATAAACCCTAATGAAACAATTTAATAATCAAATAAAAAGGAATTTATAACGGTATGACATTACGCTGTAGCCACATTGGATCAGTGGTTTAGAAAATGGATGGATGATTCAGCTATGCGGGTGCAATCTTCTGGCGAGACGCGGGGATTCATTTGGCGTGACCGTCACAGTGCATTATGGGTATTCTCTAGCCGTTGAGCATAAATTGGTTGTACACTCATTTTTTCGGTTCATTGTGGGATTGAGTGCACTCGATAACGTCCACTATGGTTTTGGACACCACTACAAATGGCTGTCCCCTCAAATAGTTGCCTATTTAAGGGTTAAGGGGGCGACTTCAGACACAGCCCAAGACTTGAATTGGGCAAAGCCACTGGAAGCCTGCAACCAATGCAAGAGCCACAGACCCTCTCATCTCCCAATAATAAGACAATCTCTGAATTGGTTGTGTCTGATGAGGAAGACATCCAAAATGTGCAGTGATGGGGGTGTCCCCAGGACAGGTTTAAAAAGCACTGCTCTAAATGACGCTAAAAATAAACAAACAAAAAAGATACCTTTACCTTGTGGACCATTGAATCCAATACATGTTTTTTGGGTCATGCATTAATGTTAAACATGGGAAGTTTACGGTTTTGAAAAATATTCAACAAAGAAGCCAACATAAAATCTCAGACTTTTGGAATCCATTCTATGTGAATATCTAGAGCACAGTGGGATCGGCCCATTAGCCTGAACAGATTGTTTCAGAGGAGTGTGGACCAGTGTCCGAACAGATGGTTTCAGACTGGAAGGTTCCTCCACACATGGGGTGGAGGGTTGGGGAGTTCTGGATGACAAGGTTGGAAAATTTCGACTTGCAGATCTCAGACTTGTGAGCTGTCTCAGAACTAAATAAAATAGATCCACGGATAACTGAAAGTCTTTTTTGATTAATCCAAGCACTGTCTTGGGAAGCGTATAGTTGAATGCTCTTGAATATTCTCTCCTGGTATTTGACTGTTGAAGATCCTTAAAAGCTCATTTTTGGGTCTGTGCATTTGTAAGGAACTAGACAGAAAGAGATTCATTAATAAAAGAAATTGGGCTAGTGGGCAGCTACCCAACTTGAGCAGCTTACCCAGCATGCCACAGGAGGTGCTGTCTGGTGCCCCGACTGGTTATCAGGAAGCATGATGGCTCTGATGTTCACCTCTCCTTTGAACCATGAAGTGAAAAGGCAAGACGCCCAATGGAAGAGAAAGGGAGAGAGAAGACCAAAAGATGCACTGAAGACTGAAACGTTGGGAAACTTTACAAAGCAAACTAAAGTCTGTGAACTCGATGCTGACACTCTCATGGTAGACATCAACGTAATCTTTGGAGAGCACGCTTCACCCTTGCTAATCAAAGTAAGAGGCATGTTTGAGCCGAGCTCAGCACTCCCTCTGTTTAGATTCCTGTAAGGAAAGCCACAGAGAACAGTAGAAAAAGACCAGCCGTCATCAGGAACAGAAGAGCACTTGCAATTACTTCCAGAGGACGAGAATTTCAGACAAGATCCTTTGATAAACATTCAACCCTTCCACACAGGAAATTAATTCATCAACAGTTATGGAAATCTGTACATCCAGTGGAAATGAACTTTCAAACTATAAAGAGGAAATAAAATTTGGTTGGTAAGATGTTTTAATGTATTCGTCTCTTGTGCTCTCCAAGGGTGCATTTATTTGATTAAAAATACAGTAATTTTTTTATAATATAATATAATATAATATTTTAAAATGTAATTTATTCCTGTTATGGCAATACTGAATCTTCAGCATCATTACTCCAGGTTTCAGTGTCACATGATCCTTTAGAAATAATTTCAATTTGCTGATTTGGTGCTCAGGAAACATTTCTTATTATTATCAGTGTAAAAACACTGATAATTTTGGTGAGTGCGTGTGTGTGCGTGTGTGTGCGTGTGCGTGTGCGTGTGCGTGTGTGTGTGTGTGTGTGTGTGTGTGTGTGTTTAAAACAACATTTTTGTTCAAGATTCTTTGATAAAGAGAAAGTACAAAAGTACAAAACAGCATTTATTCGAAATATAATTTTTTTTGTAACAATGTGTCATACTGTCACTTTTGATCAATAAATAGTTATAGTAAAGTTTAGTGAGGACACATTTAATTAAGTATAATTATCATACACTAATTATTTTAATTGTGAATTTTCAGATAAAATCCATTTTACTCCTGCAAAGTGAAAAAAAAATTATTTATGTGAAAAAAATGTAGCAACTACTGTAAAAATAGCTTGTTCCCTTTCAAGGGAACTTCGAGCTGCGTTTGAGACGCGGTGGGAACGCTCTGCGTGATTGCGTCATGAAGCACGTGTAAAATCAGTCCAATGGAAGCCCGATACGTCATGGGTGACGTCATAGACCAGGAAACTATAAAGCACCCTTGAAAACAGACCGCGACAGCTTCTGTAGTCTTCAGCAAGCGCTCTCTGTGATTCTGTCCTTGTCTATTTATTGTTGTTTGTCAAGCCCAATATATATATCACTATCTATCATTATGGCGAGCAAAGCAAGTTGTGTTGTTCCCTGCCCTCGTTACATCACGGGTGGGGACACACATCAGCTTTTTGTTGCTGTTTGGGAGTGGAGTATGCAACAGTCATTTCTCGAGGGATCTGACTGTGCATTGCGAGAAGCTGTCCGTGAGGACGCTCCGCTCCCGCCGGGCGTTCTTCGAGGAGGACGGTTCGGTTCGCGTTCCCCGAGCGGGTCTCTCTGTTGCCGAGGCTCGGAGACGGCTCGTATTTCGGGGTTCGTAAACGGATCTGACAGCGGGGGTTGGGACGGGCTCCGCCCTTTCTCAGCTTTCACATGCCAGATCTAGTGTGCTGCGATTTCCAGTTCCGAGGAATTGGTATCGTTAGTGTTTTGTTTTAAAAGGAGAACAAAACAAATACAAATCTTTATAAAAAGGCAGATGTTTGAGTTTTCAATGAATACATTTTCCAGCTCATAACTCTGTTGAATAAAGAGGAGCTTTTTTAAAGAAAAAAGGAGGTTTTATCTAGTGCTGTTGCCAGTTAAATATTTACTGGCCAGCTGAACATTATGAGATTGAAAATAAAGAAGAGTTTGTTAAAGATGAACTGTATCTTAAACAGAGAAAACTCTGTATCTCAGCCTCCTCGTCGGGGACTGTGGTTTTTCCCTATCTCCACACTGAGGTGTCGAGATCGTGGAATAAACCGGTTTGTATTTTATGTGTTTAATCCCCAGATGTCTGACTATAGTAATGTTTGGGTATTAAGTATCATAGTATGACATTGCCTCGGGTTAAAGAGACGCTTACGAGCTTTCTCTCTCCCGAGTCGGCGTCATCGTTATTAACCCCGACGTTACCCACCAGCCATCTTAAATAATGAATACATTTTTTATTAGGCAGCGCTGGTGGGTAAAGTATGTAAGGACATGGATGAATGTGAGGGGCGACTCTCTGAGTAGGGTCGCAGCGCTGCCAGTTCGGTTGTTTCCTGCTGGTGGCCACAGAGTGATATATGTATGTATATATATATATATAAGTTTTTCTGATATAAAGATAAAGGAAAATAAAGATATAATTATGTCTGTTCTTCTGGACGCTCCGCTTTCAAGAAAACTGAGATATAAACCTTTCATCATTCTTCCTCACCAATCTAATGTTCCTGAGATATTAAGCTCCTCTCAGCACAAAGTGCAAAACAGAGCGTCGCCATTCGGGCTCCTCCGCAATTGAGGGGTACCTGGGTGGCGGTCGCAGTCTAGCCAGTTAGAGACATGCAAGATCTGAGGACTGTTTTATCTCTAAAATAGCTTTGACAAAGAAGAAGCCCTGACGCCGAGGCGATCAGGCTTCTAAGGGTGGTCCCCTCTGGGGTAGGGACGGTTTTGAGAAATCGTTTCTCCTCAGCGCCCTTTGGGGTGCGACTCTCTGAGGAGGGTCGCAGTACTGCCAGTTCGGTTTCCCTGCCGGTTCGCCGTTTCAGGGCACCAAGGTGTCAGTGTCCCCAAACGAGCCTTCAAATAAGAAAAAAAGAAGAGCAATCAGTTCGGTTTCCCTGCCGGTTCGCCGTTTCAGGGCGCCGAAGTGCCTGCTTTTTTCAACGATCCTCCGAGGAGGGTCGTAGGAACTAAGCTAGTTAGAGGTAGGCAAGATCTGAAGACTGTCATCATCTCTAATAAAGCTTAGACAAGAAGTCCTGTCGCATGAAAACAAGGCTATCAGGCTTCTGAGGGCTCCTCCGGGGCAGGGACGGTTTTTGAGAAATCGTTTCTCCTCGGCGACCTCTGGGGTGCGACTCTCTGAGGAGGGTCGCAGCGCTGCCAGTTCGGTTGTTCCCTGCCGGTTCGCCGTTCAGGGCACCGAGGTGTCAGCGTCCCCATACGATCCTCCGAGGAGGATCGTAGAGCGGTCAGTTCGGTTGTTCCCTGCCGGTTCGCCGCTTCAGGGCGCCGTAGTGACTGTTCAACCAAGGGACGGTTTTGAGAAATCGTTTTTCCTCTGGGGTGCAACTCTCTGAGGAGGGTTGCAGCGCTGCCAGTTCGGTTGTTCCCTGCCGGTTCGCCGTTCAGGGCACCGAGGTGTCAGCATCCCCATACGACCCTCCGAGGAGGGTCGTAGAATGGTCAGTTCGGTTGTTCCCTGCCGGTTCGCCGCTTCAGGGCGCCGTAGTGACTGTTCAAATAAATCCAGAGGCCAGTCTTGAGAGACTGGTTCCCCTAGTAAATTTCTGGCAGCGTGGAAACTACTACCACATATTTCTCAGTGGGTCCTGCACACTATAGAAAAGGGTTTCAGAATTCAGTTCGGTTCTCGTTCGCCCAGATTTCTAGGGGTCCTCCTTTCATTGGTGGACCCCGAGCAGGCTTTGGTTATGGAGCAGGAAGTACTATCACTTCTGCAAAAGGAGCTGTAGAAGGGGTTCCTCCTCCCAGCAGACAGCCATTACTTCATTGTTTCCGAAAGAGGATGAGGTGGTTCCCGAGGTTTGCTTTCGGGGGCGAAGCATACCATTATTGGGTTCTTCCATTCGGCCTAGGTTTATTACCCCACACCTTTACAGTATGCGTGGATGCAGCTCTGGCTCTTCTGAGACTCCAGGGCATTCGCGTATTATACTACATCAATGATTGGTTGTTCCTAGCTCAATCTGAGTTTATGGCAGTTCGGCATCGAGATGTCGTTCTGTCTCATTAAGGATGTTGGGGTTGCCTCTCAACGCCAAGAAGAGTGTGCTCTGAGGACCACTTTTCTAGGTGTAGCAATTCTACAGCAAACGTAATGGGGTATATCTAGGCCAGTCACTCACTGTGAAACAGTTTCAGACGGGTGGGTCTCATGGCAGTTGCGTCCAACGTTTTACTTTTGGCCTTCTGTTCATGAGACCCCTGCAGTGGTGGCTCAGGACCAAGGGGTTTTCTCCGAGGGGAAATACGTTTTCGCATGATCAAGGTCACGCGGCTATGCCTTCGTGCTTCGGTCATGTGGAAGAACCTTGGTTCCTCGCCCAGGCCCAGTGTTGGGGGCTTCTTGTCGACGCATATTGCTATCGACGGATGCTTCCCTCACAAGTGGGGGCGATCATGAGTGGTTGCTCGGCGAATGGCGGACAACACACTGATGGTCTCGTATATCAGAGCAGATATCCTGTTGAGGCAGGGGCTGAGGCCCAGGGGATTGGAGACTTCACCTCGAGGTGGTGGAGCTTCTTAGGGAGAACTTTGGTCTAACTAAAGTCAAGTCGACCTTTCACATCGTTTGTACAACGCATTGCTCTATATGGTTCCCCCTCACGCAGCCAGCTCTTCGCGGACTGGATACGATGGTGCAGGTGTGGCCGAGGCTGCACCTGTACGCATTTCCCCCGATATCTATGCTCCCGGAGGTTCTGGAAAGGGTTCGCCGGGAAGGGGCCCGTCTGTTACTAATAGCCCCTTACTGGCCGACTCGAGTATGGTTCTCGGACTTGGTGTCTCTTCTGAGCGGCTCTCCTATGGAGATTCCAATCAGGAGGGACCTGCTGTCCCAGGTAGAGGGCACGATATTTCACCCTCGACCGGAGTTGTGGAAACTGTGGGCCTGGCCTCTGAGGGGGCCAGGCTCATAGAATCCGGTCTCTCGACTGAGGTCGTTGAGACCATTCTCCATTCCAGAGCCCCTTCCACGAGAAAACTGTATGCGCTGAAATGGAAATTATTCTCCACCTGGTGTGGTGAGCGTCAGTTAGATCCTGTTAACTGCCCTGTTGGTTCAGTTCTCGATTTTCTGCAAGACCGTTTCTCTGCTGGATTATCTCCTACCCCTCTGGGGGGTACTTCTATTGGGAGAGATCCTCTGATTACTCGTTTTCTCCGTGGTACATTGAGGTTGAGACCTGCACTGCACTCCAGAGCACCGGCTTGAGATTTAGCCATTGTACTTGAGGGTCTGGCTCTGGCTCCGTTCGAGCCCATTGAAGAGGTTTCAGAAAAATTCCTCACTTTGAAAGCTTTATTTCTCCTTGCTATTTCATCTATCAAGAGAATTGGAGATTTACACGCCCTGTCGGTTGCTCCGTCATGTTTGGAATTTGCACCTGGTATGGTGAAAGCATTTCTATACCCTAGACCAGGTTATATTCCTAAGGTCCCATTCAATGTTGGGGGCCCAATAGTGCTGCAGGCCTTTTTCCTCCACCTTTTAATACCCCAGATCAGGAACAATTGAACCTGTTATGTCCAGTTCGGGCATTGGATGCCTACGTTCACAGAGCTGCCCTGTGGCGTAAGTCAGAGCAATTATTTGTATGTTTTGGGTCACTCAGAAGAGGGTGCCCTGCATCTAAACAGGTTATGAGCAAGTGGATAGTCGAGGCTATTTCACTAGCTTATGAAGCGGCCGGTCAGCCTTCACCTATGGCTGTACGGGCCCTTTCTACAAGGAGTATGGCGGCCTCTACGGCCTTAATTTCGGGTGTTTCCCTTCTTGACATTTGTAATGCGGCAGGTTGGTCCTCTCCACATACATTTGTCAGGTTTTATGACCTTGACCTCTCCACTCCTGGGGCGAGGTTGCTTGCTTCTAGTGTGCGCAAGGACTTCACACAGAACAGGCATTTGTCACTATGGCGTAGTGGGTATGGGGTTCCCACCGCGTCTCAAACGCAGCTCGAAGTTCCCTTGAAAGGGAACGTCTCAGGTTACGTATGTAACCCTGGTTCCCTGAGAGGGAACGAGACGCTGCGTTTGCCTGCCATACTTCCTGCATGCCCTGATCGACTTGCTTCAGACTTTTTCAGAAGCTGTCGCGGTCTGTTTTCAAGGGTGCTTTATAGTTTCCTGGTCTATGACGTCACCCATGACGTATCGGGCTTCCATTGGACTGATTTTACACGTGCTTCATGACGCAATCACGCAGAGCGTTCCCACCGCGTCTCAAACGCAGCGTCTCGTTCCCTCTCAGGGAACCAGGGTTACATACGTAACCTGAGACGCTTTATTATATCAGCGGACAAAAATAAAGTATTTTCAGAAACAAGATATTGGAACACTTTTTGGAATGTAGAATTTCTGATGTTCAGAGTTTAACTTAATGCTTCCGGACAACAGGTTTTATGAAGTCTGGCACTGTTTTAGTATTGCTTACACAACATTAGCAATGCCATTTTAGCTATCTGAATGAGATCTAGCAATATTGGGTCAACCAAGATAAAAAAAATAAAAAAGTAAAAAGGTTTTAGAGAGGAAGTAGGTGCACAATTAACACTTTTCATGTAATTGCCTCTTCTAATTGCTGTAACTGCTCAATCACTGCATAATAATAATATGTCATGTTGTCATATGAATAGTGTTACATGAAAACCTTACTTATTTTTTCTTGTAATCCGTGTATCATTTTTTTCAGGTGCCACTTTACAAATAAAGAGCAAAAGGAATTAAATAGACTGATGGGAAAGAAAATCGGAGCAAAGAAGATCGACAAATAACTAGAGAGAAAGAACGAAAGAGAGAAATCACAAATAAAGGCAATCTTTCATGTTTTGAGGTGCCGCAGGGACATGTTGCAGAAAACTTTAAATTGATAGGGAGTTCACTGCAGGCTTATGTAACCCTCTCTGGCATTTCCTTTCTTTCACCTACATTCATTTGTTTTCTTGGTTTTTGTGAGCTTGTGTCTCACCCTTTGCCTTTTGTACTCTAAAGCATACAGGTGCCCCAGAGCTGCAATTTACTTCTGCTTTCTTTTACCTTCTGCCTTTTCCTTCCTGTTTCCCATCACTTCTCAAGTCAAAGCCATCATCAGTTTCCCTCTTAAACAAGAGGAAGACAGATCCAGAACATCTGAATCAAGACATGCTTTGCATTCACAAACCTTGCAAGTATTTTTGGAGCTACAAGTATAGCCATTACTGCCTTAACTATTTAGTCGTCTAGCTTTTCCAAAAATATGCAGTATTGTGGTATAAAGTTAAACTGCTGCAACTTACTTCTAAACTATCCACTTTTTCCATGTAGCATTGGATTCTGAATCATTTTAGACTGATTCAGTTTGTTTAAGTGGTTCACTTGTGAAATGATTTACATGAACCATTCAAATGAACTGATTCATTAATTTGAGATCTTGCATAGAAGTCATTGTTACATGTTTTTGCAGCAAGATATTTAGTTATTGTACATTCCCTTCCAAAAGTTAAGGCAAATCAATACTTTTATTCAGCAAGGACGCATCAATTGATCAAAAGTGAAAGTAAATACATTTATAAGTTTCTATTTGAAATAAAGGCTGTTCTTTTGAACTTTCTGTTCATCAAAGAATCCTGAAAAAAAAAAATCACAGTTTCCACATTTATGTTAATCAGCACAACATTGAAAATAATGACAAATGTTTCTTAAGCACTACATTAGCAAATATTGAAAGGCAGTGTAACATTTTTTTATGTGATTATTAGCTGTATTCAGTTAAATGTAAATGTATTCTGTGTAAAAAGTTAAATGCTGTCATCCTAATTAAGATGTCCTTTGTTTTGCCAGATAAATACTGCTCTGATTGTAAATATTATTTCAATATAAAAAATATAAATGATGTAATCAATAAATAAAACAAATGTTTTATTAACAAATGGTTAATAAAGGCCTTCTGAAGTGACGCGCTGCGTTCGTGTAAGAAAAATATCCACATTTAAAACTTTATCGACTAAAATAACTTGCTTCTATCCACTTCTTCATCACAATTTTCATTTTTGGGTGAACTATCCCTTTAAATTGCTTCAGTGCAGTTAGCATCTTTTCTTTATCTGAGTCTATTCTCTAAAGTAGCTTTACTGTAATTTAACTACTTTGGGAGTTGCTTGTAGTTTGGCATGTGACAGTTTGAAAGCAGCTTTCCGAACACTGCTAACATAGGACGTCGTATGTTTCATTTTTTTTTTAAAGTGTCACCAGTCTGTTGCACTCTCTGTGCTTTGAGGAATACGTAATTGAGCTTTAAGTGGATGGAGGCCTTTTAGCATGTCGTTAACAGTCATTTCTGTTTTTAGTCTTTACTTCATGCTTTTTTCTTATGTGTCATTTGCCACTGGCTTCAGATGGAAGGCCATAGAATGTGAGAGATTCATTATTCAATATAGTTCTCGGCCACATGCAGATGGAAGGAGGCAGGAGAACGTGCCATTTGCTCATTTTAGCATAAAACCTTAATACATCTCATTTATTATTCTTACGGGATGTCTCTTAGTTAGTTTTGGGGTTTGTGTCTGTAATGAACCGTGAAGGAGGATGACATGGAAAGCAAGGAAATGTTCTGTTCGACAAGCTTGGGGCAGATTTTGTGATTGACTTATTGAACTTCTCATGACTGGAATTTGATATGCAATTCTGAGAAAAGTCTGAGAATACATCGAAAATCAAGGTTTTATTTTTATTTGAACCTATAGTGAACTAGAACTAGATTTTAAACTAGAATAGGGGTAAATTTGAAGTAAATATCAAAGCAAAACCTTGCTTCACTAAGCAAATTTGTGACATTGATCATGTGAACTCCTTTGTACAAAAGATCAGATTTTCTTGCTTTCCACTGAAGCACAAGATGCTTTTTGGAACATTCTCAAATCATGCTGACGGATATGGATCATCAGGTTTTGCACAAATAAGTCTATATGTCGATTCAAATATATTTTGTTATTTAAGGGACAGTTCTGTGGAAGATAAAATCCGAAGTGTATAAATAATAATATAATAGCAATATACAGTATATATATAGATAGATATCTGTATATATAGTCATGAAACTCTAGATGGCGCCGGGTAGTGAAGGACCTTAACTCAATCTGCTTGCAATTACATCATTCTCTATAGGGCACAGCTGATTGGTTCCCGAAGTATCAGTAGACAATGAGTTTGCTGCTCAACTTTAAAATACTTGGTTGTAGCAGTTTGCAGCGCACTTTCAGAAACCCTCCACCTTCCCCAGCTCCACCTGTATAGATCTGCTACGGGTAATTCATGTATGCTTATTCAACAGCAGCATGTCTTACTTGCTCACAACAGCGTGTCGTTTATGAATTGACATTAGCAAGCCCTGGACTTGCTCTGCAGAAGCTTATAATACAATATTATAATCTAATATTTATATAACATAATATTTTATAGTCAGATTGAACCTCGCCGTTGGCATGTAGAGGAACTTATGATGGGAAGAAAGAAACTTGGAAGACATGCTTGGAAGACATCTGAGTGTTTTGCATTACACGCAACTCTTTGGTCACACTTCGTTCACTTCATCAGGCTGACTGGTAAAAAAGGTGATTTGCACCTCCGTCATTGCCACCTCTGTTATTAATTTGTCAGATACACTCTGTCAGCCAACCTACATATCTAACAATTGTCAGCAATATTATGCCTATGACAGAAAGTCAATATCACCCTTCGGTAAATGGTGACAAACTTGGGTTCATTACATTTCCATGGAGCAGCTGTCATAGCACTCATTCTCGGCTTCACATTTTACCTCCCAATATCCGCTAATCCTGTCAGAATGCATCAATGTCAAAGCATAACCCTTGCAGGAAATGGGGGTCGTTGCTACACCAGTAATGATTCCATGTCAATTCTGGGAAAGTGTTAAAGGTGCTGCTGTATGTCCCCCCCCCACTGTACTTATGCATAAAAATACCATAATATATTTGCAGATATTTAGGAAACATATTGTACTAAGTTACTCATACTTGTTTCTCTGAAAAACAATGCTACAGCCAGTTATTTTACTTTGAAGTGTGCCATCCGTGTCGGAATGTAGGTTTTTGTTTTGGTCTGTGTGATTTACCCAAATAGTATTTCGACACCCCAGTCTGCCAGTTGGCGGAAAACGCAGCGTATTGCAGCGATTGAAGCCAACAAACAAATGTGTCAGAGATTGCAGATTCTATCCGACCTAAACAGCATCCATCTAAAAATCTCTAGAAACGGAAGCATATTAAAAGGCGGATAAATCAACTCATCAACTTACACCACAACTTAAGTCTCCTTGTCTTCCATTGTCAATTTCACTCACTCTTGTTGAGTGTCCTCAATCTAGAAACCTGTGTGATCGTCGAGTCTGAGGAGGAGGGGGCGGGGTCAACTCTTTCCAACATTTTGAATTTGGACTGCAGTACCCATTTCAACCACTAGCTCTCAATAATACATACTGCACCTTTAATGCATCTTTCAAGCCTAGTAGTAAATATTTTATAAGCAATTGGATAACCATATTCAGCACAGTAAAGCAGAGCTGAAGCACAACAACCAAAGCAATGTTGCAAAATGCATGCAGTTTTTTTTAACCACAGGAGGGCCAAAAGTTATATAGTGTACCTTTTAATGATTTTTTTAAAACATTTATCTCATATTCATGTAAAGCTTTAATCTGTAAAATAATGAAGAGTAAATATATGGGTTTACTATTGCTTCATAATTTCTTTCTCCCCCTGAGCTGAGCTCCGAAGTAACTGCTTTGAAATCATTCTGAAATCAGAGTAATCAATGTGCGTATTTTACCCCAAACGCTCGCAATATCAAATGACTTTGAAACTGTTGATCAACAAAAATTAGTGTTGATGAAAAAGAAAAAGAAAAAAAAAAGGTAATATTGCAGGATATAAACAAAGTGCTCACAATGTTTTGAGAACGATTTCCTTGTTTTAACTGAATATCGGTTAACTGACCTGCTTATATATGAGATTATTAAGCTATATCCACAACATAAACATAATATTAAAACATATAATGTGCAGACAAATAAGAAAATTAGTGTTTGTTGAATTCTTGATACATGTTTAAATGTTTATACCTTTTTTCAAAAAGCTTGCAAATTTGGTTAAAGCTTCAAGCTGTTAATATGATAAACATTTTAGTTATTTTTCATTCCCAGGAACTAAAATGACTGAATTTTAAAGACTGAAATTAAGTGTAAAATGGACAAAAGCGAATTAATATGATATATAGAACAAATATTCCATATACTTTAAAAATATTTTTTTTTGAGGAAAGATTATTGGAAAATGTTTTACAAATAAATGTAAAACATTTTTTTCAATTTTAACATGATAGTACACCCAAAAATTACCATCTTATAAAGACTTGGAAATACCATTTAGAGGGATAGTTCACCCAACAATTAGCCTAATATTTGGTTATCATTACTCTTCCATATGTCTTTACAAACCTGTATAACTTTTTTCTTCTCTGCTACATTTTTCTTTTGTGTTCTGAAGAAGAAAGAAAGTCATACATGTTTTGAAACGACAGGAGGGTGAGTAATGATGACGATAATTAAAATTTTTTGGTGAACTATCCCTTTAAAGGGCATTTTCAAGTGTTTATAAGATGGGTTGCCTTACAGACGGCTTCATAGGAAGCAATGCCCTTTTGTCCTGCTGGTCTCTTGTCTCCACACACAAAGTCCATTGTGCCAAGACATTGACCTTTCAGCTCTTCCTGTTGTTGTTTATTACCTCAAGCCTTGACAAACGTACCAAGAAAGAAGCTCCTGTGTTCTTTGAAGCCGGCCAGCGCGGAGTCTGCCTACTGGCTAACCCTCACCCCTTGAAAAAACAATTAGGCCACTTCATAAGAATTGATTAGCATGTTAATGAATGGGCTGCACTTTCTCATCACGAGAGGCTACGGCAGGGGGTAATGAGGGGCGAGGTTTCTCTCAGCACATGCCCCGTCCAGCTGGTTGTTATGCATGCCGAGAGGCGTCATCGATCTCAGAGAAATCTTATTACATGCTCCAGACACTGTTTGAAAATGTTTAGCACTGAACCGAGAGAGGAGGGGAGAAAGTTTCAGAATTTAATGTCGTAAAAAAGGAAGTGATGATGTGTAAAGAATGCAGCTGGGTTTTAAATGATGTCCTCCGCTTTTTGAAATTTCATCGCCATTCCACGGTAAATGGGAGCTGTGGCGAATGACCTTTAAAAGGACCTCTCGCACTTGGTCCTGGTTCAGTGTTAACAAGACAGATTTTAGACCAAGTCAAATGTCATCTTGTATGGACACTGTTGTCCAATTGCTATGCCGTCAGAGAACTTCATCGAGGCTCCAGAATAAGAAAACGCCCCCTGAAGTCTCTTAAAACATTTATTTAATTTGTCTCCTAACAATTTTCAACTGTGGACATACAAACCAGTACTGAAAACCAGTCAGTATCTGGTGTGACCACCATTTGCCTCAACGCAGTGCAACACATCTCGTTCGCATAGAGTTGATCAGGTTGTTGATTGTGGCCTGTGGAATGTTGGTCCACTCCTCTTCAATGGCTGTGCGAAGTTGCTGGATATTGGCAGGAACTGGAACACGCTGTCGTATACGCCGATCCAGAGCATCCCAAACATGCTCAATGGGTGACATGTCCGGTGAGTATGCTGGCCATGCAAGACCTGGGATGTTTTCAGCTTCCAGGAATTGTGTACAGACCCTTGCAACATGGGGCCGTGCATTATCATGCTGCAACATGAGGTAATGGTCGTGGATGAATGGCACAACAATGGGCCTCAGGATCTCGTCACGGTATCTCTGTGCATTCAAAATGCCATCAATAAAATGCACCTGTGTTCGTTGTCCATACGCCTGCCCATACCATAACCCCACCGCCACCATGGGCCACTCGATCCACAACGTTGACATCAGTCACCCACACGACGCCATACACGCTGTCTGCCATCTGCCCTGTACATTGAAAACGATTAGCTTCCCTGGGATGGTTTCTGACAGTTTGTGCAGAAATCCTTTGGTTATGCAAATCGATTGTTGCAGCAGCTGTCCGGGTGGCTGGTCTCAGACGGTCTTGGAGGTGAAGAAGCTGGATGTGGAGGTCCTGGGCTGGTGTGGTTACACGTCACGTGGTCTGCGGTTGTGAGGCCGGTTGGATGTACTGCCAAATTTTTTGAAACGCCTTTGAAGATGGCTTAAGGTAGAGAAATGAACATTCAATTCACGGGCAACAGCTCTGGTGGACATTCCTGCAGTCAGCATGCCAATTGCACGCTCCCTCAAAACTTGCGACATCTGTGGCATTGTGCTGTGTGATAAAACTGCACATTTTAGAGTGGCCTTTTATTGTGGCCAGCCTAAGGCACACCTGTGCAACAATCATCCCGTCTAATCAGCATCTTGATATGCCACACCTGTGAGGTGGATGGATTATCTCGGCAAAAGAGAAGTGCTCACTAAAAATAGGCCTTTTGTGTACATAGAAAAATTCGTAGGTCTTTGAGTTCAGCTCATGAAAAATGGGGGCAAAAACAAAAGTATTGTATTTATAATTTTGTTCAGTGTACATGGCTCACAGCTGAAGTCTGTCATTTTTCATGAAAGTTTCCAATGGTGTTTTATAGTTTTAATAGGATTCTTTTAAGGATATGATGGTGATGGAAATAACATTTAGAATATTTTTGGAATAGAACATCTTTGTTGATCCTGGAACAACATTCCAATTAATCAATCAGATTTAAATTAACAAATTTAAAGGCTCAGAGAGGAAGGAGGCGGGAACCAGCAAACGTTGAACGTAACTTTAATAATAAAAGAAACATAAGCAACAAAACAAAAGTAAAGCAGCAGCCCCTCACTTACGACTGCCGCATAAACGAAAACAAAACAACAACATAAATGTCCCAAACCTGGTCCTCTCTCGTCTTTCATTGACATCACTCCTCCTTTTAACCTTCCGGAGCTCCTCCGTGGGACTCGAGACCGGTGTGGCTTCCACTCAGTTTCAACGGCTCTCTGCACCGCTTGCTTCTTGCCACAGACAAATTTATAGTTTATGTCAAGTTTAGGCTTACAAGCAGGGTTAGGTGTTTCTATATCTGTGTTATTTACTTATCATTTTCCACTGATTTTAGGGATATGATATGTGTAGAGTTAGGGGTAGTAATAGGGTTAGGACGACATTTCCGGGGAGGGAAGTGTTCCAGAATCAACAAAATATGTTGATCCAGGAACATACCTGGCAAAATCACGGCGACCTTATTATGCTATGGCTAATTAATAGCTAGCATTTCATGTATTCTAAAAGAACACAATTGAAAGACATTTCCACACTTTTTACAAAATTACAGCTTGATTTTAAAGCTTTTTTACTTCTTTTTATTTTCACGCATCATATGTCTCATATTTCATCCCAGGCTCCTTGATAACCGAGTATTCTAACTTTTGAAAAATAAAATAAAAAAAATGGTGGTGGAAATGACACCACAACCTTTATTTTTTAATTGATAGAAATTATTTTCACACAGTAAATATATTATTTGGAATGATTACTTATTTGTTTAGATTTTTTTTTTTAAATAAGTGACAATACATTTTTTTTTATATAATGGATTTTAATATTTTTAGATAGAAATGTATTTCTGGGACAAGTGTAAAACATTAAAATCTGTAACTACAGGGATTAAAGTAACAAATAGAAATGGGGAAGCCATGGAAATAGTGACAGTTTTAATGTTCATTTTATACTGTAGGCCTATATCAAGAATACAATTCAAAATGTAATTATAAAAACAACATTCAGCACTTACTGTACATACCATCACGAGCCTATTGTAGCGTTTGGTACATTAGTAGTGTGTGTGCTCTTGGAGTGAACCTGAGCTGGATGTTGAACAGGATCTTTGGTCTTTAAGACAACCAGCCTACTGCTCCTACAGCCTGACTCTGCCTTTCTTGCTTTCTCTTCCTCTCTCTCAGGGGATAAAGGTTAAGACTGGTATCAAATGAAGTGTAAAGCACTCACGCCTATCTACCCTCTGTCTCTTTTTTATCTTTCCCATCTACTTTTTTGGTCTGTTTTCTACCTTCTTGGCAGACCTAAATGTTTACCCCACTGCATTTCCTGCAGGCGACCAAATAAGTGTCAAAGGG
The DNA here is from genome assembly GCA_030578255.1 of Tiaroga cobitis. NCBI lineage: Eukaryota > Metazoa > Chordata > Actinopteri > Cypriniformes > Leuciscidae > Tiaroga > Tiaroga cobitis. Next base: position 48,575,086 of record CM060591.1, read on the forward strand.
TGAGAGACAGAGATGGATTTTGAACTACTACAGTCTCCCACCATGGGAAACTTACTGCAACATTTTGAGCTCTTGCACAACTTCTGACAGACATACATCCTGACTTCTAGGGGGGGTTGAGGAGGAGGAGGGGGGGGGGATCTGCCTAATCGATCTGTCAGCATCTATGTCATTAATATTAATCCAACAACAAAGAAAAAATGTGGCTAATGGTTTGGCTGGATTATATTGTTCATTTTAACAAGCCATTTTAAACAAGCTCAAGTAAATGAAATAAATGTAATGCTAATTTAAATTACAGGCCTCCTGCTTCTCAAAGTCAGAGTGTGTTGAATGGATGTTAATGTATTAAAGCCAAGAGTCACACTGTGCCAATAATATGCAAATAATTTAAGTCGTTTTTTGAGTACTCATTTATTCATTTTATTACTTGAATAATAACTTTGATGTATTTTATTTTAAAGTCTGCGTGTCCAACTAGGAACACGCAGGAGATCGCAGGAATAGTAGTAATAGAAAACCACCCCATAAAACATAGATGATAACCAAACAACTCAAAGTGCAAACTTAAGGCCTGGGTATTCTTCATTTTCCTCGTTTCGCTCCGTCTGCGGTCTTACTGCGCTTACGGCCAAAGAAAGTACAAAAGATTATTTTGTACTTTGAAAGGTAAACAAGATTATATTCAATAATTGTTTTTGCTGTGGTATCAAGTGGTATCAAAGCTTTAAATTTCACTGTATTGATATCTAATATGCTGTTATCTTGTCAACCATGCACAAAACTACATTGAACTTGGTTGCAACATCATACGTCGAATGACGTGAGGGATAAGGCACAAAGAGCCTTGTTTGCCAACAAAAGGAATATCAAATCTGACATCCCAATCAGAATCAGACTAAATGAATTGAATCTGTAATAGAGCATATCGCTCTCTCTTGATGTGGGGTCTACACACAAAAAAACAGAACTTACTAAATGAGACAAAAAAATGTGAGCATTTAGAAAAAGTGAACAAGTGAAGGCTTTAATATTACTGGTTAAAGTTATTTCCCCTGCCTGTTCTGCCTTGGTTGCATCAGCAAAAAACAAAAGCTTTTTAAGAGGCAGAGAAAATGATTAGATTTTGATGAATGGCTATAAAAACAAACATGCACTGATGAATTGCACATAATAAAAACAGCCATTTATTAGTAGAGTAATTAGAGTCGTTTATTTATGTTTTCTTTTGTACTTTAGGCACAAATTACAATAAAATGAAGGAAATTGTAATAGAATACACCATGAACTATACTCAGAATACCTGACTACCGAGACCAACCCTGAACTTAAACTCCTGAATGTTTACAGACACAAAAGAAGCCAGACACAGACAGGCCTCACTGCAGGAGGACACACTGTGCTCTTACTGCACACAAAATGAGATGGAAACACAATTGCACTTTTGAACCTCATGCGCTTCACATAAATCAGGGACATATTCGATTCTCCCTATGCAAACCTCTACAAAGAGCATCTATTGCGTGTGTGTGTGTAATGTTTACAAATGCTGTGTCAATGTAAACCTGTTTATCATGTCAGTAAAGCGCATTTGAATCTTGAATTTTAAGGAAAGAATGCTAATGGCAGTGTTAAATATGTCAATGAAGTTACTGGGGAAAATTGGGTTTATGGTCAGTAGAATGTCTGTTGGAGTCGGAGACCATCAAAAATAAAATGTTAGCAGATATTAAGCTGACAGTCTACTAATATTCGAATGACTGGTAGTTGACATGCAGTTACAAAGTTATATATAATTATATACTTCTGAATCATTTGCAATTTTCTGTGCCATATGCATCAGACAGTCAGCCAACATCTGAGACTATTTATATCTGAGACATCTGAGACTATTTATTTAAGTTTTTAATTCCAGAAAAGATTTATACTGTAGATTTTGTCAGCAATAATAAATATGAGACTAACATACATGCATACTTATAATTAACCGATTCTAATAAAGATTCACAAAATGGCATTTGTCATTTTGCACATTGTAGTCAACTGAAATGTTTTTTGTTGGCTAAAATAAATTTCAACACAATTGTCGAAATAAAGTTCAATAAACTTGTGAATAAAAATGTTGTTTCCTACAGGGTGAACTACAGAAGATGAGGCAACAGGTTCAAGAGACGAAACAGTTCATTGAGAAACTGGAGGCAGAGGAACGCGAGCTGCTGAAGATCATAGCAAAGGCTGACGTTGAGAGGATCCGGCAGAAAAAGGAGCTCGATCAGGTACAGACAGGTGGAAGGTTTTTCCTTGTGAGTCCTTGTGTCTGCGTGTCCTTGTGTTCCTCCTTCAATAGAATGTTTAAGCTAAGGATGAAAGAGACAGTATTCTAGGTTCACTCAAAAGTCATTAGATCTGGAGTCTCACTTCTGAGAAAGTCCAGTGGGGCCACGGCCAACCTCTCTTTAAAAAAATCGAGAGGAAATTGACTCACTGGATGTCTAAATTGGTCTTGGCATTCTGAAACGTTTAGAGCTTCTGATCTCAGTAAGTCCGCAGTCGAACCTCCTTAACCAGCTGACCAGACAAATAATTCAAATAGTAAGCGCTGATGTGATGAACTTTTTTTTTTGTTCATACAGATAGCCAGTTAAAATATGCATCTTATGATGAACATATTTTCATTGTTTTAAAATGTACATTTGTCTATTTATTTATATAATTATTTATTTTAAAATAATGATTAATATGTATATGCGCTCATATAAACTCAATATGTAAGTAAATAGTAAATATGTAAATATGCTGTTACTTTTAGTAGCCGCGTTTCCATTACCCTGCAAATTGAAATTGTGAATTGAAAATACGGCCAATGAAAACATGTCAATTTCGCAAAAACTCCCATATATAGCAAAAAGGATTCGAAAAAGGAATATTTTGCACAACTTCGCATTTACAGGTCACCTGGCGTATGTAACAGTCGATCATTCTTTAAAAAAGGTGTGGTATGTTTGGACAGAAGACGAGACAGAGTTCTTTATTAAACTCGTAAAAGACAAAGGAATTACGGGAATACTGGATTCTAAACAACAAAGAAATGCCACACATTATCAAGACCTTGAAGCAGATATGAGGGAGAAACAGCCAGAAACACCTCATACGTGGCCGCTGCCAAGTATAAGGGGCTTTCCTTGCCATTAATGCTTGGATAACACACCTACGTCTCCTTTCTATTAAAAATAATGGCTAGTGAGTGGCTGCGATATACATGAACCTATCAACATCCGTGCCATGATTTTTGGAATGACTTAGCCGAGAGAAAAAAAAAGACGTTTTAGTCGCATAACATCGGTTAATGGAAATGTTGTCATTTCATTTAGATTATTTTTTTAATCAACATTTAGAAAATATCGCAAAAAGTTTTGCGCAAATCTGGTGTGGAAACGCGGCTAGTGTCTTTTTTGGTGAGTCAGTTGGGTCACTAGAAAGATCATAAAGTGAATGTAATGTTAACATCTGCTGCTGTACATTGCTGACATAGGTTTCTTTGGTAAAGGTTAGCCAATTCAAAGGGCATTCTGTCCAAATTGCCTCTGCTGACACCAGCTTCCACATTCTTCTTGCTATCCACGCTCATATTCATAAATCTTTATCGTCTGTACATCCCTGATCTCCCTAAACCAAATTGAATACTGTATGTCATCCAACATATACCATACAATACATATATAGCTTTTCGGCATTTGGCATGCAGAAATGTATCCCTACAGTGAAAGTTCAGAAAGAAATGAAATATGCCATTTTTATAATATCCTTTCGGTGTATATAGTGTGTACAGTAATGCAAAAATTATATAGAAGAGGGAATGTTACATTTATTTATTGCACATGGCCTTCCATAATTTGTATAATCTACAAGCAAACAACCCTAGACATTTTCCCAAACCTTCACCACATTTGTAATGTTGCATGACGTTTTTGGCTATTATCCTGAAAAGACTAACACTGCTGAGTCATCAAATCTTTGCCGAAAACACAAACACAGGCCTGCCTTTTATTTCGATAATATATCATTCTCAACTTACCTCAGTCAGAGGTGAATACTTCTGATGGCTTTCTCACAGAAACTTGTACACTCTTAAAAATGAAGGTTCTTTATTGCCATCCAAGATTCTATGAAGAACCTTGAACCACACAAAGATGCCTCATTAGCGGCTGTTTTTATGGGCCGCGGTACGTAAGCCATCTGGTCAAAGTTGGTCTGTGAACACTGGAGAGGAAATTCACTGTGCGTCTGCAAATGTAGTTAGATGCATGTATGATTTATGTATAACAGCAATATAATTCATCAGAAGATTTTGCTATACTAACACAATACAACAAGACGAAGGCATTAGCCAAGTCAACATTAAAAGGTTATTGGTGACACTTTACAATAAGGTTCATTAGTTAACTATCTTAGTTAACATGAACTAGAATAAACGGTACTTACAGCCTTTATTAATCTTAGTTAATATTAATTTCAACATTTATTAATACATTATTAAAATCAAAGATTGTATTTGTTAACATTATAGTTAATGTACTTGTGAGCTAACGTGAACAAACAAAGAACATGTTTATTAACTAACAAAGATTAACTTATATAGTAACAAATGTATTGCTCATTGTTAGTTCATGTTAGTTAATAACTAATGTTAACTAATGAACCTTATTGTAAAGTGTTACCAGGTTATCTAAGTTTAAAAACCTGTAATATTAAAGCTGCATTTCGTAACTTTTTTGGGTTAAAAATTATCCAAAATACATTTTTGAGAAAGTACATAACCAGCCAGTGTTCAAAACTCTCTGCTTGCCTTAGATCGATTCAAAACATAAGCTTGTAATAATGTTTTTAATTCCAGTGGTACTGGTGGATTTCCGCGGGAGATTCGAGCATGTCTTTGCGTCATTACGTCACATCTGTACACATAAAGAAGAAGTCTCGGCTAGTAGGCTATATTGAGTCATTACGTCACATCTGTACACATAAAGAAGAGTCTCGGCTAGTAGGCTATATTGAGTCATTACGTCACATCTGTACACATAAAGAAGAGTCTCGGCTAGTAGGCTATATTGAGTCATTACGTCACATCTGTACACATAAAGAAGAGTCTCGGCTAGTAGGCTATATTGTGTCATTACGTCACATCTGTACACATAAAGAAGAGTCTCGGCTAGTAGGCTATATTGAGTCATTACGTCACATCTGTACACATAAAGAAGAGTCTCGGCTAGTAGGCTATATTGAGTCATTACGTCACATCTGTACACATAAAGAAGAGTCTCGGCTAGTAGGCTATATTGAGTCATTACGTCACATCTGTACACATAAAGAAGAGTCTCTACTAGTAGGCTATATTGAGTCATTACGTCACATCTGTACACATAAAGAAGAGTCTCGGCTAGTAGGCTATATTGAGTCATTACGTCACATCTGTACACATAAAGAAGAGTCTCGGCTAGTAGGCTATATTGTGTCATTACGTCACATCTGTACACATAAAGAAGAGTCTCGGCTAGTAGGCTATATTGAGTCATTACGTCACATCTGTACACATAAAGAAGAGTCTCGGCTAGTAGGCTATATTGTGTCATTACGTCACATCTGTACACATAAAGAAGAGTCTCGGCTAGTAGGCTATATTGAGTCATTACGTCACATCTGTACACATAAAGAAGAGTCTCGGCTAGTAGGCTATATTGAGTCATTACGTCACATCTGTACACATAAAGAAGAGTCTCGGCTAGTAGGCTATATTGAGTCATTACGTCACATCTGTACACATAAAGAAGAGTCTCGGCTAGTAGGCTATATTGCGTGTGAGGATGTTGGAGGTGGAGATTTATAGCTTTTTCTCACAGCACTTGATATAATTAAACTTATCAATTTGATGGCGGATCCAGAAAGGTTCAAACGACAATCATCAGTGACAACTAGAGAGTCACCCGTTGTAAAATTCAAAAGACTTCGTTTGGACTTCGGAGTGGCTACAGAAAAAAAGAGACTGCAGTCGGCCCATGCGAAAACAAGGATAACATCGGAAGGGCATTAAATGTAGTCACGCAATGCTGACGTTGTTAAAATGTACAATTTGAGAACAAAGTATAATTTGCACGGTTTGACGTGATATGATAATCGATCGTTAGATTTAATCAGCGCAAATTACTGCAATGCTTTTTTTCCCTTAGTTGGACAGCACAAAAGTGGATGTTACTTACTTGTTCAGATGACATTTTCCGTTGAAAATTCTTATGTTGGTCATACTTCCAAAAAGTGATTCCGATGATTACGAATGACAGTATCCACACCGGCACGGTGATTGACAGCCGCACATTCTCCTCAAAACAGTCACAACCCACGTAAAGTTGATAATTCCACGAATAACTGCAATTGCAGATTTCAAACAGAGATGGCGATAAAGAGGAAAAAATACGGACTGCAGCTTTAAAGTTCATAAATACAAAAACCCAAACTACCACATTCTCACCTGTAAAAGGTTATCCCATTTCTTCGGGAATATAAATAACGGAGGTTTCACAACCAGAAGCTGTACCAGAAGTCATCATTGATTCTTACTTGAGTGACGACAAGTTCCCCCTTCCAAGATGGCAGGCGCCAACGTGTCGACTGTGGCATCTACGTATACACATCTATGCCTTTAAAATCCATGTAACCTTTTCATTGCACAAAAGGTTCTTTATAGTGGACTTTACAGTATGTTTTTATAATGAACAAATGTTATTCAAATGTTCTTTACACTAAGAAAAAAAGTGGTTGTTTTGGTTCTTCTATGGTATCGCTGTAAAAAAAACCTTTGGAACCTTTATTTTTAAGAGTGTATAGGTGTAAAAAAGTACCAGACCTTTGGTAACAAGTTGATACTAAAATAAAATAAATGTAACAATACCGTTTTTTATGTTTAATCAATGTTTATTTACTGACCAGATTAACAAGGTTTTGGTATTGATTACATGACTACTACTACTTTTTTAGTATGTTGCCTTTTATCATCATTCGTGTTTTCAATGTACATGTGTTTATGTGTTCATTATCAAGGTGATAAGTGAGCGTGACCTCCTGGGGACACAGTTGGTGAAGAGAAACGACGAGCTGAAACTACTGCACGAAAAGATCAAAATTCAACAGTCCATCTTGAACAAGGGCGATCTTCATTACAACGAAAAAGTGGAGGATATCAGACTCCTGAAGCTAGAGATCAAGAAGCAAAGACGAGAAAGGAACATCCTCAAAAAGACCACCTCAAATGTGGAGGACCTCAGGTAACACAAGGGGGTGTAGTTTCTGTTCATATATGGAAGGGTTTTTATATATGGAAGAATGGACTTAGGGCGATTTCACACTAAAGTGTGTTTGACGTCAGAGATCGATTCCCTTAGTTTGTGTGAAAGCTGTTTACGGTTCATGTAGACTGCAGTATGGCAGTGGTATGAAAGTAATCTGGCATAATATTGTGAAAAGGAAACACTTGACGCACTTTTGATTCACGATCATACATTGATGGCACAAATGTAATCTTTTTTTTTATGTCTAACACTCCAAAACATCATAGAGGCAGGTGTTTGATTGCTTTTCTGCAACACTCATGTACTCTTTAGAGGTATAATGACATAATGATTATGCGGCACATACGGCACAGAGAGACAAAGCTAATTGGGTGCTTGTCATTTAATTCTCCTGTCAGTATTGACCCCGCGAGATGTTTATTGATATTTTCAAAAGCCGCAATTCACCACTCTCAATAGCAGTCACTTTTTTTGTCACAAAAGACATGCGATAAAAGTCACTTTTAATGGAGTTCTTGGCTGGGTAAAAAGGAGGCATCAACTGCTCAATGTGGAAAATGAGGGAACGTTTGAAAGCACCGGCAAGTCTCGCATCTAAAGCCAGATCTATAATAGATGGGTTTTACTGACCCTCTACTGGTTATTTTAGTAATGTGAGGGGTGGGGATGAGTTCACATAATGTTTCTCTTCTATCTCTTAGGCCACTGCAAAGTCGCTAAATATTCAGTGAGTCTGAATTATATACAGAAATGTCCATTGTTCCAAAATGACTGAATTAATTTTACATTTCAGAGACCTTTATTTAATGCTTAAATAGCAAAAATATCTATATTCATTAAAAAGTTAAAAAAGAAGTGACAAGCGACAGGCATTTGAAAATGAATAATATGAATAGTACACTAGTGCTCTTTTTCTGACTTTTAGATTTGTTCAGGCCTAATAAGATTCACTTTTTATAATAAAACGAGTAAATTACTAAATACATGACTCATTAATCGCTTACTCAACAATTCGTTCACAGCTTTTATTTATTAATGAAAGAAAGAAGTAACTATGGCTGAGCTTTAAATCACATACTTGCATACTACTCTTACTATTTCTGCCATATAAAGTAATTGATAAAAGCAGTTAAGTATGCGGTTCCAATTTTAGCCTGTCTTTATGAGTGAGCCATTGCATAATTCACTCAAATGATTCATGATTAATTCCAGAAGGAAACACGTGACTCTTTATGAGTGAGTCATTGAATCACTCATTGAATTCACTCAAACTATATGTCCACAACCTTTATTCATTCAACAAGCGATTGTGTGTTTGAGTGACTCATTCAATTATTTACTCAAATGATTCGTTCACAACAGATTTATTCAAGAACAAAACAAGCGGCTGTATGTGATGGCGCCCTTGAATCATTCACTAAAACAGTTCGTTTACAGCTATAATTCATTAATGAAAAAAACAAGTGACTGTCTTAAAGAGCCAGTTTAAATCATTCACTCAAATCATTTACTCAAATGATTAGTTCAAAGTGGTGATTCATTCAAGAATGAAACAACTGTATGTTTCTCTGAGATAACAGAAGGGCTAAAAACGTATTTTTTATTAGTCCGTAGACTTCACATCCATGAAACTTGCTAGTCTGTTGCAGTTGGATTGACATTCTCATTTTAGTAAGCTTTTTTTTTTTGCTTCAAAAAGTCTGTAAATTTTAAATGCATTTATCTGCTAAAAAGTGAGCAGTCACATCTCTCTCCAAACCAGCCATGCCCCGTAGCACCTTTAACTCTCAACAGAAAACATAGACGTGTCATAATCCTTCCTATATTCTGAAACATATGTGAGAATCAAAAAGCTAGTTGTAAGATTTCAGAGAGACTAGTCAGCAGCCGCTGTGCCAGATGGGTTGACTTGATGCCGAGCTTGGATGCCAAGAACTCTGCAGATATACAAGCCTCCCTGGTAAACAGGTGGCAAATTTTAGTCATTATTGCTGTCATCAGTGCAATGTAGTTCCCTCAAAGACGCTGACTGTAGCATATCGGTGCCCGGGTGTGAAGAAATATTTCCTTTAGGCATTAGGGTTTTTGGGACATTCTTCTATGTTTACATTTATACATTTAGCAGACACTTTCATCTAAAGCGACTTACAAATGAAGAATGTGACAACATCCAAGTTTCTTCCAGTAATATGACAAGTGCTACAATACAAAGTTCCAAAAATTGCTTAAGATTTTTTTTGCTCTCCAAGGCTGCATTTATTTGATCATTTGAGTAATTGTCAGCATGCAGTTGCAAAAATGCACAAATAAAAGTGCTCTATTTGCAAGCAGTTTTAATAAAAACAAATCTCAAAATATATGCTATATATACTGTATATGACAGGGAACAAAAACATGGTGAACAGAACCACCACTTATTAATGATGACTGAACCAAACACAGGGCTATAAATACACAGATACCCCATTGCCACCAGAATGGTACAAGTTCTGGAGCCAGAGCCTGTTCTCTGCCAGGCGAACTGGAGCCTGTCGCGAACCTGCCACATGTTTCTACAGAATTGATGAACAAACTTTGATGTAACACTGCTATGTATTGTTTACCTGACTATAACAGTAAAAAAAAAAAAAAAAACATTGCACGTCCCGGTGTGTTTGCAGGCAGTGCGGCACTTCTGTTTTGCTGTTTACAGTAGGCCTACCTGGAGTGAGTCTAGCAACCTGGGGCCTTAACGAATAATGCTGCCTATTGGATTGTGCTACTAACACTAAATGTGCATTTAAGAGTAGGTTTATGGTTTGGGGTAGGTATGGACATTAAAGGATTAGTTCACTTCAGAATTAAAATTTCCTGATAATTTACTCACCCCCACTGTCATCCAAGATATTCATGTCTTTCTGATAATAAGATAATTTCTCAGTCGAAAATAAAGTAAGGTTTTTGAGGAAAACATTCCAGGATTTGTCTCCATATAGTGGACTTCAACGGTTATCAACCAAAAATATCAGGTTCGATGCAGCTTCAAAGGGCTCTACACGATCCCAGCCGAGGAATAAGGGTCTTATCTAGTGAAACGATCGGTCATAAAAAAAAAAAAAAAAGAACATTTATATACTTTTGAACCACGAATGCTCGTCTTGCTCTTGCTGTGATGCGCCACACATTACGTAATCACGTTGAAAGGTCACACCTGACGTAGGCGGAAGTACCGACCTAGTGTTTACAAAGCGAACGTGCCAAGTCAAACGCCCTTTACAAAAAATAAATAAAAGGTAAAACAACAATGTCGTACGAATTTTGAAGTTGGAGGAGAAAATGTTTTTTGCCCTAACCTACATTTTCCACCTACGTCAGGTTACCGCCTGACCTTTCCAACGTGATTACGTAACGCGTGAAGTCGTGACGTGTAAGACGAGCATTTGTGATTAAAAGTATATATATATATATTTTTTTTTTAGAAAATGACAGATCGTTTCGCTAGATAAGACCCTTATTCCTGGGCTGGGATCGTGTAGAGCCCTTTGAAGCTGCAATTTGGACCTTCAACCCGTTGATAACCGTTGAAGTCCACTATATGGAGAAAAATCCTGTAATGTTTTCCTCAAAAACCTTAATTACTTTTCTACTGAGGAAAGAAAGACATGATTATCTTGGATGACGTGGGGGTGAGTAAATTATCAGGACATTTTTATTCTGAAGTGAACTATCCTTTAATAAAGCCTCAAACTATGTCACACCGCACAAGTGTTATGCTGTTGGCAAAACCTGATAGGTAGCATTTTTCGTTGCCGGAGTTGAACCGATCTTTAAGGTACGGAACCACTTTTTCTTCAATCGAAATGCGCGGAATGGTTCAAAAAGGACATAGGCCAGGAACCCTCACTGAAACCGTGTCCCTGGAAAAGGGGTAAGAGAAACACTAGGGACTAAACAAGGTACTTAACAAGACACAGATGAGAGACATGAGGGCAAATCAAAAACCATGGCAACAGAAGAGCTTGAAAAAAAGGAAAAACACAGGAAACTGAACTGAGAACAGTCCGAAACAAACTGAAGCAAAACACACACCAGACATGACATTACGATTGTGAAATATTATTACAATTTAAAATACCTGTTTTCTATTTTTTCTATTTTTCTATTTTTTCTATGTTTTAAAATGTAATTGATTCCTGTGATAGCAAAGCTGAATTTTCATCAGTCATTACTCAGTGTCACATGATCTTTTAGAAATCATTCTAATATGCTGATTTGCTGCTCAAGAAATGTTTTTATTATTATTATCAATGTTGAAAACAGTTTGTGCTTCAAGGAAAGGTCATAAGAATAGTTGTTTTTTTGTAACAATGTATAAGTTTTTACTTTCACTTTACAGTATATCAATTTACTCACTGCATCCTAGCTGATGAAAAGCATTAATTTCTTTAACCATCTTGAATTGACAAATGCACCGGCGTGCTCTCTCACATTTTTTTCTGATAACAGCGGAAATAACTTCAAAAACTTAAAAATGACTTTAAAAAGTATTTTTTGATACTACATTCAAAACTATAAAGTGTCTACTTTTTTCTTTAGAGAGATCTTACTGACCTCAGACTTTTGAATAGTAAATTACTTCTGAGTTTACTTTGTAGTGTCAAAGGAATCGCTCACACTTAATAAAGAGATATCCAGGAATCTCATAGTAAGAGATCTTGTAAAATTTCAGAATAGTATGTATTAATGACGCACCAAAAAGATCCTAAAGAGTTCAGATAGGAGTTAATCTATTCCTGTAGAGTGACCTAAGGAGAGTTGCTGTACTGTTGTTGTCACCTACTGAAGTGGAAGGTGTAAAGGTGACGATTTTGACTTGACGCCACTGTGTTAGTTAGTCAAGTCGTGGGCCTCTGAACTCTTATCAACAAGCTTGTGATTCTGTCATAAATAATTCCCTGCCTCTGTGCCACTTAGCTATTAAATTGTGCGATACACAACCACAAATGAAGCTGAATATAAACATGGATGAAAATTCCTCCGGTTCATAAGAACTGTGCTCAAATGTTCCAAGAAAACTTACTTGTCTCAACATCCACTCAATAGAGAGAGAGAATGATTGGAATGTAAATGGAACTATTTTCTTAATAATGACAGTCAAATGAACTCTACGTCTCAAAAGAGATTGCAATCAAAGCTCATGTACATAATGATAATGTATGCAATTTTAAATTAAACCGAGATACATTCTCAGACATTTCACTCTACCCACCAGGTCATCATGTGTCATCAGTGCTTGAAGTGGCCTGGTACACACCAGTACTTCTATATTTTAATCTGTAGCGTACCCTCACTTTTTCTTGCATACAGACACTTCTCACATGTTGCCGGTACTCTGACCACCCAGGCCTTCTCTAAATAGCTTCCATGTAGTTCACTACTTTGTATTAGTAGTTTGTGGTGTAACTATCACATTTTTTAATGGGCAGATTGACTGTAGTAGAACTACTTTATGAGTAAATTGCAGCTTGGGGAGCAACAATTTCAAAGTAGCCTCCCAGAGAGTTACAGTACATTAAATGTATGGAACTGATTTTTCTCATACCAATGAGACCATGATAATTCATTCCAGAATGAACTAAATTGTGTTGCACTTTGCCTGGAATATTCATTAGAATAATAAAATCACTGAGTGGAATGAACAATACAGAGTACCAATGATTTGAAAGTGTGTGTTTATGTGTGTGTTTATGTCAGCTTTGAAGCACATTATTACGTTGGGTGTTTGTCTACTGTAATGAGGAGGACTTTCCATTTCAAATGATTTCAAAGAGCCCATACTCCAAAATAAATTATGTTTGGCTAACTCTGCCTGAATCACATGGTTACCCTTACGTGCACTTCACGTCAATTAAAACTGCTCTTACACGAGCATTAGTACATGTTCTACTTCTCTCAACCCCCCCCCCCCCTCCCCTCCCCTCCCCTCCCCTCCCCTCCATTCCCCCTGTTTTTATTGCATTAGAGGAACATTATATAATTGCTTTTTTAAAATATGGAAAGGAATAGAAAGAAAAACAGATTGAGAGAGCGAGAGAAGGTGGGGAGGGTTTCGGAGACCTTACCTTTGACATTTTATCTCACTGGCACAATTTCTGGACAGAGTCCTTGGACTCGATCACAGGTTATTGTTTTATATGTGTACTGCTGTAGGCACATTTCTGTGACTACTCTCTTTCTTTCCCTCTTCCTCCATATCTGTCTCACACCAGTGCCCACTAGCACTTGTCCTCCATCCTTTCTTTCTTTATTACTCTATTTTCTCTTTTAACCGTGAACATTTCTAGTTTACCAACCAGTATATCATTGAAATGTGTCATTTTCAACCAATTAAAAAAGGAGAAAATTACGTGGCAACATGGCAAATGTGATGAAGTACGGTACATCATACTCTGTTATACAACTCTAAAGTACATTTACTCTACTTTGCACACTAGGGTTGCATGGCATGGTGCTAAAAACTACCATGGTACCATAAATAATAATAATAATAATAACTAACAATAATTAACAATTAATTTAATATAATATCATTTCTGAAGCATTGTCTAATGTCATGGATTATTCAGTATTGAAAAATGGTACTGCCTATTGTACACTTTGTGGGCTTTTTTAACACAAAAGTGTAAAAAAAAAACATAGATCCTACTCCTTTTATCCACATCTGGTTGTACTAGGTGAAGCATGTCTTCCTCCCATGCATCCTCTGACTCAATAGATGGCAACTTAACAAGCAGCTGAGTGGCATTCTAACAGACAAATTACCAGTAATCCGCTTCCATTCAGATCAGCATGAATATTTCATAAGCATTAAATAAACGTTCCTGTAGCATTGACTAACTGCTAGCTGAGCTACCTTGAGCCTCACTTGTAACATTCCATAATAGGCTGCTTTGCTCAATCAAACAAGCCAAAGATGCAATCCCTCAAATAATAGGGGCTTTATGCATGCAGTCTTTACACATGTTCTTGGCAGCTGGTAAAATTCTGATTTAAATGAGGGATAGAAAAATGTCAGCTTGCTTTTAGTTAAAAAAATAAATAAAATAAAAGTCTAAGCAATGCATAAAATGCAGTCAGACAGTCATTATTGCAAAATAATCCCTGAAGCAGAGGGGTCTTGCATCATCCTGAAGTTTTTTCAATAATGGCCAATTGACTGCAGATTATCCAACTTGTTGCGAATTACTTTCCAAAAAAGTTGGCATTTGCCGTATGAAAGTCAATTATTCCAGAAAACTTGAATTCTAGACTATTGGTTCTGGACCAAAGTAGAAAATGATTTTAATCCTGGTCATTTTTAACACAGAACTTAAATATACAAAACAGAGAAAAACGGCTTTATAGATGTATATTTTGCAACTGAACTTACTAAACATCCAAAACAATGCGAACCACACCAGTGTTGGTCTGGAAGCTGAAGATCTGGGTCTCGGTCCACATGTTTGGTGCGCACCAGGGTTCGGATGGCAGCTGCCACACTTATTCAAATTAACCGCTCTAACAGAGCAATCGCAACAGAGTTTGTTTTAATCCAACCAAACCTGCCAAGTGTGAACACACATTAAATCAGCTCTTTCCAATTGTTTCCAAACAGGTTTCCCAAACACTCCCACCATCCTCCATTGTTTAAACGGGTAGTACCAGCCCATCACACTATTGGTTGAAGTTGGCAGAGAGACACCTCCACATTTTTTTATTCTTACACATGCAAGCTGTGTTCACATTCTTTTTTTGGCTGCTTATAGAGCCCAGGGCTGTCACAGAGACAGGTGGGATATCTCAGGACACCCATTTCAGTGATATCTGTCAGGTGATAGAGACATTTTATGTGTGTTGTACAAAAGAATCACTTGCGGTAGCTTTAGAATGGGATGGTGTTTGTGGAAGTGCTACGGCCTATGGAAGGCGATTGTTAAGCCCAAAGCCTTTTTTATGCGTACACTATAGCGTAAGCGTACAGTCGAACGGTTAGCCTTTTAAAGTGTACTCCATTTGATAGCCTGCGTGAACGCAGGCGGTCAACACATGCGCTTTACAAAGTTTCACGTTTGTCCAGTGTCTGTGCTATTTCTCACCAGAAGTTATGACCGATAAAAATGTCTTTGTATTCTTTTAAACTAAAGTTGCGGCTATCTCATAACAAGCGCTTGCCAATGTGGGCATCTAGTGTTGCAGTCTCAGGTATTTTGTTGTTGTTGTTGTTTTGACTCTTTAGTTTTGTTTTCAACTGTGAAACAATGGTCCGCGCCAGTTTCTTCCATGTAAATAGCGAATCCGCCATGGCTCAAGCGCAACTAGCTTTTAAAGTGAATGGGACATAAGTTATGCCCAAAACACACACATTACTCATGAAGAGAATAGGGACAACCCTTTTAGACCACGCGCCGGGTGCGCCGACCATTTTTTCCGTCGTTAACAAAAGTGTATTCGGACACGGCCTAAGTGCACTTGCGCCGTGCGCTTTTGACCATGCACTTAGATCGTTAAAATAGGGCCCTGTGACTTGTAAGTGGGAGAAAGCTAATGTTAATGGTGCTATAACCATTCCAGTTCTTGATATCATTACCTTTTGTTTTATGCCTTTTTTCTCAAATGCATGTAAAAATGTGTGTGGTGCAACTACAAAGAACTCATTCTGCAACACAGGGAAATGTGTGTGTGTGTGTGGGCGAGAGTCCTGAACTCTATAAGCGTGTTGATTAAAGTTTAAGTCCCTGATATCAACCCTGTCTTCCTGAATAAATCAATCTATATACCCCAACTCACTCTTTTTTCCTGCCTTCCGTATCTCCATGCAGATCTCAGTCGAAACAACAGCAAATATGCCTAGAAAGAGGAATACACTTAGAGAACACTAAGAGAACCATATTGAAATAAAGCTTGTTTTTTTTCCAATTCTAAATCAGTTATTTATTTGCCACAGTAGAATTAATTTGTTGACGGCAAAAGATGGATGGCTTGCTTTCTTTTAGTGGACAGTGATGTATTTATGCAAAATACAATTGAGAAGAGAGAATGGTGAGAGCAGAAAAACAAAAGCTTTGCCAAAAACACAATTAAAATGCATAAATTAAGGCCAAAGCCAGCAAAAGGCTGCTTTTTTCCCCCCCAATCTGGACAGGAAATTCTTTCAAGGCTCTATTGTTCTTTGTAAGGTGCAGTAAAATGACCATTGACTAAGATTAATATGAGCACTGATGTCAGTAATTACTGTCTGCTCTTGTGTCACATTTTATTTTACAGTATTCTCTGTCGTATATGTAGTACATCCTTTGAGTGTAGAAAAACAGTCATGTATCTGAATGCACACAAAGCTAAGAAGCTTTTATTTGGAACAGATCAAACTGAGTGCAACTAAAAGTATTTTATTAAAGCTCCAGGAAAAGATGCTGGCTTCCAGAAGTTCTGGATTTCCCAGATATAAACTTATATCAAGCACTAGAGTAATCAAAGTGCAACATGAAGAAAGTCTCCGTGTTTCAGGGTCGGATTAGACCTGTCTTGAGCAGAGTGATCAGTTATCCCTGAAAGAATTCTTCTGCTCACCTGATAAATGGTTGGAAGTAGTGCTGGCAATCTTGGCTTGCATGACCATTTGCATTCCAATAAAAGATTTCTGTTTTGAAGGACATACAGAATAGGCCTCATTAAAAGCTGTTTTCTTGATTAAGTTGGTCTTAATAACACAGTAATGTTAGAATTTAATTTATGAACACTCAAATACATGTTGTTTGCGCATTCTAGACATGATCCATCTGTGCATTAATGGGAATTTCCAGTAACTCTTTCTGAACAATGCATCAGTACACCAGTAGTTGGCGACATTACTTTCTTTATGAATTAATCACTGAATCATTTATTCAAATGATTTGTTAAAAACTTTCAGTTCAGAAATTCAGTAAGAAAATGACAGCGCCTCAGCTGCTTCTCAAAACTTTTCATTTTAGATATTCACACAATAGACTATGGAAATGTAACATTCATCACCCTAACCATTCATAAATACTCTAATTTGTATAATAATAACAACAACAATATTTATGAATTCTCAAATGCCTACGTAAACTCAGAGCCGTTAGAATTTTTCATTTAAAATTTAAAATCTCTTCCAACAGCTCTGCTCTATGGTTAGTTCAGACTGGTTGACGGGGTGCACAATGACAGTTGGGTGATTTTCCATAGACAGTAAAAGAAATGGACCCCATAGATTTCAACGGAGAAAGTTGAAGCCCATTAGAAGCACTCACTTCCTGATAGCCAAGCGCACTGCGCAGGCTCAAACTGAGCTTGACGACGTAGATGTGACGTGAGCAACCGTTCTGACCTTCTAGTAGCTGTGCCGAGACAAATCTGAATTGAAATCTGAAACAAATCTGTTGTTGAAATATTTTGTCCCGTTGCTTTTATGAACTCTCTATCTATGGGCTTCTCCCTTGACTTTATGCCTCCATGTCCACCCGATGGCCTCATAGACAGTAAAAGATTGCCTACGAGCTTCTCCTTCTGTCTCTACGGTAATTTCTCTACTGTGCGACAGAGAGTCCCGTGGTTATGATGCAATCGTTAGCCTAATTTTACAAAAACGGCTTTTAGTAAAACGGCAAAAACGGCTCATAATGTAAGATACAAAGTAATGGAGCCTTTTATACATTGTCTTGTTTCTTAAGAAATAAATAATGGACAAATGGAGTCTTTAAACGCCTCAGATGTAAAGTTATTCGCTGTCAAAGTGACGCCAAAATGAATGGGAGTCAATGGAATGCTAACAGCAGGTGATAGTCTGCTACAATGGCGGCCCCCAAGCAAAGCTTCAGTTTCCGGCTGGTGGATTACCCCCTTGTGATTTTCGCTCTCCACTTACTGTGAAGTGATGTATCGATGTTCCCTTATTCCCTATGCCGTTTGCAGTGCCCTTCGAACTAAACATATTCGCTCCCTTCGGATTGGAATCTCACTTAAGATGGCGAAATACCCTGTGAAGTCCACTCACAGTCCACTTACGGTCGAATGGAACGAGACTCAGTTTAAGCCCTAAATATGAACACATGATATAGAGAGCTTCCAGTCTACATCCACGCACGCCGTGGGCAAGTTGACTCGCAATTTAATTTAATTTGACATTAGGATGTTGTTAAGTATAACAAATAGCCTACAAATATTAGGTAGGCTAAAATAATTTACACTAAACAGTTTTTAATTATAATATACATGTTAAATGAAAAGCATTTAAAATAAGCATTTCTATTAATTATTCGTCATCCATCCTCTCAAAATATTTTCACTGAGCGTGTTTGTTCATGCGCAGCTAAATGAAGTCCTTAGCATGTAAAACAGGCTTTGTGTGAGGAGCACATCAGCCACCTTAACATACTGTCTCCTTAAGCCTCGCTCACACTACAGGAGTTTTAAAATCCTAACCGATTTTGAAATCTGGTTGCAGCACACACTTAAGGAGAATCTTTGCAGATTTTCTTCCCTCAAATCTTAAACATGCTCACACTACAATATTTGAAAATAGTGGCGCATCACACACTACAAGATATTCTTAAGATTATCTTGCCAGATATAGCACCTTACCACTCTCTACGTGCAAGGATACGAACGCTCGCCGCAATTCCACAAGCGTTTCCCCAAAATGCACTTAACATGTACGCGTGAGAACGCGTTCTGCGTGCTACTTAATAGTCGCTGTCCATTCGCAAAGTGCTGAAATATAACCTTATGGAATCGTATTCAGAACGTTTAACTTAATAATCGTCATATGTTGTGGATTAGCAATCAAGACAAGCAGGGTCGGCGCCACGAGGGGGCCCCAGGGGGCATGGCCTGGCCACCTAAGTCACTGTGCCCCCTCACCTCTGGTCAGCACACCACCCTGCCTCAGAACGCGATTTTTGCCGCTGAGACTCAGCAACAGGCACGCTACCAATTTGTCCTCTAATTCCTGACAATTTATAATTAACTACATATATATATGTAACTATTTTGTAAATTGATTTAGTTTTACCATGATTAAATCAGCTTTGCAACTTTGCATTTGCACTCGCAACAGGCGATTAACTAAATAACGTCACTAGCAGCTTGTAATTTATTGTAAAAAAATCCCCATGTTTTCGGTGCTGATACTGTTTCATGTAACATGTATGGCGCTGCCGATAAAGCACCTACAAGCTGCCACAAAGAACCGGCAAAAGAAAATGATTATGAATATGTCGAATATATAGCAAGGAGATATTTCAATTGTTTATAAACAAGTGTATTTTGTGTCACTGTCGCCGGCAAAGATGAAGTTGATGATACTGATCGTGATCTTCGCAGTAGTGAACGCGCCAGAGAGAAATGCACATTTCACACGGATTACATAAACAAAGAGCAGTCTGAAGTTTGTTTTCTTTCGTTTTGTAATGTTCTGTTTAGAAGTAGACATTTTAGATATATTTCTCAGGTCTGTGAGGCAAGTAGGCTACCTTATGCTAAGTTTTGGTTAATTTATAAGACAAGCTCCAGTTCACGCGCCGGCGCCTCCGTGTCGTGATTATATATATGCTATATTTACTTCTTATTTATTAAATCCAGGCAATTGGTTGATAAAGCATTGATTAAAATTAAGATACAATTAATACAAAACGAAATTCACTTTAAAGAAACGCTTTGTGCTTTCTGTTCAAGGTCTGATAGTTTTAACGCAGTCTTTCAATGCCGCTTTCAGAGCGCTCACGTCCGTAACGGATTCCCCAGTTTTAAAGAATTTATCCTCAACTAGTTTTGTGGTGTAGGTCTACGTTAGGGGTGGGAATCTTTTACCATCTCACGATTCAATTCGATTCCGATTCTTGAGGCCACAATTCGATTCAAAATCGATTTTCGATTCAAAAAGATTTTCGATTTAAAACGATTCGATTTTATCCATAATGATTTCTAATCGGGTTTCTGATCATGATCTACTCTCATCTGCTTTGCTATACAGAATGACAAACGGAGACCAGTGTTTCCTAGGATTTTTTCCAGCTGTGGTGGCAGGCCCATTTCGCCAGGGGGAGGGGGCGTGGCCCATGAGTGATATTGCCATTGGCCACGCCACCTTACCCCAGGTGTTTAAACCTCCCCTAAGTATTATAACATTATAACATGAAAGGCTCGAATAAGAGCGGGAAAGCGATTATGCGCATCCCGTGCGCAGAATGATGCACTTGAAGCAACGTGAAGTCACAGCGCGCAGCGCTCCGGATTGAAAAGTTCAAAGCACAAAGCGAAGAGATTATATCTGTCTATCTATGCTTAATGTATTATATATTTGCAACAGTTTATTGAGCATTTTCTATTAACAGTTTTAAATTTCAGTTACAGTGCGGTCGAAGAACAATTCATAGCGCTCTCCAGTGCTGTAATCTAACAGACACCCGGGAGAAAGGATTATGATTTAGAAAACGCTATAACGCGACGCGCTGTGCGAATGCTGAATGGAGAATGACTGAGGAGAGATGAGTTTCCATTAACTTTAACTAACGACTTAAATATTCATTTTTACCTCACATTATGCTATTGAATGACTTTAGAAGTCTTGGAATATAGTGCGAACACTTTATGGTGCTTTACAATGTTTTTTTATGCCTTTAGCTTAACAATAACACAAGAGTATGCACATTATTATCGGACCTCACTGAGAAGCTGCAGCCGTGGCGGGATTATTTTAGGTGTGGCGGCCCGCCACGTCAGAATGAATGTAGAAGCATCATATTTAGAAGCATCAGAAGCTCTATAAAAGCATCCATATTTGCTTCCTCTGATTTGCCGCTCACGTTCAAAAACCGGCTGCGTGCATGACGTCCGGACGTCCCATATAGGCTATAGTTACAAAAATGGAGGCGAACAGCCAGCTGATTTTATTTATTTATTAAATCGATTCTTGGACATTTCAGATCGATTCTGAATCGTTGCAAATGAGAATCTAGATTCTTCTGTGAATCGATAGTCTACGTATTATTGTATAATGCTAACTTCAAATAATAGTAATTTAAGGGCGAGGCTTATTCCAACGTAAAACGCTGTATAATTGTATATAGTTTTAATCAAATAAGGTTGGATTATTTATATGTTGAGCTGCCTGTTCATGAAGCTGACAGTGCACGTAATAAAATAATATGCAATTGATGCAAACCAACAGGAATCCTTTCCTTTTCTGCTCTATGTTTATGTTTAATGTGGGTAGGGATGGATGGATGGATGGATGGATGGATGGATGGATGGATGGATGGATGGATGGATGGATGGATGGATGGATGGATGGATGGATGGATGGATGGATGGATGGATGGATGGATGGATGGATGGATGGATGGATGGATGGATGGATGGATGGATGGATGGATGGATGGATGGATGGATGGATGGATGGATGGATGGATGGATGGATGGATGGATGGATGGATGGATGGATGGATGGATGGATGGATGGATGGATGGATGGATGGATGGATGGATGGATGGATGGATGGATGGATGGATGGATGGATGGATGGATGGATGGATGGATGGATGGATGGATGGATGGATGGATGGATGGATGGATGGATGGATGGATGGATGGATGGATGGATGGATGGATGGATGGATGGATGGATGGATGGATGGATGGATGGATGGATGGATGGATGGATGGATGGATGGATGGATGGATGGATGGATGGATGGATGGATGGATGGATGGATGGATGGATGGATGGATGGATGGATGGATGGATGGATGGATGGATGGATGGATGGATGGATGGATGGATGGATGGATGGATGGATGGATGGATGGATGGATGGATGGATGGATGGATGGATGGATGGATGGATGGATGGATGGATGGATGGATGGATGGATGGATGGATGGATGGATGGATGGATGGATGGATGGATGGATGGATGGATGGATGGATGGATGGATGGATGGATGGATGGATGGATGGATGGATGGATGGATGGATGGATGGATGGATGGATGGATGGATGGATGGATGGATGGATGGATGGATGGATGGATGGATGGATGGATGGATGGATGGATGGATGGATGGATGGATGGATGGATGGATGGATGGATGGATGGATGGATGGATGGATGGATGGATGGATGGATGGATGGATGGATGGATGGATGGATGGATGGATGGATGGATGGATGGATGGATGGATGGATGGATGGATGGATGGATGGATGGATGGATGGATGGATGGATGGATGGATGGATGGATGGATGGATGGATGGATGGATGGATGGATGGATGGATGGATGGATGGATGGATGGATGGATGGATGGATGGATGGATGGATGGATGGATGGATGGATGGATGGATGGATGGATGGATGGATGGATGGATGGATGGATGGATGGATGGATGGATGGATGGATGGATGGATGGATGGATGGATGGATGGATGGATGGATGGATGGATGGATGGATGGATGGATGGATGGATGGATGGATGGATGGATGGATGGATGGATGGATGGATGGATGGATGGATGGATGGATGGATGGATGGATGGATGGATGGATGGATGGATGGATGGATGGATGGATGGATGGATGGATGGATGGATGGATGGATGGATGGATGGATGGATGGATGGATGGATGGATGGATGGATGGATGGATGGATGGATGGATGGATGGATGGATGGATGGATGGATGGATGGATGGATGGATGGATGGAATCAGTGGCGGCTCCAGAGATTTTCTGTTGCAGGTGCTATGGGGATGCTTAACACACTTAATAGATGGTGCTCTGATCGGTTTTGGTGACGGGTGTGTGTGTGGGGTGGTTGGGTGTCTCTCGCTCTCTCTGTCTTGCGCGCTACACGGTTTGGAGCTCGCGAGCTCTAGATTCCGAGAGATTTGAACTAATTTGCGGCCATCAGGGAGCCGAGCATCAATATAAGGGAGACTTCGGATGTCTGCAAACGTTCGTCGGGCGCTGCGTCCATTGGCCAAAGAATGCCTGTTTGGGCCTCATGTTATTTTTGACCAAATATATATATTAAAATTATTATTATAAAAATTACAGACATTTCTTGGGGGTGCTGGGTGGGTGCTATGGCTATTATAGGGGGAGCACAGCACCACCTAGCTCCCCCCTGGCGCCGCCACTGGAGATAATGCCCGCATCGCGCTGTTGAGTCACTCAAAATGAACCTCAATAGAAATTCCTTCACTATGACAGCCCTACTTGTTTCTTATTGGCTATTGTGACAGTACTGACGTAATCACAATCTTGCTCATCCCGATAAATATCAAACATGTTTGATCTGATCGGGGCGAGCCCGATTTGTGTGAGAGCAGATCGGGAGGGACAAGATTCGATCTGTGAACGCTTCACATTACCAGATAATCTGTGCCGAACATCGGAACCGATCGAGGTCCTCGACAAGATTTTTTCTCAGATTCTCGGGAGGGGAAAATCGGGCATAAAACGGCCTAAAACTCCTGTAGTGTGAGCCAGGCATTAGGTAGCTCAGGCACTAGGTAGGTTTTGCAACAGAGTCAATATGATGGTTATAAAGATAACAGGTATGCAAACAGCTAATTTTTCTCCCCCAAACATTGCTAACACTAACAACATTGCTTTTGTCTGAATCATCAACGACTAAAAAGACCTTGTAGGTCTTGAGAAATCAATCCATGCATTTAGAAGCAATCTTACCGTCGTCTTAGCACAACAGCGGTTTCAAAAACCTCTCCAATTTACTTGCATTGCCAGATGAAAAGACACTACACTGAAGATTTCAGTAATAGCGTATTTTTCCCCTCAAAGGAAATGACTTACTGATGCTAATCTCTAACACCATCATAAAATCAACCTGCATTGCATGGTACAGTGAATGAGCTGTGCGTTATCATCATCCATCTCTCTCCGTTGCTTCAGAGAAAAAGTTCTAGGACATACTGTTTAAACGGAGCATCGTATCATTTCGGTTTAGCACTCGGTTGGTTACAGCTCTGTCATCTCTAGGATACAAGGGCTAACCTCCCTTAAATAAACTTTAACGTTTTTTTTATGGTTTCAGGATATACAAAAATATAAAAAAACAATGTAATTTATTCTTACTGAAAGTTAATATACCATCAAAAAGAAGAAAACTAGTTGGTGTTTTAACAGTGTTTGTTTCAATTTGACATGAAACGAAGGTTGCAATAGTTTTTTTTTAGCCACTTGTGACGGATATGAAGCGGCTTCTCAAACAAGAAAAATGTAGGGCGGGACTTGATTTTGTCCATTGGGAATTGTTTGAATGGTTGTGGTTTGCTATTGTTGCGAAGTCATGTGAGTGATAGGTTGTCCCGCCCTCAACAGAGAGGGGAAGTTACTTTGTTTAAAGATTACAAGGGGACATTAACACACACTTGACAAAATATTAGGCTAGATAAAATGACCTCACAATCTGTCATATCTTTCTTATTTTATCCTCCTTTCATCCTCTTTTCTGCCTTTTTTTCTATGGACCCCAAGAAAAAGATGGTTTGTGTGTGTGCATGTGTGCCCATAGACATGATTTTGTCATTTATTTATTTTCAAGAGGCTTTTCTATTGTGGCTGAAATAGTGTAATTTGCTTTTCCCAGACTCTGGCAAGCCGCTAGTGCTAATAGGTTTGCTGATGGAGCTTTCAAGTTGTTTATTTGCAGAGTTGAATCACTGTAGCACCCAGTGAACATGCTGGCAGTGGCTGGACTTGCATTACAGTTTTTCTGTCGCTTTGGTGCATTTCTTGAATCCTCCTTAACACTTGCAAACCAGTAAGTTCATTTCTCGAATACATTCGTTCAAAAATCACAACCTGCAAAAGCCTGTAAGTTGCTCAAAATCCTTAGTTCATCTCACAAAAGTAAGTTTATATCAATGAACATATCAGTGTCATGAAAATGACAAGTCCTTGCGTAATTTTTTTCACAAACAAGATAGTTAAAATATTTAGCCAAGTTGTCAATATAACAGTGTACTCTGTCAGTGTTTTCAGATGTAAAGTATGCTTACGATTTTGATGACAATGATTGAAAATGCACAAGACTGCACTTTTTTCTGTATTTTAACAGTACAAATTGACCAATTACTGTAAATGGGATATTGATTGCAAGAGACTTGACAGGATTTACAGTTGTGCTTTTACTGATGGTCTTTCAACAAATTACAGTAAAATGTCATTGTGATACATAAAAGTAAAAGACAATATACATCCACTTTATATATGTCTATGCATGCTTGTGTGATTATGATATTGTATGTATCTGTAATAAGTGTATTTACTATAAACTGTAAAATGCAAGTGTAATATGAAGCATTACAGTAAGTAAGAATACAGTATTACATACATAGCACATAGAAATGCGTGACTGTTCTGTCTACGGAATGCTGGAATGATTGTGGAAACGGTTGTTTTCCAAACATTCGTTTGCACCGTTCGACCCACGCCAGCAATTGTAAGGTCATGATTGAGAACCTCTTCCTCTGTTTTGCCTCCACTATACATTCTTACTCCTCTACTTCTTCCTTGCTGTTGACCCTTTTAGTTTCCTTGTTGTTCTTTCATTATACGAAATTGTAACTGTGTTGTGCGCTGTCTATATAGGCTTTCCAATTGATGCATCTCTGAGCTATTTTAGAGAACTGGTTGACCATTGGTTGGTCTAATTCATTACATTCCCCGTCATTAGTGAAATTCCAGATTCACTTCTTAAACAACCATGTAGGAAAACACATCATGGCCATATTCTAGGATGACAATGTCAAGATTCATCAGGCTCAAATTGTGAAAGAATTATTGGGAGGGAGCATGAAGGAATCATTTTCAATTTCATTGAAAGTCTTTGGGATGTGCTGGAGGAGACTTTACAGAGTGCTGGACTCTTGCATTGTCGATACAAGATCTTGAGCAGAAATTGACTCACCTCTTGGTGGAAAGAAATGTTGAGATGTTAATTCCATCAAGAGTTGTATACATTTTTTTGCAAGAGTGCATTGTCCTACATGGTTGTTTAAGAAATGAAAAGCTTCTCACTACATCAGTTAGGGTAAAGAACTGTTGCCAAACATATAACATGCTAGAAACATAATAATGATTGCAATAATGATCCAATCATATACAGTACTCATAGGCATTTGCCTATTTAAATCCAAACAGTGATGTTTTTTTGGCCCCTGGCAGTGTACTTGACACATTACGACAATAAGTTCAACCATTTTGCATTTAATGACTTGTGGAATGAACCAAAGATGTTTTGGGGGGTAAGACTTTAAAAGAGATAATACATTTTAAGAAACATGACATTAGCAATTGATAATGTAGGAAACAGCAGACGACTGTGCAAAATAAATTGCATGAATATATCAAAGCATGATGTGAACATTCTGCACAAGTTACTACTGTAGATGATGTGGGGATTGAACTGTAGGATGGCATACGTGGTACAATGTTGTGAGAAATAACAGGTGGGTGAAATGCAACAAAACAAAGCAGAATGCAGAGATCTTTTTGCCAGTTGTCCATGATTACTTCAGCATCAGACACTGTAACAGACAAAAATGACAGTAAACACTCAGTATACTTGAACCGCTAGTTCCAACCCCAAGTTTTTTTGATTGGTCCATTTATAGTAGCACTAGCTAAGGTGAGGTTCATTATTTCTTTTCTTCATGATCAGACTTACAGTTTATTGGCGGACAATAAAGAAGATGAAAGAGGGAACTTGCATTGAGGGAGGGACCCAAGCCATCTCTCAAAATAAACCGTGTAGCAAAGCACTGGCGACCATCCACAACATGTCATTGTTAGGGCTGGGTATCGATTCAGATGTTCAAATTCGATTCGATTTCGATTCGCAAGCTCTCAATTAGATTCGATTTCGATTCTCGATTCGATTTTGATTCTCGATTCTATTTTCGATTTCGATTCCTGAATCGATTCTCAATCCGACTATAATGAATAGGGCTGGGTATCGATTCAGATGTTCAAATTCGATTCGATTTCGATTCTCGATTCTATTTTCGATTTCGATTCCTGAATCGATTCTCAATCCGACTATAATGAATATAGATGTAATACAAATCATATATTTATAAAAAAAGAACAGTGGACATAAGTTTACAAGTGGTTAATTAATACAAAGAAATTAAGAGCCACAAACCTGTATATAAAACTCTTTTTATTTTAGGTAGGCCTACACTATACACTAAATGCATACAATGAATAGACAGGATTTTGATCCAAGATGCAAAATTGATGCTGAAAATTGGACAAGTCAGAACAGTCGCACGCCTTGATCAAACAGGATCAGGTTATTTTATGTTTAAGATAGATAGATAAATAAATATCAGTTCTTTTTTAGACAATTTTTTTATTACATTGATCTCACCTAAATGTTTTTTTTTTTTACAATGGGGTAATTTTTTTGTTAAGAGTTTATTGAATGGAGGTAGTTTTGTTTCTTTATTATTCAATCAAAAAAAAGGTTGCTACAATCCAAAAAAATATTTTCAATTAAAAAAACCTTCACTTCAATGAAAAAAAAAAATTCAATCAAAGAAAAAAATTATTTGAATCCAAAAATATATTTGAGACTCAAAAATATACATTTGAACACTGCTTTTCTTTGATTGAAAATGTTTTCTTTGATAGAAGTCCGTTTTTTTTTTGTTTAAAGCAACCTTTTTAATTGAAGTAACATTGTTTTTTTGATTGGACCATATAATGGGTAGGACATTTGTGTCTTTATCATTCAATCAAAAAAGAAGTTGCTTCAAACAAACAAACAACAGAATCAATAAAAAAGTCACTTCAATGAAAAGATAAACATTTTCAAATATAGAAAATCGTTTTTGAATGCAAATAAAATATTTGAGACTCCAAAAATTGCATTTGAACACTTTTTTTTATCATTGAAAATGTTCTCTTTGATTGAAGTAATCTTTTTTGTGTTTGGGCCATACATGGGTAGGACATTTGTGTCTTAATCATTCAATTCCAAAAAAGTTGTTTCAATCAAAAAAAATATTTCAAAAACTGTTCAAATGCAACAAAAAAAAAATACCCCGTGAATAAAAAAAGTATTGAAGAGAATGTGTTTTTTCGTTGTTGTTGTTTTTTTTTTTTGAAGTGCAAAAAGTTTTGAAGTTAAAATTTTTTTGATTGAATTATTTTGACACAAACGTTCCGCAGTGGGCGGGTGCTTCTCTATTGGTCAGACATGTTTGATTGACAAGTGTCTACACCAACGACATCTTTCTGACAAAGAAGTCATGTTCGCCACTCGGGATCACTGATCTATATAATGACATTCTATATAGATCAGTGCTCGGGATTCATAAATTTTGGGGCATCTCGCCCCGGGGGCGGGGTTACGTCCTGCGTCACATCTCTCATGCGGGTTGAACGGGTTCTCGTCGACCAGGGTCAGCGCGCATTGACAGACGAGAAAAGCCACGACATTTAAAAATACTACTGTTATTGTGTCACGAAATGTCGTTTTAATAGTTTTTCAGTTGACAATGTAGTTGTTTAAAGGTCAAATCTGTGGTTTATTTATAAAGATAGCGCCTATTTAAAAAATTGATCTGACGTTTTCGGAGTTGTGATATCCAGTCTTTCACCTGGCGCTCAGCGCTCATGTACCCCGCCGAGAACAGCCGTACCTCGGCCAGTGCTTCTGACGTTTGCCGCTGGCTCTGATGTCTCTAGTCCAGTGGTTAAAACATGAGATATAATTCGTCTTGTGTATATAACGGGCGATCTTTGGTCTCATTAATCATTTGTTCCCTGGCAAATCGTTTTGGCTGAGGGCAAAGGGAAGTTTTATAATTTTATATTTTGGCTATTTTAACGTTGTATCCTGCTGTATGTTTGTCTGAATCGTTTACTTTATTTCTTGTCTTGTATAACTTCTTATACCTTTTAGGCTACTTATACTATTACAGTGTCTATTACTGATCAATAAAACTAAAATGTAACAAAAATAGACAGGGTTGTGTCATTTTATTTTATATAGCCTATATTTTATACAGCCTTTTCATTACAATTTTATTTGTTGTATACTGTTTGTTTATTTTATTGACTAAACTATTTACTATTACTTTTCACTTTATATCTTATATTTACTATTTGCGTTGCACTGTAGTTGTACCATATCGTATCTATAAAGGATCCATCACATGCTAGGGCTTCACCCATCTCATGGCAATACACACAAGGGTTGCTTTGTAAATAGGTGTTTCTTTTTCTTTTTTGTTTCTTTCTTTTTTTGTGTGTGTTTATTTTGTATGATTACTTCACCCATGTATTTGTACTCTGCTGACTAATGCTGATGTGTTGTTGATAAGGGGGTGGGGGGTTAAGGGAAAATTTGACAAAAGCTGTTTATATTTCCCTGTTGAAAACATTGCATTACAAAAAATATGTATTGTGTATTATAATAGCAGTATTGAGTCTAATTAGTCGTTACTGCTTGAATCACCTAAAGAAGAAACATGAACTGGTTAACTGGAGTTTACTGGAAGTTTACTTTTCTGCAATACAATAAGTAGGCCGAACTTTATCGAGGTAAAAGTTTCCCCGCTGTCACCAGACGTAGGTCTAGGAGTGGAGAGAAGAGTGACAAAATCACGGCAGGGCTGTGCAAACAAAGTAGGCTATCTGTCTAACATTGCCATGTCAGTGTATTGATTGATTCATTGTCCCTTCATAGTTTGTAAGAGACATTTCAGGTTGGATGTATTTAATAAACTGAGCGAAGCCTATTCATCTGTTAATATGAGACGCGACTTGGCCATTGTAAGGCTACAGCACATCTTGTACAACTTAAACCCATGGTAGCTAGGTAACGACAAACAAACTGAAAGACCGCAATTCCTGATTTCGCTTTCGTTCACTAAACAAAGACTATGTAAATTAAACATCACTTTTCCATCAAAAAACGTGTTGTAAAAAACATAACTTATTAGATTTAAGACCTAGGTTCGCTAGCTCTGTGCCTGCCTGTGTGCGCTATGATGCGCGCTGACCCTGGTCGACGAGAACCCGCATGAGAGATGTGACGCAGGACGTAACTGGCAAAAAGCTTGCTGACGAGTGGCGAACATGACTTCTTTGTCAGAAAGATGTCGTTGGTGTAGACACTTGTCAATCAAACATGTCTGACCAATAGAGAAGCACCCGCCCACTGCGGAACGTTTGTGTCAAAATAATTAAATCAAAAAAATTTAAACTTCAAAACTTTTTGCACTTCAAAAAAAAAAAAAAAAAAACCAACGAAAAAACACATTCTCTTCAATACTTTTTTTTAATTCACGGGGTAAATTTTTTTTGTTGCATTTGAACAGTTTTTTCTTTGATTGAAAATATTTTTTTTTGATTGAAACAACTTTTTTGGAATTGAATGATTAAGACACAAATGTCCTACCCATGTATGCCCCAAACACAAAAAAGATTACTTCAATCAAAGAGAACATTTTCAATAATAAAAAAAAAGTGTTCAAATGCAATTTTTGGAGTCTCAAATATTTTATTTGGATTCAAAAACGATTTTCTATATTTGAAAATGTTTATCTTTTCATTGAAGTGACTTTTTTATTGATTCTGTTGTTTGTTTGTTTGAAGCAACTTCTTTTTTGATTGAATGATAAAGACACAAATGTCCTACCCATTATATGGTCCAATCAAAAAAACAATGTTACTTCAATTAAAAAGGTTGCTTTAAACAAAAAAAAAAACGGACTTCTATCAAAGAAAACATTTTCAATCAAAGAAAAGCAGTGTTCAAATGTATATTTTTGAGTCTCAAATATATTTTTGGATTCAAATAATTTTTTTCTTTGATTTGAAAAATTTTTTTTTTCATTGAAGTGAAGGTTTTTTTAATTGAAAATATTTTTTTGGATTGTAGCAACCTTTTTTTTGATTGAATAATAAAGAAACAAAACTACCTCCATATTATGCAACACATGGAAGCTTGATTTCAATCTTTGAATTAAATTGAAAAAAGTAGCACAAATAAATACAATAGAATAAAGACAAATAAAGAGACATAAAAAGAAAAGTTTTTGGGTAGGTCAGAAATACTACAGAAACTAAATAAAGTAATCCAATGTAAAATAACACTGGATAGTCTTTTAGTCCTGACTGAATTAAATACATAGGCTATTAATTCTGATTCCTTACAATTAATGCTATATATTATGTTGTTTTGACAACAAAATTAATTACAGACACATATGGCTGCGTTCACTTTAAGAACTAGTGCACGGATCCATTACTGTTTTATTACTGTCTGTCACACGCGTTTTATGCTTATTACATAACCGACTGTCTTTACGAGGTTACTCACCAAGACCAGAGTTTTGACATCATTTTGACATAAATTTTCGTGGCCGTTGAGAATCGATTTTGAATCGACCACATTTTAAAAAACGATTAATCGAAAAATCGATTTTTTTGCCCAGCCCTAGTCATTGTGGTGGTGAACACTGCTCAAATGTTCTTCGAAACACTAGCTTTGAAACCAGAATCAAAGTCCCCTCAAAATCAAAATTTATCATTCTCATGTTTTTTACCTGTCACTCACATGGGATCACAGTAATAGGAAACACCAACAATTCAATCAATTCCAGATGGACACCCTAAATTTTTTCTTGTTCAAGAAGCCGTTTCACTCAGATTTTTCACAATAGGGAAAAAAGACAATCACAACTTCCATTTCATGCCGGCTTTAACCGTATAAACAGCGAGACTACGCAGCAAATGTGTACATAGACCAACCATAAAGCAGCTCAGAATGATAGAATGCATCCTGCATGTACATCTAGAGAAAAGCATACTTGTCTTTTCAAACAAGCTTGGTGCAGAGATGAAAAGGTCAGCTAGGATTATGTTGTGAGCCATAACCTGTCGATATGATATCCAAGAGATTTGTTTCTTCCACTCACTCCCATTCACCCTCTTGTTTGCATTTCCCTGTTTGTGCCTGTTGTGATGCATAAGTAAATAAGTGAATTGCAGCCCTTTATATCCTCTCGTTCAAATTCATTTTTCAAAGTGCTGTTACGTCCTGCCAGAATGCAGGGGACTTTAAATGACTGACTATAAATTAGTAGGTTATTGTTGCTTTTATTACGGCCTGAAAACCAGAGCCATGAGTTACTTTACCGGTGTGCTTTTGTTCTGATGGCAGACAGGAAGTGTTTCATATGCAGAGGGAGTTGCAGAAAGAGAGGACAAGATGTCGTACTCTGGAAGATGAGTTCAACAATCCCATGAATGTACACCACTGGAGAAAAATGGCGGTATGAGCCTACACTGGCTTGTTGCCGAAACAGTCGTATTATCAATGAAGTCTTCCAAAACAGTTAGATTTTGCTTCTAAAATCTCTCTTTCTGTTTAGGAAACTGATCCAAGCACCTTCGAATTGATTCAGAAGATTCATTGTCTGCAGCGGAGGCTGATAGCTAAGACTCAGGAGGTTGTGGAGAAAGCGCTTCTGCTACAGGTAAAAAGATTCTCTCATTGGTACTAGTCATAGAACAATCCCAGTGCCCCTTCTGCCTCGCCTGTCACTGGTCAGACAAACAGATTGTCCAATCCCAGAATCACACCATTAGTTGAAATGTTATATTAAATCCTTTCTTTAAAAATGTTTACTTTCCTTCATCAAAAATACATTAGATGAATCATTAGTGACAATAGAGACTTTTACATTGTTACAATATTTTAAATGAACACTGTGCACCAAAGAATTTTTCTTGAGCATCAAGTCAGCATTTTCTAGAACTATATATATATGAGTGTGTGTGTGTATACATATACTGTATATACACACACACACATATATATATATGTATTTTTTATATATACACACAGACACACATACGCGCACACACAAACATATATTTCACGAGTTCACAAGTACATGAAATCAGATGTAGTGATTTATGCGTATTTGGCGTGCTGTCCGGGAAAGGGCTCCGAGCTCGAAATTTGGCCCGAACCCAAAGTACTCCCCCCTTTACTGGGATAGAAACCAGCCGAGAGTGAGGTGATGGGGTGATGGAGGGATGCTGTGAGACTGTCATGGGACAGAGGTGAGGGAAGGCTATATTTATACCGGCTTCCTCTTGTGCTGATTGGCTGATTACCTGAACGTGCTCATCCCAAACTTTGTTTCATAAAACTTCATATAAATATAAAAATATACTGGTGAAACTCGAAAAATTAGAATTTTGTATAATATATTAGTTTCACCGTTTAAGTTGAATTACTGAAATAAATGAACTTTTGCACGAGTTTCACCTGTATATACACACATATATTATGTAAACTAAAACTTATGTTACAGTAGATGAGATTAATCATGATTAATCGATTTGACAGAACTGATATTGTTATGTATGCTTGATCTTAGACATTAAACCAACCCTTCTTACCAACACAAAATGTTGAATGGTAGTGTATTCACTTATTTATTGTGATCGAGAGAAAAAAAAAAGAAAATAATTTCTTGATAAATCCATCTTGAGTTATTATCAAGGTATCAAGAAGACACTGGGGTTTATCCGGCATTTTTCTTAACTTAATACATTTTGTTTCCACTATAAAAATAACTTCTGTGCCTGTAGGCTCCACATAATCAGAATGTCCACCATTAGTTTTACACATCCTCTGCGCCTGGCTTGTTCCATTATTACATATTTGGACTAATTTGATAATGCTTTCAGTGCCTAATAACAGTAAAGCATTCTCTACTTTTATCATATTAAAATCCATTCCACAGAATTCTTCAGATTTTCACCAAAACTATGAAAAAGTCTGCATATTCTGCCTGGACTGCTAATAAGTCATTTTGACTACATAGTATATTTTTAAAGTACTGTGAACTGAGAGAGAGAGAGAGAGAGAGAGAGAGAGAGAGAGAGAGAGAGAGAGAGAGAGAGAGAGAGAGAGAGAGAGAGAGAGAGAGAGAGAGAGAGAGAGAGAGAGAGAGAGAGAGAGAGAGAGAGAGAGAGAGAGAGAGAAGAGAGAGAGAGAGAGAGAGAGAGAGAGAGAGAGAGAGAGAGAGAGAGAGAGAGAGAGAGAGAGAGAGAGAGACACACATTTTTTTATGTATGGGATTGTCATCGTTGACCTTTCTGCCATTTAATTCAAGAATACACAACAAGCATAGTCTCTTGTTTATATGTTTAGCTGTGCTCTACTTACATTACTCTAGATATACCCATGAAGCAGAGTCATTTCCCTGTGTTTGTCCTTGTGTGTAGTATTCAGAGAGCCCTCCATTATCTGAAATGAAGTGATCCGTGCTGTTCATTGCTCAGACTAGAAACAAATGTAATTGCTTAGATGTAGCAGGTGCTCGAGCAGAGCTTCTTGAGGGAGCAACATTTGTTTACATAAATGCACTTGAAATCTCTGATTAGGTTATGAATGGAGAGATGGAGAGAGCGACTAGGGTAACTTTGTATGCTTTCTTGCTATTGTATTTGGGATTTTTAATTGATTTGGTTTGTTTGAGGACTATAATGGCGGCGCCAAAGCAACCTAGCCGACACGTTATAGAACTGATAGAGGGAATAAATAAGACGGAAAGTTCTCAGTTTGTCTGTAACAGACAGACAAAATGTTCCAGGCGTAGCTGTCCACTTACTTTCGCCATTACAAGACGTGTAGACATGGACTGTGATGTTGAGTTTGATGGTGTTAAGAGTTTTTTTTTCCCCGCTTCGGATCTTGAGTTCAGATGCAGTGGAAATGATAAAATGGGCTTTCAAAATGCCATTAACATTAGATAGACAGCCTGTTTAAAAAGGTTCCTTTCACTGTCTGTATCAAATGAAGCTTAACAGACTGGTTTGCAATCTAAGGACACAAGGACACGAGCAACCGTTTTTAGGTATCAGATCATATCAAATCATGTGTTCACTTTTTCTTCCTAAACTGAATTCAAAACCCATATTTGCACTGTTGCAATGTACTACCTAAATTAAAGTGGATGGACATTTTAGCCCTCTCTACTAGAGCCATGTAGTGTTTCATTCTATACAGTAAAGATATCTACAAAAATAAGAAAAGCATCGTTGATCATTGTTTTTTTCTCTTATAATTGAATTTTATAATGAGGAGGACAAAATTTTTGAATTAGGCTTGGAAATTGCAATATAAAACATACAGTAAAAATATTATTACAGTTTAAAATAACTGTTCTCTGTTAATATTCCTGTGATGGCAAAGCTGAAGTTTCAGCATCATTACTCCAGTCTTCAGTGTCACATGATCCTTCAGAAATCATTCTAATATGCTGATGTGGTGCTCAAGAAAATGTTCTTATTATTATCAATTATTTGGTGGAGTTTTTCAGGATTCTTTGATGAATAGAAAGTTTAAAAGAACAGTATTTATTTGAAATCAATATTTTTTGTGAAATTATAGGTGTCATTACTGTCACATTTGTTACATTAGTTAGCATGAACTAATAATGAACTGCACATATACAGATTTATTATCCTTTGTTAATGTTAATTTCAACATTTACAAGTACTTTATAAAAATCTTGTTAACATTAGTTAATGCACTGTGAACTAACAAGAACTAACAATGAACAGCTGTATTTTTATTAACTAATGTTAACAAAGATGAAAAAATACAGTAACAAATGCATTGCTCATGATTAGTTCATGTTAGTTAATATATTAACTAATGTTAACTAATAAACCTTATTGTAAAGTGTTACCATCATATTAATCTCTGTGTGCTTCTGTATTTTTGGATTCATATTATTGTTGTTGTTTTTTTTTTTCAATTCTGTTTGATGCCACTATGGACAACTTTTGGGATACATAAGTTAATCAGCATTGCGAATTTCTATGCACGATTTCTCACAACTTCAGTTGCCAATGGACTCCAATTGAAACGAACTCTGATTCCAGCTTTTCATGCACACATTGTCTGCGTGGAAGTATGAGTGAACATTGGGGTTCAGTGCTAATTAGGTTAAAGCTGTCTGCCTTACAACACCCCTATAACTCACTGTGTAATTATGAAGTCGCTCAGGCACATCTCTGTGTATCGGCTTTAGCGCTGTGTGTGAGCTGCATTTGATGCCTTTTAAAACAGCCGTCAGACAGCAGGGCATTGTTGTATTGTTTTGTAGCTGTTTGCAGTGAAGATTGTGACAGCGTGTACAATATAGCACCGTTTAGGACACAATAGCAAAAAGCCATTGCAGTCAAGACAATGCTGCACTTCTGTAGACGGAAGACACTTGTGATTTAGAAAGGATGCGAGACAGGCTCCATTTTGAATATAATACCCATTATAGATCTTGAAGTATTCACAATGCACTACTTTACAGCAGACAAAGACCAGGAGATGTTTTTCGCACAGACACAGACTCTAATTGTCGCATTATTTGCATTGAGGCAGTGCAGTAATAAAAGAGGCACGGAGCATATAATGTCGGTTAATATACGTGCAGGCAAATCTGGACTGGCGATTAGCGGTCAGCTGTTTTATCATGCATAGTGGCTGCAAGATATGGCCCAATGACTCACCGTATTACCAGCTGAGGTACGACAGGAAGGGTTGTTTTACCTTTGCAACAAACAGCGGGTTTATTATGCCCTACAGATAATGTAATATAACACTATATGCATCATATCACAGATGAGTCGTAAGGTCAGCGAAACTTTCGAATAAGGTGCCGTAGAGTTAGATTGAGTTTGAGCAAGTGGGTAAAACAGATAAGAAAGCGTTATTTTGTATTGCAGAAGATCCAGCACTCAGAGCAAGGTCATGACCTCTAATTTCCAAATCTCATGCGTGAGCACTTCCTTGAACGCTGCTTACACAGACTAACCTGTTTAGTACACACTGCTATGAACTACTTTAAGCGTCATGGACGTGTCCAGAACTTATGGTATTTAGTGGGGATCCCATAACTCTTTTATGAAAGCTTGTTTCTGCCACAGAATTGTCACACACAGAACTGTCTCAGAATTGCGTGATAAAAAGTCACAATTGCGAGTTATAAAGTCAGAATTGCGTGATATAAAGTCTCACTTGTGTGTTGTAAAGTCAGAATTGCGCAATATAAAGTCAGAATTGCGTGTTATAAACATGCAATTCTGAGAAAAAGACAGAATTGCGGCTTTGTTTTCTCACGATTGTGAGTTTATATCTCACAATTCTGACTTTATAACATGTAATTGCGACTTTATATTGCGCAATTCTGACTTTACAACATGCAATTGCGACTTTATATCTCACAATTCTGACTTTATATCTCGCAATTTTGAGAAAAAAAAATGTGTGATAAAAATGATAAGTGAGATAAAAAGTCGCAATTATCTTTTAAAATGTTTTATTCTGTGGCATAAACAAGCTTCCATACTCTTTCCCCGCCAGCGTTTTTGAAAAAAGTTGCCAGCCACCGCCAGCATTTTTTATTATTTTCGCTAAAGTTTTGTGATTTACAGGATGAATGACTGTACATGTGCCCAATTACATTTCACATTGTAATGGGTTTCTTTAGTTGTTTTAAATTAAATTGTGGTTAAATGCACAAGAGCATGATTTGATCGGCTTGTTAGCTTAGTAAAATGGACAAAAATAGTTTTATAAGCTGAAGGTTATGAGGAATATTCAGGGTAAAATTGATAGTATGTGGCCTTCTCTCGATTGCCATAGTATGTCGAAACAATGTCGACTTTTAAGCCATTTAAGTGTTAGCATCTAGCTAAATGTATTATTTTAAGACTTGCATTTCCCGTTTGTGCTGTTTTTGACCTTATCAGACCTGTGACCCACCAATTGAGTCACGTCACAAACTCTTGCCTCCACTCTTTTGTGACAGAAGTTTTTCCATGACAGCAACAATAACAACACTATAAAACCATTGTGATTGTCAAAATCTTCTCTAGCTGTCAAGGGAGGATGTCTCTGCCGCAAGACACGACAGGTCGGAAGCCGGTAGACGTGCAATTGTCGTCCAAAATCTTTGGCAGAGAGAACTGTTGCAGGGGTGAAAATTAAGCGTATGTTCCCGTCACTGTCAGTCACAGCATGTCTTGTTTTCTGAATGGAGTGACACACAGAACATCTGTTTGCTTTTAAATCGAGCTCGTCGTCCCGATCGCACTGAAGCTTCAGGTGTTCTCCGTGTCACATGCCCCTCTATGATTATTCAGTCTGATATAGGGGAAATGAAGTCAGAATGAAGCTAAGCAACAACCTGTTTGTTCCCTTTCCTTTGTTTGCAGGGTGTAAAAATACTTCTTACGTAAGATGATGACTGCAGACATGCTGTTAAATATGAGATTGGGTGAGAGAGAGATGGAAATGAGTGAAAGAGAAAGAAAGTGAGCGAGAATATCGAGAGATGAGGATTTGAAGGACCCATGATTCGGTCATTGGATGAGAGTAGGATATTCTTTGTCATTTCCTCTGAATCAGGGAGGATGGAGAAATTCAGATCATAGTATTTATAGACGATGCTTTTCTATTCAGCAGGCAAAAGCACATTTTAATCACTATCATTATCTAGAAGCGGGTGACATTGATTTGCAGTAGATCATTTAATCTATACGTTTTTACTAGGGATGTAAACGGTTAATCGATTATCGATTAATTGTCGTCAAGAATTTACTCGATTAAATTAAACTAATTGTCGGCTAATTGAACATTGCGAACGTGACACGAGATTCTCACGGGCGGCGAGATACCCGACATGAGATTCTCGCGGCTGGCAAGAGACCTGACACAAGTTTGAGGCGGCAAAAAAGAAACCAAACATGAGGCGGTCAAAACGGAGTGGAGTGTGGGAGCATTTCAAATTAATTAATGATGACAAAGACGCCCAATGTAAACTTTGCGGTACTACGATTAAGTACAACAGCTCTACGAGTTCGCTAAGATACCACAGCTCTACGAGTTTGCTAAGATACCACCTTCATAACTTGCATGCAGCCGTGTTGCAGGGAGGAAGTCTGTCGCCTCCACAACCTACAATCACTGCTGTGGTGGGAAGGCGAGTATGTGACCACAGGAAAGCGGAGGGCATTACTCAGAGGATTTGCGGCATGATCGAAAAAGATATGATGCCAGTTAACATCATAAGGGACGCCCTCTAATTTTACTGTTACCTTCCTCATGGATGATTTAAGTCGTGTTCAGTTCTATATTTGAAGTTTCCAGGTTTAGTTATCTTACTGTTACCTTTCTCAGACCAAGGGGGATTATAAGTGCTGCTGCCCATATAGATTTTTATTTAAAATGTATTTTATGTTGCTTAATGTTTCACATGCAACAGGTGAGCCAGTGCACAATTATTTTTTATGTATTTTAATTTTCTGTGCATAATTTATTTTGTTAAACTACATAAATGCCATTATCTGTACCGTATCCCAACTGTTACAATAAAACATCAATTGAGCAATATAACATGCATTTTTATTCAGTATATATGCAATATTTAGCTTTTTATGTTAAATACACTATTGATACTGTGAGAAATTTACATTCTCAGGAAAATAACCGCTTATCAGTTAACTGTTAATCGATCGATAAGGTCAATCAACTACTCATTAATGAATTAATCGATAATTTGCATCCCTAGTTTTTACCTACTTACCTAATTTTTCTTACAATGGCTGCCGTGTGTACACCGTGACCCAAGTGTTTAGGGTGCCATTTGGGACAGGGCCTCAGATGATAGAAAAAAAACATGCAGCTATCTTAAGTTTTCATCTTTATAGATTCACTTAGAAACTCAAGATTTTTTGCTATATTTTGCTAAAAAAAGAAAATATTATTATACTTTAAAAGGCCTATTTCTCTCAAATATTGTTCACAAATCTGTCTAAATCTGTGTTAGTGAGCACTTCTCCTTTGCCGAGATAATCCATCCACCTCACAGGTGTGGCATATCAAGATGCTGATTAGACAGCAGTGCCGTGCACAGACCTTTTGAGGGGCATGTGTTGACACTGAAAAAAGGCACCCCCCTCCCCTTTTTTTTTAATTAAGATTATTTAGTAAGCCTACATAAAAGGAAGAAATGGTCACATCTTCATGACAAATTCAAAAACACAAAATAATAGTCTCAAAAGCTTTAGATTTATTCACTATTAATTGTAACCATAATAATAATATAGATATACAAGGTTTCAGGGCTTCTTTAGCCCTAAAGTCTTAAAAAAAAGACAATAATTTTACTATACTATAATACTATAGATAAAAAAATTAGCTAGATAGCGAATAGGGGCATATTATCAGCCTTGAATTAACCATTATTTAATATTATTACCATAACATTATTAAATGTTAACAAAATTAAGTATATCAGCAATCATAAATCAAAGAAGAAATTTCTTAGAAATGTATGTTACTTCGGTGACGAGGATCACTCAGTCGCTTTGTGTCAGTTCCAGTACGAAACAGCGCGGGGGCGCACCTGTGCTTGTGATTTTCCGATGGTAAACCAAATTATATGTTGTTGGATTATTTATCAATTTATTGTTAACATTTTACAAAAGTCAAACTCAAATGTAGTTACGGGTTTTTGACCAGCGAATGTGTGCAAATGTGCATTTTTTCCGTCATTAAAACGTCGCCGGTGGCATCACATTACATTTTCATCAACAGGTTACAAACTAGTTGGTTGTAGCTTTATGGGCGCTCAGTTTTTCCTGTTGTAAAACACATTTGGCCAAAATCTCATTTTATAAAAGTTGAAATGCTACTATATGCACAGGCTATAAGTTTAGGCCATGTATTGGCTATGACTAGGTGGCAAATGCTAGACCTCGCTCTCAGGTCCCGCATGTCTCCGTCAGACATCAAATAAATAAAATATGAGCCTTTATAGACATAATGTTAGTACTTATTCAAACAACAAGGTCTTTGTTTACCCTTGCAAAACTTCGTTCAGCTGCTGTCTGTAGTGGCTGCTGCGGAGCTTCAGTTCATTCAGTCGAGATAGCGGGGGCGGAGTTATCAGCTTTACTGACAGTTTGAGGATCGAACAAGATTTACACAAGCTCTTTTTAAGAACTCATTGGCTAAATATTTGTAAAACCGACAGACAGATGTAAGGGGTGACCAATAGCCAATATTTTTTTGGAAGAAATAAAAACCCACCACCACCACCAAAAAAAAAGGGTACTTCGGAGTGTAAGAGCAAAAAGGGCATGTGCTCTGCACAGGTTGAGCCCTACCTGTGCACGTGCCTGTTAGACAGATGATTATTGGACAGGTGTGCCTTAAGCTGGCCACAATAAAAGGCCACTCTAAAATGTGCAGTTTTATCACACAGCACAATCCCACAGATGTCGCAAGTTTTGTGGGAGCGTGCAATTGGCATGCTGATTGCAGGAATGTCCACCAGAGCTGTTGCCCGTGAATTGAATGTTCATTTCTCTACTTTAAGCCATCTTCAAAGGCGTTTCAGAGAATTGGGCAGTACATCCAACTGGCCTCACTACCGCAGACCACGTGTAACCAGACCAACCCACGTGTAACCACTCCAACCACACCTCCACATCCAGCATCTTCACCTCCAAGATCGTCTGAGACCATCCACCCGGACAGCTGCTGCAACAATCGGTTTGCATGACCAAAGGATTTCTGCACAAACTGTCAGACACCATCGCAGGGAAGCTAATCTGCATGCTCTACCTGACTGCAGTTCGTCGTCGTAACGACTTGAGTGGGCAATTGCTCACATTCGATGGTGTCTGGCACTTTGGAGAGGTGTTCTCTTCACGGATGAATGCATTTTGAATGCACAGAGATACCGTGGCGAGATCCTGAGGCCCATTGTTGTGCCATTTATCCACGACCATCACCTCATGTTGCAGCATGATAATGCACGGCCCCATGTTGCAAGGATCTGTACACAATTCCTGGAAGCTGAAAACATCCCAGGTCTTGCATGGCCAGCATACTCACCGGACATGTCACCCATTTAGCAAGTTTGGGATGCTCTGGATCGGCGTATGCGACAGCGTGTTCCAGTTCCTGCCAATATCCAGCAACTTCGCACAGCCATTGAAGAGGAGTGGACCAACATTCCAACATTTCAACAACCTGATCAACTCTATGCGAACGAGATGTGTTGCACTGCGTGAGGCAAATGGTGGTCACACCAGATACTGACTGGTTTTCGGACCACCCCCCGGACCCCCCCAATACAGTAAAACTGCACATTTTAGAGTGGCCTTTTATTATGGCCAGCCTAAGGCACACCTGTGCAATAATCCTGCTGTCTAATCAGCATCTTGATATGCCACACCTGTGAGGTGGATGGATAATCTCGGCAAAGGAGAAGTGCTCACTAACACAAATTTACACAGATTTGTGAACAATATTTGAGAGAAAAAGCCTTTTGCGTACATAGAAAAAATCTTAGATCTTTGAGTTCAGCTCATGAAAAATGGGGGCAAAAACAAAAGTGTTGCGTTTATAATTTTGTTCAGTGTAATATAATGTAATATCTAATATCTAATATTTGGTGCTCAAGAAACATTTCTTATTATTATCAATGTTGAAAACAGTTGTGCTGCTTGATATTCATGTTGTGAAATGTGATACTTTTTTTCAGTATTTTCAAAAGAACAGCACTTAAGTTTAAATCTTATGTTACTTTTGATCAATTTAATGCTTCCTTGTTGAATAAAATAATTCATTTCTTAAAAACATTACTGACTCCAAACTTTTGAATGTTAGTGTAGAAAATAAAAGGTTATCCACTTTAAGATAGCATGCATGTTTGTATGTGCATTTGGGGAATTTTATTCACATTTTGGTGTTTCTATCCAACATTTATTATTCAATATTAAAAACAAATTACATTAAAATATGTGGATGAAATCCAGTTATTTTCTCTCGAGAACACAGAATGAACATTTATCTTTTATAAAGCTTGAGAAGAGATCTCGACAATGTCACAAACTGCTCAGATTTGCCCTGATAGGAAGGTCTGCGATCAACAGTCAAAGAAAAGTAATTCAAAAGAGCTTAACTTCTATTGAACCTGAAACAATCCATTTAAGATCTGTATGCAAGAGGCATTGCGAAAAACTAAACTCGGAGAATAAAACATTTCCTCTGAGAAATAAAGCCCCAAAATGTTTCATTCTTGGTGTTATATATATGATAAATATAGTAAGACAGGCAGAATAAAAGAAAAAGACTGAAATAGACAGGTTGTTGCGTCTCCGTTGAGCACACGTGTAACTGCATTAGCATTATCAATGCTCACCCCACGTCTGGCCATGAAAATGTTTTTGGGTGCTAAAGTGATATAATCTTTGATAAAGCTCAATGAGTTCAGATGTTTGCTTGAGACAGAGAGTTGGTGTAAGATGGAGTCTGAGACTGGGTTTGATCTCGGACTTGTTGTGATCCTATAAAAGTCAGTGTATTAAAGTCCAGACGCCTCTCAGTCATAAATCATTCATTCGCTGACTCGCTATCGCA
Organism: Tiaroga cobitis; assembly: GCA_030578255.1. Classification (NCBI taxonomy): domain Eukaryota; kingdom Metazoa; phylum Chordata; class Actinopteri; order Cypriniformes; family Leuciscidae; genus Tiaroga; species Tiaroga cobitis. Next base: position 48,618,964 of record CM060591.1, read on the forward strand.
TATGCTCACTTCACTATTGATGAAATTGTGACGAGACGGCCACCATGGCTGTGAAGAAACGGAGAAAGGAAAAAAGAAAATATCTTGAGAAAAATACTGGAAGCTTCAGAGGAATAATGTGTTAAGCTTTCGGCTTTGCAATAAATCTATAGTGTGTGTGCGTGTGTGTGCGTGTGTGTGTGCGTGTGTGTGTGTGTGTGCGCATGTGTAACGTGTGAGTAACGTGTTTGAGACAAAGAACAGTTTTGTGGTTGCCAAGGCCATGAGTGTCTTCATTTTGAATTCCGGACCTTTTGATCATGAGCGATCTCCTTTCAGACATCCTAAACCCCCTGAATTCATGATTTCTCTTGTGGCACATCATTTATATTCTCAGAGCCTTTATATTAGTGATCATTTTAGACACCAGACAGGCTGCATTTATTAGCATTATGAGTTCAAACTGGTCAGGACTCCCTCTCTAATTAGCAACATTGATGATACTTGTGTGTGTGCGTGTCATTACTTGGACAGCGCTGCGATGGAGTCTTAGTTATACATCTTTCTTTCCTCCACACTTGGATAATTAACACTAGCTTCCAAAATGAATTAGCTGTCAGTCCCCTGAATCCAGCTGTATATTTTTCCATGTGATGTGACACTGAAAAAAACTTCATTGCTTTTGATCGTACGACTGACAATAAACAAAAGATCTCTCTATAATGCTCTAAACTCACTATGAACTAACAAAATATCTTTTTAAGTCTTTTCAAGGGGAAAAATGCTTCTGTTTAGTGACAGATTTTTAGCATATCAGATAACGTTCACATTGTTTATTTAGAGGATCTATTTCATCATATAGAGTTAATTACAGTCCTCAAATTCATTCCATTTATTTAGAATATTTTGAAATAACAGCGCTAGAATTTTTCACTGCTTGTATAAAAAATAAAATAACAAAAGTGAAAATTTTAACAAGTACTATTTGCTTAAATTAATTTAAATTTAATTGAATTTGTCGGTACTTCATATTTAAAGTGCCCCTATTTTGCTATGTTAATGGTTCCTAATTTTGTTTTAGAGGTCTCCTACAATAGGATTACATGCATCAAAGGTCAAAAACTATTTAAATTTCTTATTGAGCCTGCTCTGCTCTAATTGGTCAGATGGCAGAGTCTATTGTGATTGGTCTATTGCTTACAGTCCGTGTCAGAGCGGAAACACACATTACCAAATCTGAATTTAAGCTCTGAAGCCTACCTCAGCGCTTCGGTTTTATCGTATCAATTCGAGCCCGAGTCCTCATCTTTTAGTTCATACAAAGTGGATTTGCTTTTACAGCGCAGAACAGCGTCTTTAATCTCTGGAAATATGTTACAAACCTATGTAGGTTCGAGCAGGAAGGAAGACTGGAATTACTGACAACTCGTTGCAGGCGGTTCAGAATCAGTTCTTTTGGGAGTTTGTATCTATTTATCGTGAACTCTGATATTTAAAACTTTGCAGACCTTTAACATTCACAGACAGCTATATTACACACTACATGAAATGTAATATCCGAAAAAGCATAATAGGGGTACTTTAAAATGTCCTTGATTTGATTTACTTAGTGTTATACTATATGCTGTGTGTGTATTTTGTGGTTGCAGGAGAAAGATCAACTTTATGTGGAGCTGAAACACATCCTTGCTCGGCAGCCCGGTCCGGAGGCAGCAGAAAAACTCCAGGTTTATCAGCGAACTCTCCGCGAGAAGACCAAACAACTGAAGGTGCTTTAAAAACATCATCTTTTATTGTCTTTTCCCTTCTTTCTTCATAAACGTACACAATAATAGTGTATAATAAAAAAAGTATTTTGACCAAATTGATTAGTTTAATTTAATGGTATTGTTTAAATGAAATATTAAATTAAGTTCATTTTGTAATTAAATTAATTTATTAACAGACCCCCAGCCCCCTTTATCTGTGATATGTCAGCTAGATCCCCCTTCCCACTCACTAAAGGGTTTTCTCACATAAATCATCCCTCCTCTCATTCCTCTCCCATCATCCTCATCTCCTTATTCCCCCTCTCACCATCACACAAAATGAATAATTAGTTACTTCACCACTTAATTAAGAGTTCAGGTCCATCTGGAGACAGGGACCACTAATGTCATTTTTAATGAGTCAGTTCGGTTTAAGCTGCCTCGTCCTGTCCTATTAAAAAGGCGAGAAGCAGAGATGAGAGCGGTTAAAAAGTTATGAGCCTCTGCTGAGCCTTAGGTGACCTTATAATATCCATATGGCCTTGATATACGTTGATCTTTAAGCTGGGTTTTGATCAGGTTTTTGCCATGTAATGGCTAACATTAGGATCCAGGAAACTGACCCTGGATCTGAAAACGAGGCAAACCTCCCTCTGCAATCAGGACAATATAGAAAGTGCTCCGTTACGTTCGCCATCTTTTAAAAAAATGAACGTAACAGACTTTAAAGACTCAAAACTCCTTAGCTCGGCAGAAATTCTGAGCTGATCTATTAGAATATCTGCAGTGTGGAGTGTAAAACTCTCTGGCGTCCTTGAACTTAAAAATAACGGCCCGAAGGTAGGCATAGGGGGGTTTGGCTTTCTGATAATTTATTGCCAAGCTTAAAATGAGTTACGCACCAGAGGCATCACTGGCAAAGCTTTAAATAAATAAAGCTCAGCATAATTAACATTAGAACAGAAGCCCTACTAATGAGCCAAATGGAAAAATCAACCCGTTCTTTGTTTTGATTGAAGCATGTCCTCCCGCTCCAATCCCCCTTTAAGAAATTAACATTAATTAACACCGGTCTTTTGACTCTCCATGCTTGCTTGGAAAATGTTTCCAGAGTGTTTGTCTTCATAAAATACCCATGCGAGTCAGAATATTATTATACGCTTTATGAAAACCACACAGCAGTTGAAGTATTTTGTTAATTTGTAAAGTGATATGTGCCAAAAGTGCAGTTTTTGCTTGAAAGTTGGATAAACAATGCAATTGTTGGCCCAGTTCAACACCCGAATCTGAATTTCAATCCAAAAAAAAAGTTTTAATTGTTGCAGAAAAAAAACTAAACTCTCTTTCCAAATTATTTGTATTCAATTTTGTGGATGGACAAACATTTAAAGTGAAAAACTTTCATCGAACAGAAACATAATGAATGCCTGCTCTGCGCAAAATCCTTTCCAAATTGTTCACTGCAAATATGGGATTCTCTCTCTCTCTCTTTCCTCTCTCACTTCCTGCCTATCTTCCTCCTCCTGTTCCTTTGATTACTGAGCTCTGGACTGTTGGGTCACCCGCACTATGTGGGTGGTTTCGAGCACATTGGATGAATGACAATTAGAGCTTGACTGATATGTGCAAAGATTGACGGAGATCAATGAGATGCCGCAGAGGAAATCACTCCATTTTTTTCTTGCTCGGAGGGAGAGATGAGGTGACCGCCTGTTAAGCCGAACACATCCTCAGTGATAGATCACAACTGTACAACTAGGACACATTTATAGCAAAGAGGTGCCTACTGAAGGGTGAGCGTGGCTTTGGGAAACATTTTAAAGTAATTGACAAATGGGCTCTTAGATGCTTTGCAATATTTAGATGGTGTGCAACATAACTGGAAGCACCAAAGCAGTGGATATAAAAGCTATTAGCTACTTTTAGTGTTTTATCATGCCTATGGGGTGTTGTTCAGTAATTAATTTCTAGCTATTAATTACGTCTTCAAGGGTGTACTTTTAGATTTCTCTCTCTAAAAAAAAGTATTGCATTACTAAGTTACCACAAATTACTTTTTTTAAATCCAGTTGAACAATACAAGCATTGACATGAAACTGCTCTTTTTTCTTTCAAAAATACATGAATTCTTTCAAATAAATAATATAAAATTGCATAAATTATTCTCGGACTGACCATTATTTAAAGGGAGTATTTAAAGCGAGAAGGTTACATTAAAAAAACATACATTTTAACATTAGACGTTAAATTATGATGGGAAATCCACTATTGTTTTATATAGAATTGTTCTAGTCCTTACAATATTTAATGCAATTACATCAGAAGTAACTAATTCAATTACAGAAAACAAAATAATCCCTTACTTTACTAAGCATTTCAATTCCTGTCATTTAATTATTTTTCTCTTGAAAAAGTAATGGTTTACACCCTACACCGGTGTTGTTAGGAATAACGTGGAGGACTTAATCATGGTGAATCACTGTGAGAATGTGTTGCTTTCATAAAATTATCATTTAATTAAAACCAGTAATGTTCAATAAATACTAAAATAAAAACTGCCAATAAACAATAAACCCTATATATTGCTTATCACTTGACAATTAGTCAAAGTTAATAAACCTACTTAATGTAGACTTTTTTTTTTACCTCTGAATTAAACTAAGAAATTTTATTTTTCATAAAGAAAATAAAGCCTAATTTTAAGTACATTTAACATTTTATTAATCACAGCATTTTTTTTATTAAATTAAGTACATTTGCCTAAATTCTCATGATGTTTTAACAAATTATAATGTGTACAGTACAATTTCATACAATTGCATTATGAACTTTTTCATGCAGTTGACCTGGTTATGGTTGCCAAGCAAGTTTGCAGCAACCAAGTGCATTATTACAGAAATTACATGACGTAAAGTCACAGACGTGCACATATCAACTATTTTAACGGTTTCAAACATAGCTTGTCCAATCAGATTTTTGATTGCACTAACACATTTTTTACATGTTTTGAGTTCATCTCCAACCTTTTTTCCATTTCTTCTACAGGCCTTAACAGCTGAGCTCAACATGCGCGAGTCCCAAGCAGAAGACTACAAGTATGAAATCGAACGCTTGGCACATGAACTCCAGGAAGTCAAGAAAAAATACCTCGCACAGAAACGGAAAGAGCAGGAGTACAGGTGAGAAAGAATGGGGGTGTTAACCCAAAAATTACAATTCTGTCATTTACCCACCCTCATGTTCTTCTAAACCTGTATGACTTTCTTTCCTCTGTGTAACACAAAAGAACAACTTTTTAATGCTTAAAGGGTTAGTTCACCCACAAGTTATCCCATAATTTATTCACCCTTAAGCCATCCTAGGTGTATATGAATTTCTTCTTTCATCCAAACACAATCGGAGTTATATAAAAAAATTATCCTGGCTCTTCCCTGCTTTAAAATGGGAGTGGATAGAGCTTTTTGAAGCTCCAAAAAAAAAGTTTATCCATCATAAAAGTAATCCATACGGCTTCAGGGGGTTAATAAAGTCCTTCTGAAGCGAAGCGATGGGTTTTTGTAAGAAAAATAATATCCATATTTATAACTTTATAAACTATAATCACCGGCTTCCGGAGACGGCCATACGTGAGTCAAGTTCCGGCAGACTAGTGACCTCTCATTTTTGGGTGAACTCCCCCTTTAAAAGCATTTGGCACCATAAATGAGGATGAGTAAATAATGACAGAATTTTCATATTTGGCTAAACTAAGCATTTAAAAATAGCCTTGTGTCAGGATTTCAGTGTGAGTGGATGTGAATTCAGGTGGAAGACGTTAATCCTAGATCAGCATAAAATGTAACATTATATCCACGATTTAAGTCAGACCAGCAGAAAGCTCTCATAGTGTTTGTATGTGCATGGTGTCTGTGTATCCATATATTTCATGCCACTGACAGAAAATGACCTTCAGTATTGCCAACAAGCAGACATGAACGGCAGCCTCTGACACGGACGAAAATGATACCTCAAATAATGGTGAGAAAGGAAAAAGGCATTTGGAGCTGGAGAGAAATCAATGAGCCAGTGAATTGGAAAGATTTCTCTCATTTCGACTCTGTGTTCTTGGGAGCAAATCGTGACACCGAATATTATAGAGTGACCCAAAGCCGGTATGTGTTACTCCGAGAAAAACGCTGATTAGTAGGACCCTGCCAAGTTCCACTGCTATTGGCCTTCGATCGAATGAAATTATGACTAATCGTGTGGTATTTTGGAAGCATGTCTGTTGTTTAACCTGGGGAGTCTTATTTTCTAAAGCATTTGCTTAGCATATTGCAAACATAAAATCAATGCTCTCCTAACCACTACGGTTACCCAAATACACAATTATCACAATTACTCAAGTCACATCCAGAATTATTTCAGTTTCCACTTACACACACATCCATAACATACTCTTAGGGCCTCATTCGTGAAACACAAGCAGAGGAAATCTGCATGTAAGGCCATTCTTATGTTAATGGACCGGTACAATTTACATACGAATATTTTTTACAATGATTCAAACACAAATTAGTTCTGCACGTGTTTCATTAATAAGTAAGGAATAATTGACGACAGGCCATCTGACACATCTGTGAGAACAGATACAGATTGCATGGATCTGATTGGCCAGTATCTGCCACCTGGTTGCAAGCACAACTGCCTTACTTCTTGTCACACCACAGAATGTTCCACTGCGTGTTAATGATTTGTTGGTGGACCAGTAGGAGTCTTAGGAAAATGCCTGGTTGCCTTTGCGTGGCGTCTTAATAAGAGGAAAATTAAATAGCATCCATCATCTCTAGTGATCTACAATTTCATAACTGAATCCCAGAGAATGACTTGATTTCTAATTGAGATATATAAGCTGAGTTTAATGATTTACTTTTCTCGGATAAAAGTTCTATCAGTCTTCACATGTGTTTGATCTGTCTATTAATCATAGTAATGAAGTAGAAATAGTTACACTATCATTGAAAAAAAGTTTGGGGTCGGAAAGATGTTTAAATGTTTTTAAAATAAGTTTCTTATTCTCACCCAGGCTGCATTTATTCGATCAAAACAAAAATATTTCAATATATTTTAAAATATAATTTATTCCTTTTTATAAAAGTTGAATTTTCAGCATTATTACTCCAATCTTCAGTGTCACATGAGCCTTCAAAAATCATTCCAATATGCTGGTTTGCTGCTCAAAAAAAAAAAAAAAAAAAACATTTCATATTATTATCAACATTATGTAGATATTGTTTCAGGATTCTTTGAGTTCAAAAGAACAGCATTTATTTGAAACCAGCAGGTCTGGGAAATCTAAACAGAAGACACTATCTATGTGAGCTTTGAATGTGTTTTTAGATATCAAAAAAACCTGATACCCTTTTGGCTTCATAAACTTTGTGAAATGCTGATGATGTAATGTGCCATGAGATTTGGCTCATTTTTCAGAAGTATCCTGTCCAGGAAAACAGTTTGCACAGTTTATCAGATATAATATTCATAAGGTAATGAAATGCGATTACCATGTCCATTTTACCAAGGTGTCATATAGTTAACATCATTTTCTTGCGATCTGTTTCTCATAAAAACGTCCAACAATATTTACTAAGTAGACTAAGTAGACCAAATATCCTTTTCGGAGCTCATTTTGTCTTGTTTGTAACATATACAGCCTTAAACCGTTTGTCTGGGTCAACTGCAGACATCACTTCCTCCTCTGTTTTGAATTCTCCTGGCTGCAAGTTTAAACATTACACTTAAGCCTTGCTGATGGGCAGTATATTGATTTCCTCTTTTCCCTCTGACATCTCGTGAGCTCAGACCAATGGCTTAATTCTACACAAATCCCACATCAGTGTTTTCACACCAAGTAAAACTCATAAGTAATGGAGAAGGTATTGTTTTCTTCACACCAGAAGAAGGATGAATGCATTTAGCTGAAGGACAGAGATATTTAAAGGCACACTGTGGAACTTTTTGGCCACTAGTGGCGCTCGACCTGTAATTTCCCCCTAGAGGCCACAAGCGCCGCAGCACTGTCGCAAAAGTCAACAAACAGTCAACCGGTCAGCCTCCCGTGTCTTTAGATTATGTGTGTGCAGACAGTAGTTCACTTGTCGGTTGAAGAAAGATAATCGATTCACTATTGAACAAAATAATGATATAAATATAAGATCAATAATATAAATTATACAAAGAAAATAAATTGAACAAAAGTACACAGAAAACAATGTGTGATCAGGTAAGTCGCATAGACAAGGGTTGCCCGATCCTGCTCCTGCCGATCGTCTGTCCTGCACAGTTCATCTCCAACCCTAATCACACACACCTGAAGCAAACCATTAACGTCTTCAGGATCTCTTTAAAATTAAAGTCAGGTGTGTTTGATCAGGGTTGGAGATGAAATCGTGCAGTCGGGAAATCGTGTAACAAAACTGATATAACTCACAACATACTGCAGTTATTTGTAGGCTTCAGTTTGTTTGTCCTTTTACACACATACAAATATGAGCTGAAGGCAGAAAAATAACGGCAGTATGTTGTGACTTATATCACTTATAGCATCCTACTAGCTACCAGATTGATTGATACTCTACCAGCATTCCTTGATACGTGAAGTTAAATGGAGGACAAGATAGATTCCGTAACATGGCCAGACAGACAACAAATTCGAAAAAATAGAGATATTGTGCAAGCAATATATTTAACTTACTAAGTTAGTCCAAAAGCATGACGGCCAGGTCAGCATCGGTCGGGCACCCCTCCTCCTCCTTTAGCCAGCGAGCGAACGCTGGACCAATGTTGATCCTCGTCCTGGCTTTTAGTTTATCACTCCCTTTTTCTTTTTCTTTTGTGTCCTCTGACAAAATCGTTGCCTTCTTCCGAGTAGCTGTTGGTTCAGCCATGACGACAACATACAGACGGCAATCAAATGCGAGTTGAGCTCTCACGTTAGAATTTGGGGAAGTGACGTATGCCGTAAAGCGGTCGAATTTTGTAGTTCTTTGTGTGCTCGGGTTCCTACCCGCAACCCGAAGTTACATAGTGCTAGTAAAAGCGATACAGACACCTTCAGGCTACGGCAGACGTGTCATTCAACCTATTGTAAGTCGATGTAGCATCTCAATGGGTTTTGGTAATATATTATAAAGGTTGAAAAGTTCCACAGTGTGCCTTTAAGGAAAGCAAAGACAGTGATTTGCAGTCCATTTGAGACAAGACAGCTGAATTGAAACAGCTCTGTTACTAAAGAAAAGCACCCTGATATGTAACTGAATCTTGGCTACATTGAATTGTCGTGATTGGAGAATGATTGATTGATTGATTGATATTAAGGTTTAAGCAAAATCACCATGGATGTAGTTAAAAACACTGTGCTAGCAAGTGTTAGAGTGATTGTAGCTTTAAAGTATTTATCTACTTTTAGTTAGTAACTTTTAGCCAAATACTTTTTTCTAGGGTAACCTAACTTTAGTTTAAAGTCGCCATTTTTGGGCTTTTAGTATGAATATGTTAGCCTTACTGTTATCTATAAGCTAGTGTGCTCCAAAACATTGACAAAATTCGCATTTAGAAGATAAAAGCATTTAAAACTTCAGTCTCTTACTTATGCCATTATGGTTTAATTATATTCATGACATCACTCTGCACTTCAGCTTCTCATCAGATTTTCTGTCCAATCAAATGCTTTCTTGAATCTGAAGCCCTGCCCCTACATTATAAATAGACGCTGATGCTGCAGCTAAAATCAGTCACTTATTCACACAATTACTACTTTCTACATGGTTAATGGCACATAGTGCACTATATAGGGGATAGGGAATGATTCAGATGATGTAAATATGCTTTCCATTGGGGTGAATGAAGTCTGGTTTCACATTAGTGTCACGCGAACCGCCGCTGCGCGCACACAGTCTGCTCCGGTCCAGAGACACGATAGCACAGCGGATCATATGCACGAGTCGGCACAGACCACAAAACGTATCGGACACTTTCGGAGTGGGAAAAAGATGGCGCCGGTGTTTGTGGCAGGCCGTCTACTCTCTGTGTTACATGTCATGTTTTTATTGTTTATATCGTTTTTATTGTCTCCCCTGTCGTCTTTCTGCCACTCTCTTATTGTCTACGAACGTCAACAATTGATCGACATTTACCAACATATGCCCAAACCGTACATGACTCAGTATGAGACCCTCTCTGAACTTGAGAGTTTTAGTTTCTACTCACCACCAGATCCCTCTGGTCTTCCGGAGTATCGGTGCTGGCAAATGTTTAACGTCTCTGGCAGACGATGCAGAAAAAGGTGCGGTAAACGGGCAGGACTGGCCATAAGAATAAAGCTGGCCCGGACAACGGGCTGTTTCACCCATTCTGTGCTGGCTCACAGCGCAATCGACGCGGTACGAGATCTACGGTTTATACAGCGATCCAGAGCTTTCACTGTGTACATCCTGCCCGACATACCGGACTCTGCCTGTCTTCATCAACACAACTCTCCTCGGATTCGGCGAAGGAAGGCTGATCATCGCTATCTGCGTCCGTTCCGTGCAGATCGTCGCAAGTTCAGCGAGAATCTCTAAAGCTCAAGATGGCGCTAGTCAATGCTCGCTCCCTGGTCAACAAAACTTTTATTCTCAGCGATTTCATCACTTCAAATGATCTGGAACTCTTCTTTGTGACTGAGTCATGGGTAAAATCAGGTGACCCAAGCCCTTTTTCTGAGCTTTTGCCTCCCAACTTTGAATTTTTTAATACTCCTCGTCCTACGGGGCGAGGAGGTGGGCTTGTGACGGTTTTTAAAAATAACTTTCAATGTAGACTACTGACCACTACCAGTCCTACTAGCTTTGAGGCCCAGTTGATTAATTTGAACTCATCAAACTCTGTACCTACTGATTATTTTAATTTACAGACCACCGGCATCGAACAATAGTTTATTGAAGAGTTTGCTGACTTTTTGGGGGAAATTCTCACTAAGTATGATAGTATTTTAATTTTGGGAGATTTCAATATCCATGTCTGCTGTGCAGCCAATGCTCTAGCATATGATTTTTTAAACCTAATATCTTCACTAAACTTTGTACAATGGGTAAATGGCCCGACTCACTGCCATGGTCATACTTTAGATCTGATACTGACTTATGGTTTATCGGTTGCTGATGTTGTCACAAGTGATATTTCCTTTTCTGACCATAAACCGGTACTGTTCTATGCTATTCTCCCCTCTTTACCTAGTACCAAACCAGCTCAAGCATGCTGGTCTCGTACTCTGACTGCACAATCTTGTAATGCATTTTCTAATATGTATCTGAAAGAACATCAACCTCTCAACTCGGACTTGCTATTACCCCAATTGAGTGTTGATGATCAATTGCAACTGTTTTATAATAGATGTGGTAATATTGTAGATGCTATTGCACCACAAAAACTCGTTAATCGGAAGTGTAAACCCCAACCATGGCTAAACAACGAGATTCGGGAACTCAGACAGCAATGCCGTAAATGTGAACGAAAGTGGAAGAAGGATGGTCTACAGGTATCATACGAAATGCTGAAGAACTCTTTACACACTTTCCAAAAGGCTGCCAAGAATGCAAAGGAAAAATATCTATCGGACATCATAGCACAAAATTCTTACTGTTCTAGAGTTTTATTTTCAACAATAGACTCTGTTTTAAATCCTCCGACCCAGATATTTCCAGAGGTTTCATCTTTATTATGTGAAAACTTTCTTAATTATTTCTCAGATAAAGTGAAAAAGGCACAGGCTCAACCATCTATAAACTCAGATTCTATTCCAGACTGCATATTATTCACTACGCAGTGGAGTGATTTTGAATTGATCTCCTTACAGACATGTAAAGAAGTCACTCTTAAATTAAAATCTACCTTTTCACCTCAGGATGTTCTGCCTTCACGGTTTCTAAAACAAATCTTTGACACAATTGGATCTGATCTTGTAATAATAATAAACAACTGTCTCTTGACAGGGACAGTTCCAGATATTCAAAAATTAGCCTCAGTGTCACCGATCCCAAAAAAGCCATCGCCTGATCCTTCAATCTATTCAAACTTTCGACCAATTTCCAACTTGCCGTTCATATAAAAAAATTCTAGAAAAAATTGTATGTATGCAGCTTCAAGATTATTTGAATAGAAATGGTATTTCAGATATTTTTCAGTCTGGTTTTAAAACTTTACATAGTACAGAGACTGCTCTTCTTAAAGTTTTTAATGATATTGTAATGTCCACTGACGCTGGTAACACCGTAGCTTTAATAATGCTAGATCTTAGTTCTCTGTTCGACTTTGTTGATCATGGTGTTCTCCTGTCTCGTCTGGAGCAATGCATTGGTTTGAGAGGCACAGTACTTGACTGGTTCCGGTCCTTCTTGTCCAACAGAAAATTCTCCGTAAATATAGGGAATCACTTTTCCACCGTAGCACAGGTTATGTGGTGTCCCTCGGGGTTCAACGTTAGCACCGTTGCTGTTCTCTCTATACATGCTACCTATAGGTTTCATATTTAAAAGATTTGGAGTATATTATCATTGCTATGCCGATGACACGCAGCTATACATACCATTTAAACGTGATAAGTCTGCGTTAAATCAAGTGACGGATTGCCTTCAAGAATTGAAACATGGCTCAATAAGAACTTTCTCCACTTGAACGATGATAAAACTCAAATAGTCCTGTTTGGGCCAACTGAGAAAAGTGACCTGAGCAATGTTGACTTGGGTTTGCTCACTTTATATCGCTCACTTTCGGCAAAGAACCTGGGTTTTATATTGGATAGTGGCCTAAACTTAAACAAACAAATAAATACAGTTGTCCGTTGCAGCTTTTACCACCTCCGGAGATTAGCGAAAGTTAAACCTTTCCTAAGTAGGAACAGTTTTGAGATTACAATTCATGCCTTTATTTCATCTCGACTTGACTACTGTAACTCGCTATATCTAGGACTACCTGCGTCATCTATTCACCGACTTCAACTGGTCCAAAACGCAGCTGCCCGCTTGCTCACAGGCACTCACAAACGGGATCACATCACGCCGACACTATGTTTACTGCACTAGTTACCAGTTCAGTATCGTATTGATTTTAAAGTCTTGCTGTTCGTGTATAAAGCACTAAGTAATCTTGCTCCTCAATACCTTACGGAGCTGGTGACGGAAAACAAACCTGACTGCTCAGATCACAGTCTAATCACCTGTTACGAGTACCCAGATCCAAGCTGAAATGTAGGGGTGAAAGAGCCTTTGCGGTAGCTGGCCCCAGGTTATGGAACAAATTGCCATTACATATTAAAACCCCACAGTGTCTGAGTTTAGAAATCTTTTGTGCGTTCAAAGTTTTGTGAAAGTTGTTTTTAATTTTTGTATGGATTTAAATAGCTATATTTTGTACAGCACTTTGGTCAACCAATGTTGTTTTAAATGTGCTTTATAAATACATTAAACTTGAAACTTGAATTCTGTACTGAATGCTGTATTTTAAAGCAATATGGAGGAGACTATGAGGAGAAATGGTTTGAGATTAGGAGGAAACTGCAGCTGTGATATAAACTCAACGCTATTGGCTATTTTAATAAAGGGGAGGAGCTGTACGATATATCCCGCCCTGTCTTCCTGTTTCAGTGGAAATTACGTCAACACATTAGATAATGCTGCGCATTTCAAGGCACTTCAGTGGACCTTTAACTACTTAAAATAATGAGTAGGTTGGCAACACTGAATGCTAAATGCTATGAGTTTTTAGACCACATTTTCAGCATATTGGAGGAGGCAAGGATGGTCGAGTGTATTTAAATAAGGCAGGAGATCAATGGGGTAGAAATCTGCTTGCCTAGCTTTTTTAACCTTTCTGGTTAGCACATGTTGCAGCCCTTCCTGTCTACATTCGTAATGCGCAGACAATCTTTCATGCTTAAAGTAGCAATTATAGCAACATCAATGAATAGATTTAAATGGGTCAAAATGAGTCAACGGCTGGATATAGATGGTTAAAAGGTTGAATAAATAATGCAGGACTTTGGTGTGTGTAACTGACCAGTCTATTGCCGTTAAGCCGAATGCAGTGGGGTTCAAAAGCATGAGACTGTTGGCAAAAATAATTTGATCTAATTGACTTTTCACATTTCCGGGTTTTTCAGAAGCGGAAGTCGCAACCCTCTCACTCACTCTCTCTAAATCACTCGTAAATGCGACCAGATTTCATGCTTGGCGACTAAAAAATTTATAGATCCGGGACAGTCTTCACGACGTCACGAAAGTGCGGACTCGTAGGAAGACCACGAGTGCTTAGGGTGCCATTTGAGACACGGCCATAGTTTGGTTGATTCCCGATCGGGCCAGTGCTGTATCGTCATGATTCATTTGCACATGTTTGAGATGTCTTTCACGAGTTCAAATGCTCACGAAGAAGAGTTCTGAAGAGCCCGAGGCTGAGCCTGAAGAGTCTGAGAATCTACTTGCACTTCAGAATGCTTTTATGATGCAAGATTAATGTAAACAGCCCACTGCAAACACCCTTGCAATTCGCTTCAAGCAGAGTACGGCTGTCTAAAGCACGCAGTGGCATCTGCCGTTAAAAACTAAGCTCAGAATCGATTCGAGAGAGACTCGCAATGCGTTCGGAAAATCTCAGAATCGATATCAGTTCTCGATTCACGGTGGATCGATTTATTGTCCCAGGCCTACTGTTTACTTGTCTTTATCTGGCGAGTATAATAAAAAAATGTACTAGCCAATGGCGACTTGAGCTTCAGTGTGTCCGTAGAGGGATGGTTGGGTAAACGTCTATAGCAGTGAATGAAAGACTACATTAAATATGTTTATTTTATTTTGTTCTCAATTGCTCAAATAGCTATAGAAAAGTTCAATAGTGTTTTTGACAACTTTCAAAAAGAGGAAAATAATAGAGAGCGATTGAGCGATTAAATTTTACTGTCACTCCCACAGCCTTAGAAACACCCTTACATCAGCGTTAACTGTTTTTTTTTTTTTGGGGGGGGAATTTGATGCAAAGGTAATATAATACAATGTATAGTGTTATAAATGTAGATAAAACATTTTAACAATAAAAATGTAAAAAACTTTATTTATGATGCTGTTAAAACACATCACAGTGAAAAGGGTCCATTTAACACATTTCCCCCTTTGCACTATTTTTATGCTGATAATATTATTTGCAGAGTTGGACTGAAAAATTAACATGATTTTCTTAGTATTTCTTAGTATTTGGTTGCTTTAACGGCACCAGCACTCCAGCTGACATGTATAAATTACATCTGACTAGTGACCTAGAAATAGAGCAGAATCTTCAATATATCTTTTTCCTTTGACATCATAACATTACTTTTTTTTTAATTATATAGAATCTTAAAACTTTCTTTTTATTTACATTTAAATTATATCTTGAATACTAATTTCAAGACTTTAGAACTGACAGTATATCTGTCACAGTCACCACCTAATTGTCATCGTTACTGTCATGTGTTACTCTCCGTCTGCACTACAGTTCCCATCATCCTCCTTGGCCCACACCTGCACCTCCTTCATCATTACCCGCACCTGCCAGCACTTACCATCATCTGCATCACCTGTGTTCTGCCAATCAATGTTCATCTGTGTCACCTGGTTTCTGTTAATCTGTGTTTGTATTTAGTTCCTTTCAGTTCAGCCAGTCTTGTTTGGTTCTTAGTTCTAATTGGTGTGTGTGTGTGTGTTCATCCTGCCTGTTTGTACCTGTTGGAATCTTATTATATTTAGTAAAAGTTTGTATTGGAGCCTTCTTACTCATCGTCTTCATCTTCCTACAGAACACAGTGACAATATGACTCTTAAAAATAAAGGTTCTTTATTGGTATCAATGGTTCCATGTAGAACCTTTAGCATCCATTGGATCTTTTCATTGCACAAAACGTTCTTTAGAGTAAAAAAAAACAAAAAACGTTCTTTAGATTATTAAAATGTTCTTTACACTAAGAAAAAAAACAATATTTTAAGAACTTTTCACAGAAAGTTTCTTTGTGGAACCAAAAATGGTTCTTCTATGGTACCGCAGCGATGAAACCTTTATTGAGTGTATATGTGATGTGGTAAAGTTCTGTTCAGTAGCATAAGGACATTAATGGTACTGAATTATGCATTTACACATTGATATGTTTTGTTTTTTGAGGGTTTGGAAAAAAAATCTAAACTCCAGCGCATATGTTGTGAATGACATTTCAAAGAATCGACAATGGCATTATGAAGTAAATGAATCACACTCCCTTTGTTCCTTATAGCAGCCTCTTGCTGATCAAAAGCCTGGCGCTGTGTAATTTTGCTCCTAATGTTAATGACTGCATGGTTGATTTCAAGAGCAAATGAAATTCCCCTAATTAATTTTAGATAATAAAAAAATAGTTGGCCCAGCCATTTCCCCTCTATCAAATAAGCTGTCAGCACAGAGCAGAAGCTAAAGCTTCTATATTTTTGTTTTGATAGGTTCAAGTGTGTTTACTGCTCTGTATTCTTTCCTGTCCTGTTGGGTTTTATTCTCCATCTTTCACTTAAAGGCTTTTATGCTTCATGCTATTGTTTTCCATTAAATTTCTTTTGTCTCCCTCTTTTTTTTTTCATTTCCCCCCCTTCGCTTTTCAGATGTGCTCACAGACCATTTGAAACTTAATCTCGACCAACCCTTTCTGTTCTCTCTGCTTGTGTGCTTCAGCTCCACTGAGGTGTGGTAACTGGCTCCAAAACTCCGGAAGCCATTTTGGCTCGCTCAGGACATTTGGATTAACTGCTTTAAACACACAGTACTGTTTTTTTTTTAAATATATATACATTTTGGGAAACATGAAGGCTTGGAGAGCTTGTGCCACGTCAGGACTAAGCTAGCCACTCACAGATATGAATGATATACAAACCTCTTGTGGGATCCTGAGGTGTTTTTTGTTTTGTTCTGATTTCCCTGAAAAACAGCTTGTATCTTCCCATTTGTCTGTATTTTGAAGAAGGGTTTCAGCATCTGATGTACGGCATCTTTTTTCATTGCACCGATGACTTTATCAAATTGATGCCTTCACAGTGGACCAATGTAGGTCATCTAGTCCAGAGGAGAGCTGCTCCATCAAATGAGCCTGTTTTCTCCCAAGGTATTTTTTCTCCATTTCTGTCAACTGATGGAATTTGGGTTCCTTGCCTCTGTCACCTTTGTCTTGCTTAGTTGGGAGCACTTAATATTCAGCAATATTATTGATTTGACTGCACTAATGCTATCGGATGAGAACAATACTTGAACTGAATTGAGCTATAATGACACTATTGTCTTCTCCCTTATAGCTGAATCAATTTATTTTTTTTTCAAAACTGATTAAGTTTGCAACATCGACACTGTTATTGAACTGAATTTAATCAGCATTGAACTGGCTCAAGCTGAATAGCGACACTATTGTCTACAGAAGAGCTGCTTATAGCTGAATTGAACTTGTTTCATAATGAATGAACTTTACACAGTTATTGAACTGAATTGAGTCTAGACTGAACTGAACTGAGCTGAATAATGACACTATTATCTTACAGCTGCTTTACAGTGGAACTTGAGTTTGTCTCATATTTTGTTTGCATCATTCATTCTGTTACTTTCCTGTTTATTACTACGAAGCTGCTTGAAACTATTTCTATTGTATAAAGCGCTGTAAAAAATAAAGGTGACTTGACTTGACCAATGCATTATATGCTCAGAACAGAAGTTGAAAGTGTAATTACATTGGGTAACACTTTACAATAAGGTTCATTAGTTAACATTAGTTAATGTATTAACTAACAGGAACTAACCATGAGCAATACATTTGTCACAGTATTTATTCATCTTTGTTAATGTTAAAAATATAACTGTTCATTGTTTGTTCATGTTAGTTCACAGTGCATTAACTAATGTTATACCATGGTCTGGGTGAATACTCAATTCTGATTGGCTGCAGGGTGTCCGTTAAAAAGTGATAGAGGACAACTAGGAAAGTAGTTCTGGTGAAACTGACTGTTTACCATTAGAAATTAATAAATAAATGCGCTGCCTACAACAGCTGTGAGTAACCATAGCAACAGGCAGGCAAAGTATCCGTTAACAATTTTCACTATCAAAACAAACATCTAACGTTAGTTAGATAATACATAGCCTACTAATACAACAATGAGCGACTTCGTTATTTCTTTTAACATTTATGGAGAATATGACAACTTTGACGACCGGGATGCTGCTGAAGAAAGAAAAAATGTAAATAAAACGGAGATTGATCTGATTAATTTATTGCCCTCTATAAGCGCAAATCGCTGGAGCGCAGAACTAATTTTTTTTTTTTTTTTTTTTTATTGTTGTTTGATTAATTGTTTTATGTGTAATAAAAAATAACTATGCCTACCTTTGTGTTTCATGAAAAAAAAAAAAAGCATTTTTGAACCTGAAGGGTTCTACAAGCTGAGCAGACTATATATATCTCCGATTGCTAAATAAACCGTCAGGCAAGTTATTATTTGTAAAAACTAGATTTAGCCTAATTAAAATATAAACTAATGTTTTAAAAATGTTTTATTCGGTAAGTGACCATGGTATAAGCGGGTTAATGCCCTCCGAGGTGTCCATTGTCAGGTTTTAATGGACTTCGACGGAGGCAACCGTCCTCCGCTGCGCGTCGGCCGGTTCACACCTCGCCGTCGTCCATTAAAACCTGACAATTGACACATCGTCGGGCATTAACCCTTACTTAACAAATGCAACCTTTGATTTTAATAACGTATTAGTAAATGTTAAAATCAATATGAACTAAGATTAATAAATGCTCAAGAAGTTTTGTTCATTCTTAGTTTATGTTAACTAAGGTTATGAATCTTATTGTAAAGTGTTACTGTACCTTATATTGCGCAGTTGGTGTTGCAATGTGGATTGTAGAGTTGATAGTTATACAAAATAGCAACAATATAATAATAATAAAGAAATTGTATGCTGTAGCATACAAATACAAGAAATGGAGCCCAAAGTGCTTTACAATAAAAAAAAAAAAAAAGCATTACAATAAGCACAAAGAGGTAAACCTTTTAAATGACAAACATCCAGAAATACTACAAGAAAACATCTCAGCAGCAAAATAAAATGATTCAATAAAAACAACAAATAGGGGAAGACTAGAATAATGCTGTTTAGTGCCACTATTTCCATTAGTGGCCCCCCACAAACTTCCTTTCCTCATTAGATTGGACATTTAAGTGCAAATGAAATATTGCAATAACTAATCATAAGGGGAGTGAGTGACTAAGCGCTCATACGGGATTAACAGTCAACCGAATGTTATTTTTTTTACTACATTTATAGAACTATAAAGAACACGTTTGAGAGCAAAGCAAATAAACACTGTTTGCTTCCTTCCTCTCTCCTAGGGAAGGCACGTAATAAGCTTCAAGCTTTATCGATTGATTAAAACCTAAGAGATCACACATTGAAATAGTCCCTGCTATAGAAATGAAGGCTGTTTACAATAAATGTCAGAACTACAAAAAAACAAGAAATTGATAGCAATTAAGAATATTTTAATGGCACTGTTTGATGTTCTAAATGTTATACAGTGTATGATGTATTTTTTATTTTTATTTTTTTTTTATTTTGGGGTTTTGGGACAGTGAGATAATGATACCAAAAGATTTATTTTAAATTATAGCTCAGCAGAGCTAAAATTGACCCGAAGAACTAAACTGGCGATGTCAATTAACGGCTCTGTGTCCCTAGACAGCATTTTATTACAAGCCATCAATATTTCGCTAACCACTGCAAAGCAAACAAATCATTTTAACTTTCAGACTGGATCTTTAATGCTGCCTGTCATCAAATCATTCATTTTCAGACCCCCCCCCCCCCCCAATATCTTAACGGAACCGAGATAAATGTAATCACAGCTGGCTTGGTTTGTAAATTCTCTGTTTCAGATGACGTGCGATGATTGTAGAAATAATGTCGCGGCGGGCGGAAACCTCGTATCTCTGTATTATTTTGTTCATATATCATTACTATTGGTTACCCTTTACGTCTATGAATATACTAACCAGCCTTGACCTTTTTTGTATTCTTCTTTCTACATAGCATGTGAGATGGTGTAATCTTACTGGACTTTTTCATGAATTGGTACTTGTGATTTTGAATTCACATCTTTTAGCTTTGATTTCATCTTTGCTAGTGTAGACTAAAAAGTTTTATTTCAAGAAAAATGCCAAAACAGGTAATAAAAGTCATGAAGCCATTCCATAGGAATGAGCATTCTGCATGTGTAGATTTCCTGAAAGTTTTATAATCATTTGGGGTGGCAAGATTGCATCTTTATTGTTTTGTTTTTTGTACTAGCATTAAGGTCAGGTCAATTTATGTGTATTTGTATAGCACATTTTCAGAATGTATGTAGTTTGAAAGCAGAAAACCATGCCTTAATGTCTTAAAGCCTCCAGTGACTGTGGCGAATGTCATCCGTTTAGGTAATGGGCGGAAAAACCTTGAGAGGAACCGGGCTCAGCTGGGGGAATCTGTCCTCTGAGTCGTACTGTATCTAACCATGCAGTCTCTATACTGTCTCTAGATTGAAAAGCAGCATCTTGCACTTTAATTAGGGAAGGAACCTTGGTATTTAGCCAAGTCTTGTGGTTAAGGAATAGTTTACTTAAACCCTGCTCTAGCTATTCGCTGAGTCATGGATGTGGCTGTAGACACTTTTAAGCCATTACAATAAAGATCGTGGTCTCATGGGAGAGATGTAAAAAAAAAAAAGAAGCTGAGTGAGATTAAGTGAAAGATGGTGAGATGATTTTTTGTCTGTCTAGAACAACCTCCAGTTAAGTCTGTTTTCTTGTGCCAAAACATAATGCAAATGATCCTCTGTTGAGCACTGTGGAGAAATTGCCTTCCACAGACGGCAGCTTTCAATGTCTATCTGACATTGACATTGATTACATTAGTATTCAGTTGATAGTAGATGGAAACATTCCCAATGATGTTCAAAGAGGAATCATTTGTTTGGCTGTTTGCCTGGACTTTGGAGATCTGTTTGACGTCGCTGTGAAGTTCATTTAAAGTGGGATCAGTTTCAAATATTTTATTTGTAAAGGGAGATTTGCTTACATTGACACACACAAAGACATGAAATTAGTTGAGAAGGAAAAATAAGTTGGATTGTAGCAAACTTGATTAAGATGCCAGAAAATTATTCGATCCTGAAACATGAGCAAGGTTAGATTGCTCACGCAAAACATGAACACTCTCAATACTACATTGAACTGCCACCAGCGTTGGATTATGTGAAGGTTGTAGACCTCTGGAAGTGGAAAAACCTTAGCCTATATGAAACCGTCTCTAGGCGCACGTTGCGATGTCTGCTGGATTGAAGCCCTCTGTTACGTGGAGAGCCGTGTAATTGCTCTCCGGTATGAGAGGTCTTGTTCTGACCTCATACAGCTGGATAGGACACGTCCTTGATACAGGAGTGGTTGCTTCTTTGTTATGAGTTTTGCGAGTAGGCTTGTAGAATTTCGTGATGGCAACGGACTCAGCAAGGTCAACGATGTTATTAGAAAAACACACAGGATTGTGATTAAATATGCTATAATTCCTTTGCTACTACCCGCACCGAATGGAATTGTGTGGTGGTACCTTGAGACTGATTGCTATTGTATAAACTATTTGGTAACACTAAAGGTCTTATAAGTTAACGGTAGTTAATGCATTAACAAAAACAGTGACCAAAGCATTTGTTATAATATTTTGTAAATGTTTGTTTACGTTAGCTAAAGTCCCCCTGTAGTCAATCATTTCATCCCTTAAAACTCCAAAATTATACACCAAAATTGCATATTTAAAAGTGTTTTCCCTTTATGCAAAAGTTCTATGAATATGCAAATTAGCCCCGCCTCCACTCACTCACTCCAGCTCAGAGATCCACTCGTTGGCGTGATTGGTTACAAGACAGTTTGTGACGTCAGAAACACCAGAGATTTCAAACTGTTTTTGAGACTGTCTTTGGTTCACTGCAGTTTTAAGGAGAAAATACTCAGGAATGGTGCTGACTCGTAGATTTGCACATGGTTTGTCTTAAAGCATATTAAAAACACCACATAGACATATAAATAACATGAAAAGAATTAAATTTAATAAAAATACAACAGTTAATTTTTAGTTCATGTTAGCTCAGGTCTGTTAAATATTACATTCATTATTAACAGATACAACTGTTGATTTTAATAATGTATAAGTAAAATGCTGAAATTAATATTAACTATGATTAATACATGTTTTAGTATTTTTCATTGTTAGTTTATGTCAACAAATGAAACCTTATTGTCACAAGCTGGCTTGACTTGATAATCCACAACGAGGCTTGACGCAGATGAACGTTGAAAACACTTTTAATAAACACTAGGAAACATACATAAAACAGCAGCATGAAACTTACACACAAGACCAAGATGGTTTAAATACATAAGATGATGAGTAACAGGTGAAACACTAATCAATGAAGCATGAATAACTATGGCAACTAAAAAGACCACAATGGAAACACAAGAAACAGGAACTAAAGCACAGGAACTGAACACAGGCAAAACAAGACAAAAGAACATCAAAATAAGAGTCCTTAAAATCAGCGACATAGGGAATCATGACACTTATAGTAGTGTTACCAACTATTTCTAGCTTGACATGCTTTGGGGGTGCGGGGTGCGGTTTTTAAATAAATTATTAGGTTATTTTATTGAAAGACAAGTTAATCTTTTTTTTTTTTTTTTTTTTTGCATAAATGTTAAATAGTACAAATGGAACCCAATCCATCCCAACTACACAAGCTTTGTTTGATGACTCAAAATCACCAGCATGCACATTCCTATATATATTTCATGTTTTTATTTTCTGCAGCAGATATTTTAGAGATTTTGTTTAATGAATCCATTATCTATCTAGGTGTGAAAAGATACTAATATGCACTAACAATATAAGTGCTCCCATCTTTTCATAGTCTTTAAATATTTAACAGAATATTTTGAGTGAAAGGACATGAACAGGTTGAGCTGTATGGAGAAAGAAAAGTGTTTGGTGGAAAATATCATTCTTCTGATGAAAAGAAATGTAAAAAGTGTGAGGGGAATATTCACTGCTGTACTCCTTAAGATTTAAAACCTTCACATTCCAACCACACACACAAATCACCATCTGTTATTGATTTATAATCTCTAGAGCGGCCATTCTTCCCTCCCTCCTTCTCTTTACTTTATTCTCTGTTTCTCTCTTTCCGCCTGCCTACGTGGAACTATAGATCATAATTGAATTACTGTGGTAGAGGGGACGTATAATCAGCCAGATGGAGTGAGCTGACTGATTTGAAAGACAGGCAAATAATCATATCTTGCCCTTTATTATTCCTGCCGGCATGGGGACGTATTGAATAAACTCTGCACGTAATGTAACTGCTTTCAGCATAATTCCATATAATATGGTCATGTCCTGATTCCTAACTCCCTGATTTTTAAACTTTCATCGGCTATTATTACAGCTCTGCTAAACATGCTGATTGATTTATTTGCGGCAATTAATGAATCGTGTGTTTAATAAACAATAGATGAGTGTAACGTGATGGAGGGCCATCGGATAATTAGAATCCATGGGAGAGCGGGAACACTGCAGTATACCTTATTTTCCCCAGATAAACAAATAAACAGGTGTTAAATTGGGCCATAATGATTCAAAGCAGTGTTTTATTCAAAACTGACAAAAATATTGACTGTTTGTGTCAGTACTTTTCAATTTCTTGTATGCTGTAGACCAATTTACTAGCCTGGTTAAATCAGACCATTCTCAGTTGTAACTGAGTTATGGTCTGGCAAAGCGTCATAGACAAATCAAAATTTCCAGAGGGGCGTCACCAACGGACATTGCGGATAGACCTAAAACCAATCAGAGCGATGAAGGAGATGACGTATGCAGAGCGGCGGAGAAACATCTCCGAGTGTTGTTTTTAACTAAAAGTAAACGTTCAAATCGCTTAAAACAGACGCGATAGCTAATTCGAACGAATGATGTTCCACGGCGGCATCCATCTTTGTAATGTAGGCTACAAAATCTGCTTCAAAATCCCAGCGCTGTCGTCATCGTGTAAAGCCCGCCCCAACGTTTCTGATTGGTGCCTCGATTTCGACGGATTGGAAATGGGCTTGAATGAGCTCTTCTAACTTTCAGAGCAAATCTAAATTTGCGGGAAGTTGTCTGGGTTTTCCCAGGCTACAATTTACCATACTTGTTGAACACTTAAAAATGAGATGTTTTTTTTTTTTGATTGGTTTATACTGTATGTGCTTATTCATTTAATATCTTAAGATTTAAAAAAAATTATTAGCTTAGAAGTGGCTAGCAGTGATAGCAGTGGATATCCACCTGTCACTCAAGTGGTCACACCATTAATTATGCAGAACTGTAAGGCTTAATATAATTGAAACGGATATAAAAAAATTCACCGCCCGACAGTTGTCATGAAGGGCAAAATTAGTTAAATAGACCAAAACCACTTTTTGCACCAGGCTGTAAACATATTTTTTTCTGCTGTAAAGTTGGGCATTTTAACATGGTGGTTCTATGGGATCGACTCTCTTTTGGAGCCTGTCTCTAGTGGCCAGTCGATGAATTGCAGTTTAAGTCACTTCCGTGTTGGTTTCAAGAGAAAGGCCGGAAGGTTGCCGCTTGGGGTTTTACGCATATGCTGTAAGGTGAATTTAGCGTTTTCCGACGTTTCAGTGTGGATGAGAAACTTTTGGAAAACGCTTGAAAATGCTATTGTGGAAAGAGAGCGTTTTGAAACGAAAACTCTATCTATCCGGATTAATGTAGCCCCAGACAGATTTTTGAAATGCTTATGACAGAATTCACAGCCTTCATCTCACAGCAATTGGCTGACACCCACCATCTAGCATTTCTCGACTTTTTAACGTCCTCACCCCTTTCCCCGCTGTCTATCCCATAATCCCCTGCGTGAGTCAGCTCCAGTAGAGAACGCATTGGAAAAGCACGCTCGACTCCGCACCAGTGCACACGTACGGTTAACCTGCTGCACAGCTGTGACTCTCTGATATCAGCAACTAGTTCAAGTGCGCCGCATTCAGAGCTGGAAATACTGTTGAGTCAGTGTGCAGCTCTGACACCGAGGAAGACCTGAGCTCAAGCGTCTGTCAACAAGTGTGCTTGTGATGTAAAAGATGAAGGCCATCGCTAAAAGCAGGGTTTCAGCAGGATAAAAACCAGCTAACTGCTATTAGACACCATTTAAAGGGATAGTTGTATGGCAATTCTACTGGTCGAGGATCTGGGCTGTTAATATCACGTCGATCCTCAGATTGTCAGAAGCCGTTTGTTCCAGATGACAATGACACTACTTGTCAAGCACAAAGAGTTTCAGTCAAAGCTCGTTCACAGATGTCGAGAGACACATCCAAGAATCAACATATTTCATCTTACTCGCAACATTTTTGTTTACCAAATGTTGTACGAGCTGTGTGTTTGCTCGTGTTTAAAGCTTGTCGGCAAATTTCTTCATCGGCCCCACTGTGAAATTGCATTACACAGTCAGTGAATATTAATTGATGGCATTTGGTATTGGACAAACAAAGTAAGTGAGCAGTGTGTGTGTGTGTGTGTGTGTGTGTGTGTGTGTGTGTGTGTGTGTGTGTGTTTGAGAGGTTCTGGAATAATAGTGTTTTGAACGAGAGATCACTGGAGCACAGTTGAAAGCGAGCTGGATAGTAACAGATGTTTTCTTCTGGGAAATGGAAAGAGTGTGTGTGGATCTTTTGTGTGTAGGTGTTTGACAGGAGCGTAAGCTAGAAAAGGACATAGAAAGTGTACCTAAATGTGAGTTTGTGTGCGTTGCTTGATATATTTGTGATTTGTTTAGATGTGTGCTACTTCACCTCTGAGTGGATGTTTGTCTGCGGGATTATAATATAACCAGCCGTACATCTTTCTGCACTTTAAGGGGTCGTACACTCAGGATGCTTTCTTGCGTTTAACTGCAGTTAGACGGAGTGGAACGTCTCAAGACATGTTTTAACAACTTGTCACTAGTTATCCATAATTAAGACATTAATGTTACAGAAGCTTCTGTAAACGCCTGTTACACTCAACATGCTTGTTCCACGGCTCACTTCTTTTGTTTGGTTTATTCATGATTTAAAACGAACATTGAAGCACTGTATAAGTGTTGAACTATTTTTAATTTGATGTCTTTTTAAACTTAAAATGCATGTGTTTACTTTTTTTGCATATATTGTCACATGAAGCAGTCTTTTTAAGGCAATTTTCTGTATTTTTTTTTTATTTTTCTGTTTTTATTTATTATTTAATTAAATGTTTTGATTTATTTTGACTTTTATATTTACTTTAGGAATTATTACTTTTATTCAGCAAGAATGCATTAAATTGATCAAACATGACAGTAAAGTCTTTTATAATGAACGATTTCAATTTCAAATAGATAATCTTCTTTTGAATTGCCTGTTCATCAAATAATCCACAAAAATATTAAGCATCAAAAACTGTTTTCAACACTGATGATAAGAAGAAATATTTCTTGAGCAGCAAATCAGGATAAGAATGATTTCTGAAGGGTCATGTGACACTGAAGACTGGAGTGATGATGCTGTAAATTCAGCTTTGATCACAGGAATAAATTACATTTTAAATTATATTAAAATAGAAAATATTTATTTTAAATTATGATAAATAATGATAAATAATGATATTTTACAATATTGATCAAATAAATGCAGCATTGGTGAGCAGAAGAAAATTTATTTAAAAAACTTAAAATGAATAGAAAATATGAAATATTATGTTCAGATTTAAAAGTATGAAAAATAAAACTAGCCAGTTAAATAGGAGATAGTTTTATCCAAAGCAATTCACAGAAACACTCATTCTGAGGCTGTAGACGCACACAACCAAAATGATTTATTTATTTTCTTATTTATCTAAATGTACATCATTTTTCAAAATTACATTTCAAAATACATTTTTCAAGATAGCAGTGTTAAAATGTGTCCCTAACTGAGCTAGGCGCTGATAAAACGAACACGCAAAGTAGCTACAAAATCTGATGCATGTGTGAATGGACAAATTCCGACAGAACTCAAGAACACTTCCTGTATGACCCCTAACCGTGTGTCTTGCTCTCTGTCATCTCTGCAGGGAGAAGGAGCGAAATCTCTCGGCGGCAGGACAGCCTGCGATTCAGCCTCAGCGTCCGGACGGCCCCAGATTCACTGGAGGGGGCTTCAGTTTTAAGCAGCACAACAGGATGACACTTCAAGCCCTGGAACAGCAGTCCTGATGCCCACCACACTCCTCCGAGGACCCTCTTCACCCATCATCGCCACCTGATAGACCGTACATTCTTGCGTTTATTCAGCTCTGGCAGTCAGCAATGCACTTCTGCCTTCTGGAATAAAATAAAGTCTGTTATTTTCACTGAAAAGTTTCTGTTTCATTCTGCACTAAACACTCGCACAAATCCACACTCACACACAATCTCTATTTGCCTCTCTAGTCCTCTGTCGCTCTCAGATATAGCGCACTCTTGTTTTCTAGTGTGCTGTTGGCTGCTGTGTATAATATGACACTGTGTACTTGTCACCATCCTCAACGTTGGAATGTGGGATTTTTGTGGATTTGTGAGTATGTGCAATGCATTTTATTCTGGTGGTTCTATGAGCCAACACACTTTAATTGCTTCTAAGCCATTTCTGACATAAAACCACATCGGCTCTATTCCAAAACCTAGTGAGCTCACTTGCTGTCAACTTCCTACATGAGCAGCATTCTATCTGAAATGAAACCTCAATAACTGATTTGGAACGTTCAGCTCTTTGCATCATATAAATAGTATTTTTCACTTCCTCACATAATGTGCACAGATTTGCATGTTGGTAAGCTAATGATGTGTTCTAATAAGCATAAAAATACACCAAGCACACAAATATTGGGAAAACAGACATTTAAAAAAAAAAAGAATTTATAATTTTAGAACTATTTTTTTTTTGTTTCATTATAGTGTATCATTAGCATGTTGCTAAGCAAATGATAGGATGTTCTCTAATAGGTATAAAAATACATAGCACACACAAATATTGGGTATACTGCGAAGCCCCTAAGGGACACAGTGATACATATGAAATTGGAAGAAAAATAATATGTCAATGCATTTGCATTCCCTCGCAAATGTTTTGCATTTCCCCTGAGAAACTTTGCTTTCACCCACAAAACCTGTGAGTTATTTGCAAGCGAATGCAAAGACTTTGCAAGCAAAAGCATTGAAATATTTTACCTCCTATATCATATATTTTTCATCACCATGTCCCTTTAGGGTCTCCGTAGGTCTAGTATACAGTAGCTACATTTTTAATGCTTAAATAAGCAGATAAATGCATGTTGCTAAGCTAATGACAAGATATTCTAATAAGCACAAATAAACCAATAAGTTTACAGCAAAATACTCTAATATGCACAAAAACAGCACACACAAATATTAGGTAAACAGTACATTTTTAATATGACAACCGTTTTTATTGATTTTAATAGAGGTTTGTCTTTAGCATGTTGCTAAGCTAATGGCAAGATGTTCCTATAAGCAAATAAGCTTACACTAATCAGCATTAAAATACTCAGCACACACAAATATTGAGTAAACAGTATTTTTTTTAAACAAGACTGAACTATTATTTATTGATTTAAAAAAAGGTTTGCCTGTTGCTAAGCTGATGACAAGATTTTCTAAAAAGCATAAATAAGCAAGTAAGCTTACATCAAACTACTCTAAAGCAGAGTCCATTTTAATGTAGTAATATTGAACTGTTTTCAAGTTTAGCATTAGCATGTTGCTAAGCTATTGACTGACAAATATTGGATAAACAGTCAATTTTAATGTGGACTGAATTATTTTTATCTAAATATTTCAGTATTTATGTAGTCTTCGTCATGACCCCTTGCTTTATCCACCACTGGTGGGTTTTATTTATTTTTAAGCTTGTTTTTAATAATGTCTTCATAGGCTAATGTCTTTCTTTAGTAGCCAGTAGGGGTCGCTAGATCTCCTGATGTTTTCTGTTCTCTGCTGCATGCTCTTGTTTTGAAAGTGTCTTGTTCTGTGACCTTGTTCCTGGCCTAGTCCTCTTTGTTTACACCTGTTCTTTGTTTGCTCTCATTAGCATGTGTATATCTACCATCACTTTGGAAGTTTAGTAGCATTTAGCACCTGCAGGCAGGGGGCACCGCTAGAAAGTTTGGGCCCTATGAAAAAATATGAGGTTGGGCCCCTTACTGCACCCATTCCATCCAAAAAATCCATCTCTGGGCGCCCCAAAAGTGTGTGGGTCCTTCAAAACGTCCTAACTTTCCCCCCTTTAGCGGCGCCCCTGAATCACAGTAGCACTATGCTGCCAAAATCATGTTTTTGTGCTGGCCATTCAAAAGTAGAGGTCTGTTCTGACAAAATTAGTTGTTTTGCAAGCTTATACATTTCAACATTGCATTATATCAAAGTCGACATTTTACTATACCCATATTATTAAGGATTCTTGAAAGCATTAAGTTGATGCTAGTTAAGGCCTTTTCAAGTTCTTGTGGTGTCATCAGCCAATCAGCATTGCCAATTTCCTTGCACCTCCAAAATAATTAGTCACATGATGTTTCTGGTGTAACTGAGTGCCCGTGAACAAATGAAGATGGCTTCAGAGATGGCATCCATTAGTTGAAGATATGCCTTTGAGATTAATGGGAATACTAATGGATGGTAATATAAGCTGTATACACCACACACACACATATATACTGTATATATATATATATATATATACAGGGCCTGAAATTAACACCCGACCACCTGCCAAATGCGGGTGAATTTTGCTATTGGCGGGTAACACTGTCAATCTACCTGCCACATTGGCAGGTAGCCAATGAGAATTGAGTGATTCATTAGGGTTTTTTTTTTACGTTTTCATTTTCATTGCGTTGGACCTTAGCTATAATGTGGCGGCACATTACTGGGGTAAAAAGGCCAGCTGAAACAAACAACCAACAAAAAGATGGGGATGAGTCAAAGAAAAGTAAAAGAAGTCATTTTAATACAAAGTGGGCAATTGGCGACAACGGCAAGGTTCGTGAGCGGCTGATTTATGGCAACGACTGTTGTTTTGTAACGTTCATGCGATCAGAAAGAAGATGAGGCCCTTTTCTGACTACGTTTGGATGTGCGAGTATTAAACTGTTGGTGAGATGGGATGAGATAATGTAACGCTGACGTAGGCTCCAGAACAATGACAGTTGCACAGATGTGTGCGTGTGCAACTGTAGTACATGTTGGGAGTTGGGAACCGGTGAGAAAATGTCCGGTACCCGGTAACTTTACCAGTAATAATATTAATTTAGTTCTGCTTAACGGTTCCTGAACGCTGTAACTAAAAGCTGTCAGGACCTAGCTGTCTACGTGACTAAATCAGCCATCAACACAGCCGCGGGTGATTTGTTTACATACGAGCTGCGGTAGGTCTATAGATCTGTTGTGCGTGTGTGTGTCAAAATCAATGAATAAAAATATTTTTTTAAATGTATATTCTAAGAGTTATTATTACTTATATTGATTTCGTTAATAACTTGACAGCACTTAAATGTGTACAAGTTAAAGAACAATATTGTGAAATTCCCGTTTTTTCACCTTTAGGCTATGAGGCAACAAAAAAAAAAAGGCTGGTAAAAAGTCTCTGTGGCAGGTGAATTTTGATATCCACCTGCCACAGTGGCTGGTGGCAAAAAAAGTTAACTTCAGGCCCTGTATATATATATATACCATTTGCCTCACGCAGTGCAACACAGAGTTGATCAGGTTGTTGATGCTGGCCTGTGGAATGTTGGTCCACTCCTCTTTAACCCTCTGAGGTCTAAGGGTTTTTGGGGTCCTTGAGGTGTTCCGGCATGCTCTGACATTTGTGCTTTTTTCAGTTATTTATAAACATGTTAATGGCAAAGGTGTAAATTCACTCAATATAGCACAAACTGGGCTACCGTAATTTCTGAGCAACAATTATGAAACATGTTTGTATTTTTGAGAGAATATTGCTTGTGCATGGTTATTGAAAAAACTAAAACTTAAAGTGTCTGAAATAAGGCCACAAAACACATACTAAATATGTGTCCACAAGACTTTTGACTAATGAGTGTTGTTGCCTAGAATTTTTGCTTCAAAATGATCTGAAAATCATCCTGCCTAATCATTTACACAAACACATACACTGATTTGAATTTTATTAGAGACCTTTTGTTTGGAAAGGCAATATGCGTGGAGGCGTGTTCACACCTGAGAAGACAAAGGCCGGATAATGTGCCGCATAATGAGCTGCATATTAATTAGCCCTTTCACACAGGTGTGTCACAGGATCCCAAAGAATGCAAGGACAAAAGAAATTATCTATATAGCCTATACATATTTTACAATTAGAAATTGTAACCAATTACAAATAGGTTACAATTACAACAACAATTACAATTTTAACAATATTTCAAGTGTATTTCTTTGTAAAAACTATACATTTTATCATACGTATTAAAAAGGGTTTCATTAGTTTGAATATTGGAACAAACACTATAATAACATCTTAGTTGATAATTCAATATACCTACTTTATTTTTGACAAAACATCATACTATAGTATATTTAACTATGAGCAGAAATTGGTGAACAAAAGCGTACCTATTTAATGTGACAGTAGTCTTTTTTACAGTCAAAACTTTATAATCTATCCAAAACTAATCACAAAATCGTGTCTAAACATTCATATTTAGTCTGTAATATATCGTGTATGATATATTAGTATATACATGTGAATTTGCAGCTTGTTGCTTATACAGACATTTTATTTCAACATATTTCAGTCTATTTTTACTCATCTTAGTAGGCTATAGCAATATAGTTTGTATGTGTTCATGTAAACATAACGTTTACTAATGTAGGTGCGAGAGTGAATGAACAAGGCACAGACACGCGCTGTATAACTGTAGTAAACAAAGCGCGCGCGCCTTTGCCGTTCACTCATCATTTAGCCTACACACAGACACGCAATTCATATTTAAACAGTCTTTTTGCGGTTTACAGTCAGACAGTATTCAATATCACGATTAGAACAAAGCACTAGAATAAATGACTTACTACATCAGCTGGATCCGTTGCTCCTCTAAATGAAACTACCAGCACTTCTGGTACATTTTCCAGGGTTAGATAGTATTATTCCTCACAGCGAAAGGATACGCTGTGTACACAGCTGTACAACTATACTTACTAAACACGATGTGTTTTATAATCCAGCTGGTGGGCGTTGGCATGTTTGAACGGCTTGTCTAAGATCATTTGCGTTTGAATAGCGCGCGCTCTCCGTGGGCGTGGCACATTAACGCGTAATTAGGTATAATGAGCTGGAAAGAAAAATACTGACATCTCTCTCTTTTCATACAGATTACATAAACTGAGAATATTTGTTTTTTTATATAAATTAATTCATTTAAAAGAAGAGAGTTCAAGCTTCATTATGGAAAAACACTCGTACCTGTATGACAAGTATTCGCGGAATTAAAGTTAATCTTAGGACGCGTTTCAGAATGGACTTCACTGACAGAGAGAAGGCAGAACGCGCATCATGTTTGTTTTTCTTTATTTGGCGAAAAGCACAACACTTTGTTTTTATTGTGAGTATCCACAAAAAAATAGACACTTATCAGGATCTAATGATGTACAACACTTAATATGTTACACTTAAGATCAAAATCAACAGAGTATTTTGAGTTTCTTTTGCTCTGATAAGAAAAAAGCGAGACTATCGCGCCGGCGCGATAGCCGACCTCAGAGGGTTAATGGCTGTGCGAAGTTGCTGGATACTGGCAGGAACTGGAACACGCTGTCGTATACACCGATCCAGAGCATCCCAAACATGCAAGACCTGGGATGTTTTCAGCTTCCAGGAATTGTGTACAGATCCTTGCATCATGGGGCCGTGCATTATCATGCTGCAACATGAGGTGATGGTCATGGATGAATGGCACAACAATGGGCCTCAACATTCAATTCACGGGCCTCAACATTCAATTCACGGGCAACAGCTCTGGTGGACATTCCCGCAGTCAGCATGCCAATTACACACTCCCTCAAAACTTGCGACATCTGTGGCATTGTGCTGTGTGATAAAACTGCACATTTCAGAGTGGCCTTTTATTGTGGCCAGCCTAAGGCACACCTGTGCAATAATCATCCTGTCTAATCAGCATCTTGATATGCCACACCTGTGATGTGGATGGATTATCTCGGCAAAGGAGAAGTGCTCACTAACACAGATTTAGACATATTTGTGAACAATATTTGAGAGAAATAGGCCTTTTGTGTACATAGCAAAGTCTTAGATCTTTGAGTTCAGCTCATGAAAATTGAGGGCAAAAACAAAAGTGTTGCGTTTATAATTTTGTTCAGTGTATATATACCGGTATATGTGCTCTTTGTGTAGTGTTGTACTTGCGTGATTAAGTATGTGCTTGTATTGATTTGGTGAATCATTGTGTATTCTTTGGGTTATTCTAGTTGCTTGTTTGTAGTTTGATATTTGTGACTCTTTGCTTTGTATTGTTTGTTTCGAACACTTGCACTTGGGTTCTTTAACATTTTCTCTGCCTGAGCTTTTGTTACAGAAGGCAACACAATCATGCTGCCTACCCTTTGAACCGTCTTCGTTTTAGAAGCGCGCCTTTGATGCCTTAAAAGACTGCCTACATAGATAGGCATTGAAAAAAGAGCCATTGTTGACAGGTTGTTCAGTTCTGTCTTGCAGATTACTGACTGATGAGTCATTTGAACAGTATGAAATGTCAAGTGTAATTTGAGAGTTTCAGGTTTTAATATGCATTGCACGACTGAAAGATCAGACCAAACTAATCATGCTTTTATTATAGGCGGATTATTAATGACTGATGTAATGCAAGCAAGTTGATGAATGAGAGAATTGGGCATTCTATGCTTTTCTTCCCTGTTGTTTTTGGATCAAATTGGCTTAAAAAGCATGAGTCTAAATAGCTGTCTTCAAATGTATTTTAATGTTTTGATGTATTAGCACTTTTACCAAGGAAAGATTGGAAATTTCTACTCAGTTGAAGCCGGAATCGCTTTTGAAGTGTTGAAACCTTTTAAAGTGACTAGATGTGCCATAAAACAGTTACTGTTATTGCCAAGTCTATATCAAATGTTATATTTTGTTAAAGCGCAGTGGCTGCCATCTAAAGTAGGCTCTATGCCCGTCATTTATCAGTGGCTGATGATTGCAGCATTCATCTCTTTGTGCTTCATTATGACTGTTTTGCCTAGATCTGTTTTGGGTCTTGTGATGTGTAGGATAGCCGGGAGAGAGCCCAGGGGAATAAAATTGAGACTCGTTATTTATCAGCACACAACTGGGGCCAGTGGAACTCACTTCATGTTCTTCCATGCAGCGTCGCCATAGAGGAATGTCATGTTAAGACAAGGACGGTCCCCCAGGAGTAGCCTGAGGTTAAGTGGCTTGATCAAGGCCGGGCTTGCTGAAGAATCGGCCTTTGCTGACTTTCTAGCCAAGATCTTTAACTATACCAGCCTCATGAAAGGGATTTGGAGTTGTTTTAATGGTTATAATGCTATGCATTGATATATAAATACAGAATGACTTTGGACAGTCTCTCAAGCAGTGAAAGTACAGAACCCAAAGAGAACACAAACTCAGTTTAGAAAGGCGATTTAAGCAAAAATATGTATTTTTTTCGCCTCTATGGGTCGCTGACCTCTTACAATAACAAAGGCGTAGGTTGATGATGGACAAGCAGAATTATGGAACTTTTCTTCATGCCAAAGTAATAATGTTTATGGATGAGTGAATACATTCATGTTTTTAACATGACTGTGGCATGAAGCAGGTCGCGATTACTAATGAGAGACAGATATCAGCGCCACACGCGAGTCCCGCGGATATAAAGGAATGAGGACATTTCATTCTACAGAACTACCCGCAAGTGCTTAATTACTACTCACACAGGTCAGTTTATTTGATGAATTAAACTTGCCTGCTTGCCATAGTCCATAATGTTTGAACAAAACAACAGCGTGTGCGTGCCGCTAGACGTAACTGTTATGCTGAGGCAGGAATGAGGCGGAGAGAGAATCCACATGCAAGCACTACTTTAATAATAATAATAATAATACAAAAAGGTAATCCAGGGCAAACAACAAAACTCAGGACAGGAACATGGAACAGCAAACAGTAATAAGCTACAAGCAACAACGACCGACAAACAACAACTAAAGCACAGATGTTTAAATACACAGGGAAACAAGCTAAACACGATAACAAGGGGGCGGGGCTAATTAAAAACACCTGGAGAGACTAATAAACAAGAAAAACTACAAAGGACTACAAAACATGGCACAGAACAGGAAATAACAAAAGTCCACACAAGACAAGGGGAACACAAGACAGGAATCATGACAGTAACGCAGTTGTCCACGTTTGTTGCCATGGTTACTATGGCAGTACAAGTGGAAACCAGGGATAACGACGTCATTGACAGGCGACAAGTGAACAGGGAGTCAGGGACGAGCCATTATTTAAAATTGGAATTTCTCTGAAATTAAAATCTTTGGGAACTTTTGGGAAAGTATACAACTGCAGGAAATATATCACACTGTGCAAGTGATTTTGGGATATTTTATTACAAAAATCGTACATATTGTAGCTTTAACTTGCCTGTACAATAAGCTGTTTAAAACATTAATTCACCCGATCAATATAGAGCATCCAGATGGTATAATCACACACATCTTGTGGATGCATTATTTGTCATTTTAACTGTTGCATGTTAATATGTTTTACATATATGTATATATATATATTAGGGGTGGAACGGTACACAGAAGTCACGGTTCAGTTCATACCTCGGTTCAGACATCACTGTTCGGTACAATTTCGGTACAATGGAGAGAAAAGCAAAACAAAAATGCAGAAGGCATTGTATTTTTTAAATAAGTTGTATTAATAAAGGCATATAACCAGTTTATTTGTAGTGCACTGACAATAGTTTTTTAATTAAATTAATAAAAATATAAAAAGACCTTGCGATATGTTTGGTAATTGTACCTGAATTAATTTAAAATTATTTTGCTATATTTCAGATCAATATATTTGTTTTCCTTAATTTTAATTAACATTATTAATTAACAATGTAACACTATTCTCATCTGAATTCTAAATAATTGATTTCTGTATAAAATAATACTACCATTAAAAACACTTTCGATTTTCTTTTTTAATCAATGTAGAATGTGTAAGATTAGTGCTCCGAGGACAAGAAATATGACGAATGTCCAAAAGATGGGACCCACAGACTGTTTTGAAATGGAGTTGGATACATATGTTTTGCTTTTAAAACAGTGTGTGTGTGTGATTTTAGTTGGGTGACCGTTGTAGGTTCCAGTTTGACAAGAGTTTACAGTGTGACAAAAGCACAATGTTGTGTTTTATTGCGAGTGTACACACATATAAGTAAACACTTTGCAGGTTTAATGATCTGAACAAAATGACGGAGTATGTTTTTTATATGTTTCCACTGTTCGATCGCGCCCGCGCCTCTCCACCTCTCCACCTCTCTCCCTCTCTCTCTCCCTCTCTCTCTCTCTCTCTCTCTCTCTCTCTCTCTCTCTCTCTCTCTCTCTCTCTCTCTCTCACACACACACACTCACACTCACACACACACTCTCCAGCATTGCAATCTTGACATCGCAGCCTGTTCATTATGCGGTCACACCAAACGCGAATATTCTCAAATTTGCGTCTAGTTCGACGCTAGTCCAAAGTGAATAGGACGCGCGTATAAAGCCAACGTTTGAAGTGAACGCGCGTTCAGAGTTAAGCCCATGGTACAGATTATGTGTCCCTAAAGAACCCGTGTATCTAACAGTAGTTCCGCATTACATTGATTAATTTGTACGCGAGTTTTATTTATTTTTATACCGTGTATTCTCCGTGTAAATTCGTGCACCGAACCGTGACGCCCGTACCGTTTCGGTTCAATACGAATACATGTACCGTTCTACCCCTAATATATATATATATATATATACACACTGTGTGTTGCACAGACTAGTCAACTTTAATATGGGCTGCCATGACGTCGACTAGTAGTGATCATTCATGGCCTATAGAGTTCTACATTAGTTTGTTGCTAAGGTGTTCTGGGTGGTTTCTAGGGCATTTTGCTAGGAACTGGATTTGGGGGTATTTGATAGTCTGCTATGGGAAAACCATTCATCTAAATTTGAAAAAGTGGATCTAAAAATGGCACTCCTGAGAATATTGTTCTTTCGGTGTCTTTCTGTCTCCTTCCTTTACAACAAAAACGCTCTAGTCTATAACAGTTTACAGTATAGTTTTAGAAATAGAATAAAGAATTTGACAATAATATTGACAGATTAGAGGTGTACAGGACCAGTTTTAATGGATGTTTTATCTCTTTGAAACCATTTTTAGTTTGTTTATATCTCTGTGAATAATGATCCTCTTCTCTCCAGGGAGCTGAATTATTTTTGTGGTCGTCTCTATCTTTTGTTCATTTTCAATTATAATATCTCAGGGGCCAGCCATTGTTTTGAATTCATTTAACCCACCATTGCTTTGATCTTTTGATCTATGGCTCCGAAATGTTCCAATAAAATCTTGTCCTTGCTTCATCCAAATCAAATGACCAAATCCCAAAGAGGACTATATGAAGATAGAAAGGTAGTCAGTAAGCACGGACAAGTTATTACAAAAAGTTCAAAAGCGAGATTTACAGCGCAAAAGATGGCTATTCAGACTTCTTTTGGAAGGATGTAGAGGACTGCAGAGGATACAGCACTGTGTGATGGATCATTGCATGCTTGATTGAGCAGGTAGGTCTTCAGTCTAGACTTCAGAGGGTGTGCCGAGTGCTTAGAGCTGACAGGAACGCCTCTCTGAACTTTTGGACCCAAGAAGGCTTTTGCTCCTGCTATGTGTTTTGGTATTGTAGACACGAGAGCTGCACAATTCTAGTTAAATTAAGAATCAAATGGAGATCACGATTCTTCCACAATTCTGAACAGACAACAAAACAAAAGAATGTAATTTACTGGAGGTTCTGACAAATTGTTAATAGCTGCAGTCTATTTAAAATGTTTAATTAATTTCAATGAATTATTTGGGGGGGGGGGGGGGGGGGGGGGGGGGGATGAATGAATGATCCAATGACTCATACTTGACTTGTTTCATTACTGGATGAATCAACGTTTTTGAATGAATCATTCAATGTTTAAACTCAGCTCTTTCAAACTTATAAATTTTTCCTATTAATTCGAATTTAATGTTATGCCACGATTTTATTATTTTGAAATCGAGAAATCGAGGTTTTGAATAAAAATGTTAGCAAACGTTACAATTAGACATATTCACAATTCATCAATGATAACAGTTAAGAGTAAAGACAAGAAAATGATCACATGCCACACTGCCAGAATTCTAGAAGAAGTCAAATATTTTTGTCTTTATTTTAAAATAACTTATTTTAATTATAATTGTTTTATTAGTTAATTAATTAATAGCTTTTCATTAAACTAACAAATTCCATGATGAACCCGCCTGGGAAACCTTGACGTAAATTATTGATGTAAATCTGTAATGCACTTCATGTAGAAGAATGTGATATATTTTCTTTCTCTTTCTATTTTTGTATCAATATGGTACAAAATGATCCTATTCAAATATGTGAAAACCGAGTTAGGTTAAAAGTAATATAACGGATTACATTACTACAGTAACTACAATTTTTGTAATGTATTTTGGAATCAGTGACTGACTACAATTTGTAAGTAATCTACTTTATTGAGAGTAGATTACTTTTTTTTTTTTACACATGTGATTGTACGTACTGTAGACTTGACTAGTTCCTTTAAATAAATCTTTAATAGATAACTCGTAACTATTCCAGCAGCTTTTAGAAGCCTTTGTACTGCTCAAAGCCGAATCAAAGGAGGAACACACAACAGCCTGTGGATGACGGTGGAAGAGAGGCATTCTAATGACAATGAGCTGCCAGTGAAATGGAACTGTCCCATGCTGGCTGCCTCTGTCTGCTGAGAGGGTCGTTAAATGCAACTGGTGCTGTATGTTCTTGCTTTCCCCCTCTCACACTATCTCTACAGGGTGCTCGGTGGAGTGAAGTTAACAAGCTGTGCTCACAGACAGTGTATTCCACAAATGGAGGTGTGTGTGCATTTATGGGACATGCAGGGCTCTGGTTGACTCGTACGCATTTCAGCACAGTGGGTTCTGTGTCTCGGAAGACGTCAGCTTAGGAGCTTCAGTCCAGTTGTGTTCTCATCAGACGGTACAAGGAAAAAACGAAGCATTTGTATCAGCCTGAATCATCAAGAGGACTTTATTTCTCAAAAATGAAGCAGGGGGAAAGCGTTCTCCAGACTTTTTAAAGAGTATTCACTTCATTAGGGGTAATGATTCTGTTTGCATTATTGGGAGAAAGTTTGATCAGACCAATTAATCCTGCTGTTGAGCGTCTGGAATGATAATGAGAAAGAGGAACAAGAGAATGAAAGAGAAGAGAAGAGAAAGGATGAGTGGTTACAGAGTTGAATGGGTTCGGTAAACAAGCACATATGCAGATGCAAACATGCACCAATGATAGAGCAAAGTGCAGTTAAAAGACCTCCCGAAAGACCTCATCTCATCAAGAACCGCAATCAATGCACAGATCGACTTGAAGCCAGACGCAACACACACACACACACACACACACACACTGCATATCTGCAAGCAAATGCATAATGCTGCTTATTCCGTAGCGCATTCTCTTTGATAGGAGAATGTGCTTCTATGAATATTACTGTTAATTCTTAACATGACGAATGTGTTAAGAACCAACTTTAATTTAAATAAGCAAAAAGCAGGAATGGAATCCTTGTTTTGCATTTTCTGCACTGGTTTAATGGGAAAATCATCTGCTGAATGGATTAACATACTGTAAAAGTAGACCATAGGGAATGATAAGATGTGTTGTGAGTAAGCTGTGTCGCTCCTGTAATCTGGCAAAGTGTGCATAGTTTTTGCTGTGACTAGATTTGGATATTACACCATCTGTGAATGAAAGATCCACATGGAAAAAAAAGATACTGAAACTTTTATTCTTGTAAAAGCACATTTTCTAGGTATAAAATAACATGCAGCAAAATACAGTAAGGCTTTGGAATGTACAGTATGGAGTAGCAGAAAACTAATATTAGTAGGCCTGTGCTACAGAATTTGCTATTCCACTCAGTGTTTTCACAGTGATGCCATAGAAGAACCATTCTGGGTTCCCCAAAGAACTTAGTAAAAAGTTCTTAAAAGAAGGATTTTAATAATCTGAAGAAGCTTTTTCCACTATAAAGAACATTTTGTGCAATTGAACGGTTCGGTTCTTCATGGAACCATCAATGCCAATAAAGAACCTTGATTTTTAAGAATGTACATATCAAACAACTTAATTACGACTTAAACTTGAGGTTATAAAATAATAAAATTAACAAATAATTAACAAATAATATGACTTTCCTCTTTATTTTTAAAGCTGCAGTCCGGCGTTTTTCCTCTTTGTCGCCATCTCTGTTCGAAATCTGCAATTGCAGCCATTCGCGGAATTATCAACTTTACGTGAGTTGTACTTCAACACCCTCGACACTGACGGCACAGCGCGGAAGAACACAATGTTTGAGGAGAGTGTGCAGCTGTCAGTCGCCGCGCCGGTGTGGATACTGGCATTCAGAATCACTGATTATTCTGTTTGGAAGTATGACCAACATAAGAATTTTCACCGGAAAATGTCATCTGAACTAGTAAGAAACATCCACCTTTGTTCTGGTTCTGACATTGCAGTAAATCGCGCTGATTAAATCTAACAATAGCTTATAAGTTATCATATCACACAAAACCGTACAAATTATACTTTGTTCTCTAATTGTTCATTTTAACAACGTCAGCATTGCGTGACTACATGTAATGTCCTTCCGATATGTATCCTAGATTTCGCATGGGCCGACTGCAGTCTCTTTTTTTCTGTAGCCACTCCGAAGTCCGAACGAAGTCTTTTGCATTTTACAGCGGGTGAATCTCCAGTTGTCACTGATGATTGTCGTTTGAACCTTTCTGGATCAGCCATCAAATTGACAAGTTTAATTATATCAAGTGCTGTGAGAAAAGGCTATCTCCACCTCCAACATCCTCACACGCAATATAGCCTACTAGCCGAGACTCTTCTTTATGTGTACAGATGTGACGTAATGACTCAATATAGCCTACTAGCCGAGACTCTTCTTTATGTGTACAGATGTGACGTAATGACTCAATATAGCCTACTAGCCGAGACTCTTCTTTATGTGTACAGATGTGACGTAATGACTCAATATAGCCTACTAGCCGAGACCCTTCTTTATGTGTACCGATGTGACGTAATGACTCAATATAGCCTACTAGCCGAGACTCTTCTTTATGTGTACAGATGTGACGTAATGACTCAATATAGCCTACTAGCCGATACTCTTCTTTATGTGTACAGATGTGACGTAATGACTCAATATAGCCTACTAGCCGAGACTCTTCTTTATGTGTACAGATGTGACGTAATGACTCAATATAGCCTACTAGCCGAGACTCTTCTTTATGTGTACAGATGTGACGTAATGACTCAATATAGCCTACTAGCCGATACTCTTCTTTATGTGTACAGATGTGACGTAATGACTCAATATATTCTACTAGCCGAGACTCTTCTTTATGTGTACAGATGTGACGTAATGACTCAATATATCCTACTAGCCGAGACTCTTCTTTATGTGTACAGATGTGACGTAATGACTCAATATAGCCTACTAGCCGAGACTCTTCTTTATGTGTACAGATGTGACGTAA
Organism: Tiaroga cobitis; assembly: GCA_030578255.1. Lineage (NCBI taxonomy): Eukaryota > Metazoa > Chordata > Actinopteri > Cypriniformes > Leuciscidae > Tiaroga > Tiaroga cobitis. The sequence continues at coordinate 48,660,791 of CM060591.1, forward strand.
TGACTCACTATATTCTACTAGCCGAGACTCTTCTTTATGTGTACAGATGTGATGTAATGACTCAATATAGCCTACTAGCCGATACTCTTCTTTATGTGTACAGATGTGACGTAATGACTCAATATAGCCTACTAGCCGATACTCTTCTTTATGTGTACAGATGTGACGTAATGACTCAATATAGCCTACTAGCCGATACTCTTCTTTATGTGTACAGATGTGACGTAATGACTCAATATAGCCTACTAGCTGAGACTCTTCTTTATGTGTACAGATGTGACGTAATGACTCAATATAGCGTACTAGCCGAGACTCTTCTTTATGTGTACAGATGTGACGTAATGACTCAATATAGCCTACTAGCCGATACTCTTCTTTATGTGTACAGATGTGACGTAATGACTCAATATAGCCTACTAGCCGATACTCTTCTTTATGTGTACAGATGTGACGTAATGACTCAATATAGCCTACTAGCCGATACTCTTCTTTATGTGTACAGATGTGACGTAATGACTCAATATAGCCTACTAGCCGATACTCTTCTTTATGTGTACAGATGTGACGTAATGACTCAATATAGCCTACTAGCTGAGACTCTTCTTTATGTGTACAGATGTGACGTAATGACTCAATATAGCGTACTAGCCGAGACTCTTCTTTATGTGTACAGATGTGACGTAATGACTCAATATAGCCTACTAGCCGATACTCTTCTTTATGTGTACAGATGTGACGTAATGACTCAATATAGCCTACTAGCCGATACTCTTCTTTATGTGTACAGATGTGACGTAATGACTCAATATAGCCTACTAGCCGAGACTCTTCTTTATGTGTACAGATGTGACGTAATGACTCAATATAGCCTACTAGCCGATACTCTTCTTTATGTGTACAGATGTGACGTAATGACTCAATATAGCCTACTAGCTGAGACTCTTCTTTATGTGTACAGATGTGACGTAATGACTCAATATAGCGTACTAGCCGAGACTCTTCTTTATGTGTACAGATGTGACGTAATGACTCAATATAGCCTACTAGCCGAGACTCTTCTTTATGTGTACAGATGTGACGTAATGACTCAATATAGCCTACTAGCCGAGACTCTTCTTTATGTGTACAGATGTGACGTAATGACTCAATATAGCCTACTAGCTGAGACTCTTCTTTATGTGTACAGATGTGACGTAATGACTCAATATAGCCTACTAGCCGAGACTCTTCTTTATGTGTACAGATGTGACGTAATGACTCAATATAGCCTACTAGCCGATACTCTTCTTTATGTGTACAGATGTGACGTAATGACTCAATATAGCCTACTAGCTGAGACTCTTCTTTATGTGTACAGATGTGACGTAATGACTCAATATAGCGTACTAGCCGAGACTCTTCTTTATGTGTACAGATGTGACGTAATGACTCAATATAGCCTACTAGCCGAGACTCTTCTTTATGTGTACAGATGTGACGTAATGACTCAATATAGCCTACTAGCCGAGACTCCTTCTTTATGTGTACAGATGTGACGTAATGACTCAATATAGCCTACTAGCCGAGACTCTTCTTTATGTGTACAGATGTGACGTAATGACGCAAAGACATGCTCGAATCTCCCGTGGAAATCCACCAGTACCACTGGAATTAAAAACATTATTACAAGCTTACCGCTTTAAATCGAGCTAAGGCAATCAGAGAGTTTTGAACACTGGCTGGTTATGTATTTTCTCAAATATGTATTTTGGATAATTTTTAACCCAAAAAAAGCTACGGACTGCAGCTTTGAAGAACGACAACAAAATAAGATGAGTGTCTTAATTTGTCTGGGACTTGTATAACCTGTGGATTATATTTCATACTCGAGTTTTAAATGACTTTTTACTTTAGTAAAAACCTTCCATCTGGATTTCAATTATTACTAAATCTGCTTTCTCAAGGTTAGCTTCCCATGATTGCACCCAGAATTGTGAAAGCATGAGATTAGACAAACAAGCTCAAGTGTTTTATCATCCAAGTCATTTTTCACCCTTTGTAATAATAATCCTGCTAAATACCCAGTATATTGTGTAATGTATTAAAAGGCACACGCACGTCTACACTCTCAGAAAAAAAAAGGTACAGAAACTGGGGTGATGCCTTTTCAAAAGGTGCACTTTTGTACGTTATTTACCTGTATGCTACCTATTAAATGGCACATAATATACGTTTTTCCCCCTCTACTCTCCTTGCCTACAGAGAGACCCGTTTGCACCTCAGACTGGTCTTTCTGTAGGCAAGGCCGTGGTTAGCTGGTGCCTGCTTACATCACAGGGCACCACTACTTCCAATAGGAAAATTCAACTGCAGTAGCCACCGTTCAACTTGAAGAGGGCAGCACTCAGATGTTTTTACACCTTATATTGTAGAATTAAAACACTTTATACCCAAATGTTACTTGAAAAAAAGTTACTTGAATCAATGAACAGCATTAATAAAGCCCCAGTCTTACAGATCATTAACTAAAAAAAAATTGTTTTAGGGTTTAGTTACCCTTTAAGTTTTTTATTTATTTTATAATGTAATAATTTTTACAGTTAATCTCTAAATTAATGTAGAGACAACATAAAGACAGTATATTTGAAATACTTGTTTTAATGGCATCTTTTTATGAATGAAGGCCAGTATCACTAATACATGTATACTGATGTCTCATGAAAATGCTCCCCCCGCTGGCCCACCATTTTAAACATTAATTATAGTCATTCAACATAACAGTGTAATTGAAAGCTAGTTAAAAAAACAAAACAAAAAAACATTTAGGCTTAAAAAAAATATAACAACTTTTAATTTAAGTGAACTTCAAACAATCCTCATACTGTATAAACCCATAATAAATGTCATTTTTACTTGTGCCCTCCCTACCTGTCTAACAGAAAGGAAATATACAGAAATTGAATAGAGTTATCAAACAGTCTGCACTGTATAAATTAAATATAGACTACTGCTTATTAAAGCTACAAAAGTTCTTCAGTCAAGAGTAATTTTCTCGGTTCCCTTTGTTCTTTGATTAACTTTACTGACAGAGAATTAGTGGCTGCTGTCACTTTAAGACTTGCCGCTTCTGCACATGACGCAGATCTCACACAGAACTCTTTACGTTCATTTAAGACTTTATTTAACTCATTTAAGACTGCTCTTATGAGGATACTCGACAAAACTGACATTTGGGCATAATTGTGTGTTATTGTTAGTTCAAGCGATTGTCTTGTCACGCTTGAATGGTTTAAAAGCATTTGCACGAAGAAGTGATCATGTAATGAAACGCAGTGGTGGTAAGGAACGAAGTAAAAAAACTTCGTTACTTTACTTAAGTATTTTTTTCGGGGATCTGTACTTTACTTGAGTAGGTTTTATTTGCATTTCCTTTCACTCTTACTCCACTACAATATTAAAGACAAAGTTTACTTTTTACTCCGATACATTTCCCCATGCCCGCTCCAAGTATTTATTGCACTGGCTTCCCAAAGCAATGAAAAACTTGGTTTTCTTTTGAAAAAAAAAAAAAAGAACGCACAAGCTCTTTGCCAGTATACGCTCACATAGCAGTCAGTTCGCCATTGCGAAGTTGAAGATGACCGCAGAAACAGGTGAAGGTACAGCTCTCGCTGCCAGCAATGATCCCGAGATTCCTGACAGGGATCACCCATGACCATATCTTAATGATATGTTCGAATTCACTGAAGTCAAGGGAGATTCTTATCAGCTGAAATGTCTTCTTTGCCTGCCATGGGTGAATAAAATTTCAGCATTCAAAACTTCTCCCTCAAATCTGAGAAAACATATAGAGGTGAGTTGACGTTAAAGCAACACTAAAGAAGATTTTTTACCTTAAAATAATGTTTCCAAAATCGTTTCAGCGGTTCATGAAGTCGTAACAGGGTGAAAGGCACTTCTGCCTTCGCTTTGTGGTCCTATATCTGCTATAACCACACTATGTAAGTTTGCCAGATCGGGTTGCGTTTCTGTAGTTCGAATGAGACATAAGAAAACTACAAATTTGACTTGCTTTACAGCAAGCGTTACAATTGGACATCGTTCAGTCTAAAGCCGGTGCTGGATAAACAGCGAGTGTGTGTACGACTAAATTATTTACGACAGCGGTAACGGGCAAAGCTGCTTCCAACCTGTAGGGGGACCGCAGAGGAAACGTTCTTTAGTGTTGCTTAAATGTAAGTGATTTCATATTGAAACGTGCCTTGTAAACACAGCTACCTAACAAATTCTTAATTGCAGCATCTAATCTTATCATTTGTTCAAATAAAACATTGCATATCACTCCCAAAACAATTGATCTGCTTAATTATTGTTATTTACAGTTAATTTGAATATTTACTTTTTGTACTTAAGTACATTTTAAATCGGATACTTTTGTACTTTTACTCAAGTGATGTTTGAATGGAGGACTTTCTACTTTTACTGGAGTAATTTTTTATTTAGGTATATATACTTTTACTCGAGTATAACTTTTGAGTACTTTTACCACCCCGCTAGCCAAAGGATGACAGAAAAAAACGGATGCTGAGTTAATTTCGTTAAATATTTTTAACGTGTTAAACTGGAAAAATATGAATTGCATGCAAGCGTTAACATTGACAGCCCTAGTTTCGTTATATCAGATATTTAACAAAGGCTTAGAATGTGGTGCGTCCAATCAGAATTTAGCACCTGAACTGTTTTTTACTGAATGATTGTCACAGTCATGTTCATCTGTTCCGTTGTTTTGGTTATCTGTCACATGTCTTCCTTGTTCAGTTTTCCCACTCCTCGTTTGTCTTCAGTTGTCTCACCTGTTTAGTTAATTATCATCATCTGTGTCACCTGTTTTCAGTTCATCAGACCCTGTATTTAGTTCCTTTCAGTTCAGTCAGTCCTTGTCGGTTGTTAGATGTATTCAGAGTGTGTGTGTTATCCTGCCTGTCTTCCTTGTACCTGAGTTTGGAATTATTCTAAGTAAAGTTTATTGAATTTGGAAATTCAACTTCTCGTCTTTCTCTGCATACACCACCCGTGACAATGATATGTCAAAGGCCTTTTGGTTTGTATGTTATTATCACTATTGCGAAAAGTGTTGCACCATTACTGAGACATCTGGCCTTTCCAATAGTTTAGGAATATATTCCTTCCTGAAATCCTGTCACAACCATTTTGAGAAAAATAAAGAAGATTATGCCTCATTACAACTCCACAAGGGCAGCAGAGCAGTACACACATCTGTCAGCTATCAGCGGGTCTCGTGTCGTGTGTGTGTTAGTGAGCAGAAGGGTCGTAACACCAGCACGTGGGAGTTTTCTGCACCCCCTCTAATGCCGAGTGGCATCAGACACAAATGGGAACCAGTGAAATAGCCTTGATGGCATGTGACAGGCTGGCCATTAGAATACAAATAAACAAATTTCAACTGGGACCCAGGGGACGGGTAAGACGGCCCCAGAAGATTCGACCGTTCATCTTCTCGTGTAATGATTTTTCCCTCCCAGATCTAATTTTGAGGCTGTGACACCCTGGACCAAACTGGTTTTCTTTGGACAGGAGTGTCATATCCTTTCTCAAGTGAAAATGACATCTGTCCAAAAGTGTTGACATCAAATGTTTCTGATTTTGGAACTAGACCCCAGAGCTGCATTTGAATACATAAAATACTGTATACATCAATAGCAATCAGATAAGCCTGCGTCCCTGGTTATAGATCATAATAGAGCTTGTACATGTGAGGGGCATTAGACTGTGACCTGTTCTAATTAAGATAAAAAAAATCTATAGTTCTAGAGTTCGGAGTCTCTTACATGGTTATGAATGCATGACTGTGCAGAACAAAACTTTTATTCTAGGGTGTTTTGGCTGCTTGCCAAGGCGTTGATGTACGGTTGCTAAGGTGTTCTGAGTGATTGCTTCCTGTGAGAGCACAGTTGTTGTTTTTTATCTACTGGGTGAAAATTATTATATTATATTGTATTATATTATACTGGTGTTATATACGTTACATTATGTTTACATTATGCCTTATTATATTAAATTACATATATAATGTTATATTATTATTTCATAGTTTGGATTTTCCTAAATAGTTCAAACTATTATATTATATTATATTAAAAGTTAATTACCATTTTATTTCTTTATCTGACTATTTTCCATGCTAGGTCAAAATATTATATTATATTGGCATTATGTATTATATTATGTGTTAAATGTATTACTATTTAACAGTTTTTTTTGTATATAGGCTTCTCACATTTATACATATACAGGCAGCTATAGTTGTGTTAAATTAAAAATAAAGTCTGCTGTTTTGGTGCCATTTAAAGGAGTTTTTCAATATTAGTTCAGCTTGCTAACATGCTAGTCTGAATGCGTACGCAAGCAACATAACCTTTATTTCTGTAGAGATGTTTTTACAAATCCCAAAGTTAGCTGTAATTCAATAACCTGGCTGTTGAACGTGCAGTCCGCAGTGTCTGTAAGGGTTTATCAGGGCAGGTTTGACCAGACTGAAAGAGTGAGAGAAAGCCGACCAGCCCATAGACAGACAGATGGAGATGGAGGCAGTTACAGAAAAGCATTAGCAGAGAGCAATGGAGATGTTTTTTTGGCCATTTTTTCCCTGGCTCACTCTGCTCTTGGTTTGTCTCCATCCGCCCCTTGAAATGATACTCCCTTCTAAAAAAAACTGGACTGTCTGTCCACATGCTATAGAAAGTAAATGATTCTGATGCTTTTTGTCCTACACGAAAGTAACAAATACTTGGAATGACATAAGGGTGAAATATAATTTTAATCTAAATCTGATTAACGTCCCAGAGCGGTGCACGGCAATGTGTTTTCCCTCCACATGGCAATAATCTTTCATAAGTGCAACAGCTCACTTCATTACCATATGCTAATGGCCATCTCACACATCAAATCACTTGGTCCTCTCAGCCTGTCCTTTAATACAGACGGGTTCCGGAGGTATTTTTGTCCATTTCTTAGCTGGATGCCACTATTTGCCTTCAAGAAAGTAGCAAACAACCGGCTATGGTGAGAAGGGTCCAGTGGGGGCAAGATAAAGTTGGGTCAAAGCGAGCGAATGTCCCATTGGTGACGGGTGTCCCTGCAAAACTGCAGGAGTGATAGAGATAAGAGAGACCGCTGCTCTTCAGCACACCATCTGCGGGTCTGGATGATTGTGCCTTCCAGTCAATTGGATATGACAGCAACTTGAGGGAGAAAAAAAAGTGGCTTGGAAGACTTCAGATTAAAAAATGAGGAAGGCTGAAGAAAGAAAATAAGTCGTCTAGGGTGAAGTAAGAATAAGGGATGGGTTTCTGGGGGCCATTGGTGCTTGTGCTCTACACACATTTGCTACTATTGGAATCTTTTAAGGAAGACACCAAGCCTGGCCTGAAAAGGTCAATATGTGGCAAGAGGGCTTTCACTTCCTATCTCTCAATAGAGAATTAGTAGACTGTTAGGGGTTCGGGTTAGTAGAATAAGCTGACATGTAGTAGCAAAGTTAATTATAATCAGAAGAATGTCCTTTGGGGAGCTTCAAAATAAAAGGGATAGTTCACCCAAAAATGACAATTCTGTCATCATGTACTAACCCTCAAGTTGTTCCAAACCTGTATAAATATATCCAGACCAAATATTTAATATATTATAACATTTTGAAGTCAAATTATTATTATTATTATAGCAAAACATATTTTTAATGACAATTTACTGTTCCAGTCAATATATTTCAAATAATATTTTGTATATTGTTTATTTTTTTATATGATAAATATTAGCTCATAATTTGAATTTTCAAGCATTGTACAAAAAAGGTATAATAAGCGGTCTGTGTCAACAGCGGGGCCATGATGGTAAAAACAATTTGTAATTTAAGTATACAGACGTGGACACGAATGGTGCACCAATGTGCTTCTTAGTCAGTAGTATATCCGTTGCTCTCGAGAGGATTTATGGATGAATGTCTTTCTACCCTGCCTCAGAGTGGATTCACATTGATGCTGTCTCTACAATCACTCCATCCTCTCCACCACTCGACTCCTGTGGGTCGATAGGATTTTGGAAGTTGTTCCAATTTAAATGCAAATGTCTCTGTCCCGTCGTATCCCCATTAACTTTTGAGTAGCCTTCAGCGTTGTTAATGGGATGCGTACCTTGTCTGCGTGATGCCTTGTGCCCCAATTGAATTCCACTAATATCCCTTTACATAGCTATTTCTACATATAGAGTCACTGTATGACTTCTCTTTGCAGTTCAATATTTATTTTATGTTGCTATTGTTCTTGAGATATCCAAAAGGCAGCGGTAGGCATGGTGTCATATATGATGAAAGTGTAATGTAAAGCACAATAATGACAGAGAAATGGCCATTTGCTTTACAACTGTCTCTCTCGCGATTGCCTTTTCTCTCGCAGTCTCTGAGCAATTGCTTTAAGTTCACTCAAAGAATTTCGTTTTCCCAATCTTGCAGTTCAAAGAAGATGTAATTTGGCCTCCCCTGCAGCAAGAGAAAATTGTTTCAATTAGCTTTTAAACGGCTTTTTCAGAAGCTATTGACTCGCTGTGTTTTTTTTAGTGTTTTTTTTTTATGTGAAGACGACACTGAAGGTTCTGGGATGGACCTGAACGTATATATGTTCTTAACGTTCATATCCTCTTTGTCAACATACAGTGGTCAAAAGACAGGTTGAATGTGATGTTGACTGTAGTCATCCTTGCTTCCTCAATGAGTGTAGGATTTTCATACTAATCGCATCTTGTGGTTGGTCGTCATTCTAGCATTTTTTTTCTTTCTTTTTTTTTGCGTACTGAACTGTAATTGATCTGGTGTTCTGCACAGGCAGCACAGAAGCTGTTGATTCTTGAGTTCTGACAGTATACAAAATGCGCACTGACTGTTATGACAACAGCAGCGTTTGAGGCTCAGATGCAGCGTTTCATTTAAGCAGAACCATCATCTCAAACTTACTGTAAGCTTGCCAAAACTTCCAACACCTGTTCTTTCGCTGCCTCGTACAAAAGTATTCTTCTGTAAAAGCAAATGCAAATCAAGTTGAAACCAAGAACTCGCAATTTGCATAGAGATAATGAATGCATAAAGTCAAAATGGTGCTCAAAATTGGTGCACTTTCTTTCTTAATGCCTTTTCTTGGACTTAATGTGCTTGATTTATTAAAATCATTCATCAGTGTCTGCCTCTGAATTGACTTTCCTTTTTCAGCTAATAGTCACTAATTCCTTTTTTTCTTTTTAACTCCTCCTATCTGACTACTTGGCTTTATAATCATTATGGCAACACTTCACAATAAGGTTTAATGTTAGCATTAGTTAAATACGTTAGTTAACATGAACTAACAATGAACAGTACTACAGCATTGATTAATCTTAGCTAATGTTAATCTCAACATTTACTCATACATTTCTTAAAATCAGTTGTTTTATCTGTTAACTTTGGTTTATGCACTGAACAAAAATTTTGGTAACACTTTACAATAAAGTTCATTAGTTAACATTAGTTAACTACATTAATTAGCATGAACTAATAATGAACTGCACTTATACAGCATTTATTAATCTTTGTTAATGTTAATATCAACATTTACTAATACATTATTAAAATCTTGTTAACATTAGTTAATGCACTGTGAACTAACATGAACAAAAAATGAACGACTGTATTTTTATTAAATAACGTAAACCAAGATTAACAAATACAGTAACAAATGTATTGCTCAAGGTTAGTTCATGTCAGTTAATACATTAAAGGTGCTCTAAGCGATGTTGGGTGACGTCACTTCTTGTTGACGTTCGAAGTACTGTCAAACAAAACGGAGGCTAACTAGACCCTCCCTCCTCTTCATCCCGTCCCCTCCCCCTGTAGTTTTAGTGATACTTCATTCAAGGTGTAGCGTTAATGTCGCCAATTTAGATAAATGCTTGCATATAATGCAAAACAGAATGCAGAAAAAGATCAACATTACCAGAAAAACACAATAAAACGTTTCGCCACATGAGGTTATTACTTTAGCTCCCATACGTTAGCTTCGCGTTTCCCAGTGAGCATAAACAACGGCTCCGTCGAGGACAAATTTAGTCAAAGTTGTCAATAGGCAATGAATGAACATTCAAATTCATAACAAACAGTTGGTGAAAACAATCATTCACACAAACTGTCGCCCTACTGTGAGTTTGCTTGATCATTTACAATAGAGATCGATATAGCTAGCTGCTAGAAACAGATGTACCGGTATTCACCAAAGTTTGTCATGGTTCTGCCATCATGTTATTGATTATTCCTAGTCTTGTGGCAGGATCATGACAGAACCAATGTTTTGTGTACAAGCGCATGGCCAATTGTTTGGCCATGTGCTTGTGGTGTCTCGTTACGTTACCCCGCCCCCTTGTTATCCTCGTCTTGTGATTATTGTTTAGTCAGTGTCCTCGTCATTAGTGTTCCCTTTATAATCCCCTTGTGTTTGCTGTACTGTGTCGGTTCATTGTTTGATGCTGTTTCTCATTGTATGAGTCTCCTTGTGAGTACCTTGTTAAATAAGAAAGTCTTGTATCGGTCTTAGTCTTGTATTACTGTCAGTCTAGTCCTGTCAAGTGTTTTCTAGTTAAGTTATCTCTAGTTTGTATTGTCTTTGTTTTGCCCCCTCGTGGGTTTTTGTTTTCTGTTTGTTATAATAAATGTTTAGTGTCTACATTTTCGTCTGCGCTTGGGTTCTCCATCCTCATAACAGATTGAACCGAACAATACTGAACCCAGCAGACAGTTTGTCTTTTCCTGCTATTCAACAGTCGAGGGACCAGGAATTATGGTGGCAGTCGGCTATCACCGACAGCAAGTTGGGCAAGCTTCCTTTCCCTCCCCAGGGAGAGATGTCCCTGAGGAGATATGCCCAGGCCGTGGAAGCAAGGAGGTTTTTCTTGCCTGAGATCCTCGTCAACCGTTACCTCATCGCGGGTCTCAATGTTCCCCCTTCTCTGGCTGAACGGGAGAGGCTGGTCCACCACCCGTTCCGGGACATGGTGGACTGTTTATCTCGAAAGGAGCCGCTGGCTCCCACTGTGTCATCACCACCTGTCAAGCTGCCAGCGATTCCAGAGGGTTGTGTCCTAGGTGTTGTTTCCCAGGGGAATCAAGCTGGTTCCACTTCCACTCCCGAGACGCCATCCACACCCGCAGATCTCCGTGGCAAGCGAGGGAGACGGACCTCTTGGGACTCAACATCAGAGTCCTCCATGATGGAATCAGCCCTCTTGGAGACTGTTCTTCCAACCCCAGACACAGATCCCGCCATGGTTCCCCAACCACTCAACAGTCCGCCAACAGCATCTGCACCGCGACCTAGGAGGAAGAAGAGGAGGAGGGGAGCCTCCCGTCCTTCGTCAAGCGCTGTCCCAGAGCCCGCCTCAGCGAGCGCCATCCCAGAGCCCGCCTCAGCGAGCGCCGTCCCAGAGCCCGCTGAGAGAGTTGCGGCCGATCTAGCCGCTAAGGAGGTTCTGCGAGCAGTTTCGGCGCGTCAGGAGATGCCCATCTTCCTTGCTGCAAAGACCCTGTCTGATTATTTGTCTTGCCTCAATCCTTGAACCCCCTGTCTGTCCTGCCTTGTCCTCTGTTCCCCCGCCAGCCGCCGAGAGCGCAGCACCCACGCCAGCCGGCGAGACCGCAGCATCCGTATCTACCACTGATAGTGCTGCACCTAGTCCTGTTCCTTCGCCTGCCATGTCCCCCGTCAGGAGTCCCGTTTCCCCATCTTCTGTGTCCTCTATGTCTGAGTCTGTTGCTGCTGCCACCAATGCAGTACCCCTGTCTGTTTTCCCGGTTGCCCCTGTCTCCACTAGTTCCCGGACTGTTTTCCCTGTCGCCACTAAGCCCCGGACTGTTTCCCCCAAGACCTCTCCTCGTGTGTCTCCGTCTAAACCTGCCCAGAGTTCTCGTCCTCAGCCCTCATCACATGGACCCAAGATCCCCAGTTCTCCCGTCCACCCTGGACCTCCCCCCATGAACTTTGTTTCCTCCACCCCCTCTGCCTTGCATGTTGTTCTTGATGTTTCGTCCGAACCCTGTTATAGTTTATTCATGTATGCCATTGTCGATGTTTACCATGTTTTGTTGGTTCTTGTCCATGTCTCGTCTTGTGCTTAGTGTCCCTTTTGAGGAGCGTCTGGAAGCCGCTCCTTAAAGTGGGGGTTCTGTCATGGTTCTGCAATCATGATTATTCCTAGTCTTGTGGCAGGATCATGACAGAACCAATGTTTTGTGTACAAGCGCATGGCCAATTGTTTGGCCATGTGCTTGTGGTGTCTCGTTACGTTACCCCGCCCCCTTGCTATCCTCGTCTTGTGATTATTGTTTAGTCAGTTTCACCTGTCCTCGTCATTAATGTTCCCTTTATAATCCCCTTGTGTTTGCTGTACTGTGTCGGTTCATTGTTTGATGCTGTTTCTCATTGTATGAGTCTCCTTATGAGTACCTTGTTAAATAAGAAAGTCTTGTATCGTTCTTAGTCTTGTATTACTGTCAGTCTAGTCCTGTCAAGTGTTTTCTAGTTACCTTATCTCTAGTTTGTATTGTCTCTGTTTTGCCCCCTCGTGGGTTTTTGTTTTCTGTTTGTTATAATAAACGTTTAGTGTCTACATTTTCATCTGCGCTTGGGTTCTCCATCCATCCTCATAACAAAGTTAGCACTGACTGCATAGTTCTAGCTAATTATATCCTTGTGTTTGTTAGGTGAACATGAAAGTCCATTTAGAAAAACCAAACTGGATTTACCCACCTGTCCAGCAAAAACAGAGCTCCCTGCCCTTCGCCACCTTTCGAAGGCTTTTCTGATGTAGCTAAATCCGGGACTTCGCGCGTTCCTTCTCATTTTCCCTCTTCTTTGTATTTTTGCAATCTGTTCATCGGAACGTAGTTTCTTTGGTCGTGTGTCGGCCATATCAAACTTAAAGAGTTATAATTCTAACTTCCCTCTTCATGCTCCTCTCTCCTCCACACCCCCCTTCATGTGTACGCGCACTAACCCCACCCCCAAATCATTCTTGTCGGTTATTGGCTGGAACACTGTTATGTTTCGTGGAGCGGGTTGCCGCAGTTTGTTTTTGTTGCCGTTTCTGGAGCCTGGGCTGTCTGCAGAGACCACGTTTTTTGTTTACAGTGTGTTCAGGGGGTGCCAGCTAGCGGACAGTTAGATGTTTGCTGTATATGACACCTTTAACTAATGAACATTCTTGTAAAGTATTATTAACATTTTTATAAAGTGACATCACAGGTTAATAAATACTGTAAAATAGTTAGTTCATGTTAGTTAATACACAAACTATTGTTAACAAATGAGACCTTATTGTAAAATGTTTCCCACTATATATGCTGTACTATTTCTTTCATTTTCATTTTTTATTTATTTTCTAATTTAATATTAATTTAGACTTAAATATATAAAAAAAAACTATCATGCTGTGAAACAACAAAAAAAAGCTGATTCAACATCATGGCATTTGGTAATTACTTGGCTTAGTAAGTGAAGCAATACTACACTTGACGCTTGCTGATCGGTATCAGTCCATTTCCTCTTCGGCATGTTTAGATAAATGAGTTCAGCTCTACAGATTTATAGTATCTGTCAAATACAAATGTGTCGTCTATATCTAGATAAATCTGCGATTCTTGAAGCTTATGCTTGGTGCACGTTTGTGTTGTTTATACTGCAGTGGTTAGTGAGTGTTTCTCTTCCTCTGACCTGCTAACAGGAAGTCACTAGGTGGTTTTAGAGGCATTAAAAGATTGTGTAAGTGCAGTTATTAAAAACACCTCTAAGCTTCTGCAAGTTAGCCTCCTGAGGTTCAATTACTGGGCCCTTAAAAAACCCTGCCAGGAAAGAGAGGAGATTACAACGTGTACTGCGTCAAATGTCAGTACATTCTCAGAGTCATAATGCACAGAAATAACAAACGAAATCATTTATATTGCAGAGTATTTGATTTCACAGACATGAGAAAAATGATCATGTTATTTAACCAAAAAAGATCAGTCTGTATAGCAACAGATGCTGTTTCAATTTTGAATAGTCATTTTTCATAAATTCAAGACAGTAACAGTTTGTGTTTTGATGAAAACGTTCAATAATTTCTCATGTCGTTATTTATTTGGTTGATGGTACTCTCTCTGAAATGACAGTTTTAGTAAATGAAAATAGGTTTTTACTTATAAAATAATTCACATTTTGAAAACGGTGCATACGTTTAAGTTAAACATGAATAGTCAGCAGGATATTTACATGCATATGACTTAGTTTTGGTTCAGTTGTGCATTTTTTCATTGAGCAGACTGCTTGTAGACTAGTATTGTGTTTGTGTAACTTGAATTACTTTTATTTAGGGTGACTTTTAGAACAACTTTTTTAGTTTTGTTTCTTTATATACACACTCCGCGACCCCCCTCAAAACGGTCTTGCCACCCACTTTTAGGTCGTGACCCACCATTTGAGAAACAATACCAAAGAAGATCCATTTTTGGTTCCTCACAGAACCTTTCAGAGAACAGTTCTTTAAATAACCATTTGTTTTCTTATTGTAATGAACATTTTAATAATCTGAAGAACCCTTTTCTACAATAAAGAACCTTTTTTTTTTTACATTGGAAAGGTTCCGTGGATGTTAAGGTTCTTGCAACCATTGATGATGCCAATATAGAACATTGTACTATGATTGGATTAGGTTGATTCTTTCTACATTTCTCTTGTTCTAAAACATTATTAGTCATAGGCGTAGATTACGCGGGGGACGGGGGGGGACGTGTCCCCCCCACTTTTTATACAATGTAAATTCGTCCCCCGCACTTTTTCATAGGGCAAGTGTGTCTACGACAAGCTGAGGTTTTCACGGGTGTGTATACCCTACATCGAGATTTAAAATCCAAAGAGTCAAGGATAGTCTATCTACATACGTGACTTTCACGTTTCCATGGTAGGCTAATCAGTCACTCGTGCATTAGCCTACACGCCCATGCGCGCATCCGCGCCGAATCCATCACTTTCATAGTTCAAAATGCCAAAAAACTCTTCACTCCTTTTTCACGAAAAAGTCAAGCACTGTAAGTAAGTTGTCATGTAGTATCCGAATTGTGTTGCACAATGATGAATAACTCCGCCTATTTCTCTTGTTGAATAATTAACAGGTTTTGTTGTAAATTCACTACCCGAACTAACATGCCATGTTTTCAATCTATTTTACTCGTAATGCATTTTATTTTCACAAATATGTTCTCAAAGCCCTTCAAATTAGAATACACATGCTAAATGTTAATGCTGAATTTGTATTTTCATGCATTAACAGCCACGATCTGCTTGAATCAGGCAGCGTGGTAACGTGTACATGATGTTTATCATAATTTGGTAACACTTTACAATTAGATAAAAAAATTTGTTGACAAACTTTAAGTTCTCTTCAAAAAGCCTAACTAGAAAGTTTGAAGTAGTTTTAAAAGCTTGAAGTTTGAAGGTTTTCAATGGGAAAGTTTTAGTTTAAGACAGACTTTGTTTAGGTTTAGGCTACTAAGAAAATGTAATTTTGCCAAAAAAAGAACTTTAATTTTAAGTAAATGTTATTTTTAAATTAGCTTCAGTGTGATATTTAACCATATTATCATGCTTAACGGTGATAATTTGAATAATTGTAATGCGATGATCAGATGTCTAAATCAGAGAATATCATATGTTTGGGCAGTTGGATTATTTATTTTTAACAGTGGATTCAGGGGACTCAAAGTGCACCAGATTAATGAATTTATCTTTAAAATGTACAAAATTTTCTCACGGGTGGGCATGCCCCCGGACCCCCCTAGAGGTACCGAGATCCACCTACAAAAATACTGTGCCACTGCAGACTATATGATGGTCTACGAAAAATACACATTTTATTATCTTATTAAGATACATGATCGCGATTTTACCACCTCTGCCTCATTTTAAGCCTTAAAAATATAAATAGCTTTAAATATAAATAGCATATTAAGCTAATTAAGCAAAAACCTCAACAAAAGTCTGAAGAAAAAAACTGGTATTACACTTGACATTCTGTCCCCCTCACTTTTGAAATGGTGGCTACGCCCCTGTTATTAGTCCAGTTACTCAGTTTGTTTTTAACTAGTCCCTATAGTTTTTGCCTGGTCAACAATCAAGAAATCCTTCATCAACGGACATTTTTGCAAGTAATTTCGTTGGCGAGAGTAACGCTGGTCAGATGTTGGTTCTTTGGTGTGTTGCATGGCTCCAAATGCCTCTTCTGCTCAAAACCACATCATTAAACAAGGAGGAGACTTATGTATCTCACAGATACCACTTAAAATAGGTCTAGCTGGGGATTAGCCATGGTTTGTGTTTGCATGTTACTGACTCACTGCTGAATCACATCCACATTCAGAGTCAAATAATTTCCCTCCTCTGGTCGAGTGCTTCGCCTGAAAAGACATTCACTCGTGTTTGTGAAGATGATGGCGGGTCTTTTACGTTCCACCTGGCATTACAAATGCCATATGTATAATAAACATTTGGTAAACTGGGTTTTGGTGCAATTTAACTAGTAATTTTGACATGAGCCTGCGTCTTGACTATCCCCCCATATTTACTGTAATTCTCTTCTGCACTAACGCACCTCCTTTCTATGTAAATTGGGCTTATAGTTTAAGCCTTCTTCACAAACTCCTTTGTAAAAGAGTTATTTTGCCTGGTGCAATTAACACTATTACCATCCGTGGAAAACAGCAGGTGGCGAAGGGAATTTTATTTTAGAGGCATTCACAATTTCTATAGATCATGAAATGTTATATATCCAAAATCCAGTCATAGTAGATCACAGACTCCATCATCCACAACACTCCAGAGGATCGGGATTGCCTAGCATAGATTTTATGGGAATGCTTGCTTCGTTACCTGATTTGCATAATTGCTTTAATGAATTGGGCGCTAAACCAGTGTCAGTGGGGAAAAATGTAATTCTTAACAGTTTACCCCTAAATCAATGGTAATGATTTAAATATTTGAATTGTGGTTAATTCAATTAATAGGATTATAGTTTATTTCATGGATGCTGATTGTTCAACATTACATTTCAGATGTGATGAAATACACAACATATCAGCTATGATGTGAAACAACATCATCTAGGTAGTGTGCAGTTTGAAACCGCACTGAAAATTTGTTTGTTTTTAATTTCACTTAAATCACATATGAGTGACTAAATTTAATACAATTAAAAGTTTAGATGTAGAATATGCAATATTTTGAGGTCATCTGTGACATCTGATCATGTGAAATACTTTCTACAACAGGTCAGATGCTCTTGCTCTTTTGAACTTATGGAAGTTTTGCACTTGTGGACTTTGTGCAGCTTGAATGCAGCTGTCAGTAAAAAAAGGAGGACATACAAAACTCTTGATTTGGATTAAACCTTTCATACTTCGGTACTTCGGAGTACTTATATGATATTTTAGTATAACTTCAATATAAATATCACTCACTCACTCACTCAAGAGCCCTGCACGGGCCTCAAATCTAGGTCCTAGCCCGGCCCTGGCCCGAGACGCTCAGGCCCTAGCCCGGCCCGTGTCCGACAGCTCATCAGAATGATCAGCCCGAGTCCGACCCAGCCCCTCTAAAAAAAAGAAAGAAAGAAAAAAAGATACACAGCCTGCCCTATGTTGCAGTCAGTAAAACAGATATGTTTTGTTCTCAATGGCAAAGTATTTACCGGTAAGTTTATTTTCATTTCTTTATAAAGTTTTTTTTTTTGTTGTTGTTTTTTTATGACGACCAAGCAGCCGACAGTGAGTTAAACATGTTTGATACATTTATTGTCTCTCAAATCAACACTTTACTTGGCTACAATAAAATCTATATAATAAAACAACTTAAGCATATCACACAGACAGTTAACGTTTGTTTAAACGTTTATTGTCATTTTTGAAAAGCTGAGGCAAACTGGTCTGCTGCTCAGTCGCAACAGCGCTCGCAAACTAAATGAGTTTATACAATACAATACAGAGAATGCAATCTAAACAAATCAAATAAATTACATTAAAAACAAACATGCAGGTTATCTTACCTAAAAAATCGTCTCGGTTACGGATGTAACCCTCGTTCCCTGAGTAGGGAACGGAGACGTTCCGTCGGATGACGACGAATGGGGTTTCGCTTAGAAAGCCAATCGACTTCGAGTACTACAAAACGAGCCAATGGCAAAGAAATGCCATGGGTCTGCGGAATTTGCATAGCGTAACTCCGCCTCACCTCGTGGGTATTTAAGGAGCACGCTGATAGCAAATAGGCATGTTTTTCTCGCTGAGGAGCCAAGACTGAGCTCAGGCGATCCCCGCGGTACAGCGGAAAGTGGCAGGAAGACGGAACGTCTCCGTTCCCTACTCAGGGAACGAGGGTTACATCCGTAACCGAGACGTTCCCTTTCGTTGTCACTCCGAGTTCCGTCGGATGACGACGAATGGGGATACCAGTCTAATCACGCCACCTTCTCAGCTGTCTTCCAGTGCCCTGCGTAATCTGAGATCCCTGTCGTGAGATAGCACGGACGAAGGACTCCTATTAGCACAGGAATACCAAGGTACACTGGGGAGCATATCCCAAGGTCTTTAAGGGAAATATGCAATTACTGCCAACCCAGAGGGGGGGACTTAGAGAATACACATATGACCCGAGGGATGCATATGGGGAATCACTGGGGTGTCCAGCCCCAGGTGGAATATTTCAACCCCAGGGGTGGCAAGGTGGCTTGCCAAGGGAAAGACACATGCTCAAAGAGGCTTACAGTGGAAATACACATGTGGGGGTAGCTCAGAGGAGGTACCATGCACACGGAAGGCACCTAGCCGACGCGCAGGCAAAAGACACTGGCGCCAGCATCAGGAGTGCTGGAGGAACTCAGGGCTTTCGGGGAAGCTCACCTGAGGAGAATATCGCACGTATCCAGTCCGTGGAGTGGAATGGGGAGCAAGCGAAGACACCTAACGGGTCCCATGTTAGCTTGAAAAAGACAGTACATGGGAGGAGACTGGCTCCACTCGGAGATTGTAAAATCTGGCGAATGTGTTAGGTGTCGCCCAGCCTGCAGCTCTGCAGATGTCTGTTAGCGAGGCGCCATGCGCTAAAGCCCAAGAGGATGCCACACTCCGGGTGGAGTGGGCGGTCACACCAAGGTGGCACGGTCGACCTTGCTGCTGGTATGCCAAAGCAATGGCGTCCACTATCCAGTGAGACAACCTTTGCTTGGAGAGAGCCTTTCCCTTCAGCTTCCCACCATAACAGACAAAGAGCTAGTCTGAGGTCCTGAAACACTGCGTTCTGTCTACATAGATGCGAAGAGCACGTACTGGACAGAGCAGTGCCAAGGCTGGGTCTGCCTCCTCCGGGGGCAGCGCTTGCAGGTTCACCACCTGGTCTCGAAAGGGAGTGGTAGGAACCTTGGGCACATATCCAGGCCGGGGTCTCAGGATCACGTGAGAGTCACCCGGCCCGAATTCCAAGCACGCTTCGTCAACGGAGAATGCGTGCAGGTCCCCTACCCTCTTGATGGAGGCCAATGCAGTCAGAAGCGCTGTCTTCATTGACAGGAAGTTAAGCTCGACTGACTGCAAAGGCTCAAAGGGAGCGCTGCGCAGGGCAGTTAAGACCACTGCGAGGTCCCAAGAGGGTACGAGAGGAGGGCGAGGAGGATTCAGTCTCCTCGCTCCCCTCAGGAACCTGATGATCAGGTCATGCTTCCCCACGGACTTACCTTCTATCGGGTCATGATGTGCGGCAATAGCGGCGACATAGACCTTGAGGGTGGAGGGAGACAGCCTTCGCTCCAACGCCTCTTGAAGAAAGGAAAGCAGGACACTGACCGAACATCTCCGGGGGTCTTCTCGGTGAGAAGAGCACCAGTTGACGAAGAGGTTCCACTTCAACGCATAGACGTGTCTCGTGGACGACGCTCTAGCGGAAGTGATGGTAGCCACCACCGCTGGTTGTAGGGTACTCAAACCTGCCTCGTCCCGTCCAGGAGCCACACGTGGAGGTTCCAAAGATCGGGACGAGGGTGCCAAAGGGTGCCCCGTCCCTGAGAAAGGAGGTCCTTCCTCAGAGGAATTGGCCAAGGAGGTGCTGTCGTGAGGAGTATGAGTTCGGAGAACCAGGTCCGGGTGGGCCAGTATGGCGCGACCAGAGTGACCTGCTCCTCGTCCTCCCTGACCTTGCGCAGAAATTGCGCAAGGAGGCTCACTGGGGGAAACGCATATTTGCGGCCCTGCGGCCAGCTGTGCGCCAGTGCATCCGTGCCGAGCGTGCCCTCGGTCAGGGAATAATACAGGGCGCAATGGGTCGAGTCGTGAGAGGCAAACAGATCTATCTGTGCGTCCCCGAACTGGTCCCAAATCAGCTGAACCGACTGGGGATGGAGTCGCCAATCTCCCGGGAGGGGCTGAAGCCGTGAGAGCTCGTCGGCTGCACAGTTCAGGGCTCCGGGGATAAAAATGGCACGAAGCGACCTCAGATGCTTCTGACTCCATAAGAGGAGGTGGCGGGCGAGTTGCGACATACGGCGGGAGCGCAGACCACCTTGACGGTTGATGTACGCTACGGTCGCGGTATTGTCTGAACGGACTAGTACATGCTGACCCCTGAGCACGGCTCGGAAGCGGCACAAGGCGAGCTGTACAGCCAGCAACTCGAGGCAATTGATGTGCCATAGGCGGTGGGGTCCTGTCCAGGAGCCCGCGGCAGCACGTCCATTGCACATGGCACCCCAGCCCATGGTAGAGGCATCTGTCGTTACGACAATATGCCGGGAAGCTCGTTCCAGGGGCACTCCGGCCCGTAGAAAACTGAGGTTCGACCACGGGGTGAAGGTCTGACGGCAGGTTGGAGTAACTGGTACTCGGAGAGTGCCGTGTTGCCATGCCCACCTCGGGACTCGGTCGCGAAGCCAAAGCTGAAGCGGTCTCATATGAAGTAATCCGAGCGGCGTTGCCACGGCTGCGGATGCCATATGCCCCAGGAGCCTCTGAAAAAGTTTCAGTGGAACCGCACTCTTGCCCTCGAACTGTGTCAGGCAAGTCAGCAGTGACTCCGCGCGCTCGCTTGTAAGCTGCGCGGACATGGCGACCGAGTCGATCTCCATACCGAGAAAAGAGATCCTCTGCACGGGGCAAAGTTTGCTCTTCTCCCAGTTGACCCGAAGGCCCAGACGGGCTACATGGCGGGGCACCAAATCCCTGTGTTCGCAAAGCTGATCTCGAGAGTGAGCTAGGATTAGCCAGTCGTCGAGGTAGTTCAGAATGCGAACCCCGTGTTCCCGGAGGGGAACAAGGGCTGCCTCGACGACCTTCGTAAAGACGCGAGGAGACAGGGCTAGTCCGAATGGGAGAACTGCGTACTGATATGCCTGCCCCTCGAAAGCAAACCGCAGGAACGGTCTGTGTCGAGGGAGGATGGAGACATGAAAGTAGGCGTCCTTCAGGTCGATCGCTGCAAACCAATCCTGGTGCCGCACACATTCGAAAATGCGTTTGGCGGTGAGCATCTTGAACGGCAGCCTGTGAAGGGAGCGGTTCAGAACGCGCAGTTCCAGGATTGGCCGTAACCCACCGGTTTTCTTCGGGACAATGAAATACGGGCTGTAGAAGCCGGTCTTCATTTCGGCTGGAGGGACAGTCTCGATCGCACCCTTCGCCAGCAAGGTTGCAACCTCCGCTCTCATGATAGGGGCATTGCCACCGACCATAGTGGAGCGGACTCCCCTGAAGCGGGGAGGAGACCGCGCGAACTGAATCGCGTAGCCGAGCCTGATCGTTCGTGCGACCCAGCGGGACAGGTTGGGAAGCTCTAGCCAGGCTCCCAACGACTGAACCAGCGGGGTCATGCGAACCACAGACTTCCCGTCGGTGGGGCAGCGAGGCGGTATGGCTGACCCAGACGTGGACGGCATAGCGGTCCGGTGTGGGGGTTCAGCCATGGACCGCGTCCTGACAGAGCAGACCAGGGAAGGACGAACGTTCCACGGGGGTCTGCTCTGCCAGGGGTCTGGCGTCAGAGGAGGATGAGAGTGGTACGGTCCGGGGACGGCGCGCACTGTCATCCGGCTCTGGGACAGAGGAGGACGAGGGGTGCACGGCCCGGGGGCGGCGCACCGTGTCGTCCGAGAACTCTGTGTGCTCAGGAATGAATGTGTCACTTCTTTCTTTAACCACATTAGGGTGCTGCCCACCCGAGGGTGAGCAGCGGGGAGTGGAGAACAAAAGATTGGTCCTGCCACCATCTCCTGAGAAGTGAACATCATTCCTGAGCAGCCCGTCTCAGGAGCGCCGCTTGGCCCGGCGTTTAGCGGGGGGCGGGGCTGGAGAGGGCTGGGGCGCCTTCTTACGGCTTCCTCCGCGACCGGGCCCGGGTGAAGGCTGCTGCTTGGGCCGGGCGGGAGCCGCAGGAGGGCGCCCTCGGCGGCGAACAGACTGAGTATTCTGCCCGGTCGGCTGGGTGGAGGCAGCAGCGGGCCGTCGGGGCAGAATATGCTTAATAGCCTCAGTCTGTTTCTGAGCAGTCGAGAACTGTTGGGCGAAGTCCTCGACTGCACCGCCGAAAAGGCCGTCTTGCGATATGGGGGTGTCGAGCAGCCGGGACCGCTCGGCATCCTTCATATCAGCAAGGTTCAGCCAGAGATGTCTCTCCTGGACCACAGCTGTGGACATCACCAAACCCAGGGAGCGTGCGGTCACCTTCGTCGCTCGGAGAGCAAGGTCGGTGGCGGCGCGCAGCTCATTGAAGAGCCCTGGGTCTGTCCTGCCCTCGTGCATGTCCCTGAGCATCTGGGCCTGGTAGACCTGCAGAATGGCCATGGCATGCAAAGAGGTGGCTGCCTGTCCCGCAGCTCTGTAGGACTTCGCCACTAATGTAGACGAGTACCTACAGGCTTTGGATGGGTGCTTAGGCTCACCACGAGAAGAAGCGCTCTGAGGACACAGTTGCATCGCAACAGAGCGTTCAACCGGGGGGAGCCCAGTGTACCCACGGGCAGTGGCCTCATCGAGGGAAGGAAAGGCGGATGAAATCATCGAGCGGTCGCGGGAAGACATGGGAGTCTTCCAGGACTTCGAGATTTCATCATGCACGTCCGGGAAGAAAGGTATCGGGGCCTGACGGGGACGGGGATCCGCAGCCCGACCCAGATACCAGTCATCCAGCCGCGAGCGCTCGGGGCAGGGCGGAGGGGTCCACTCTAACCCGATGCTCGCGGCGGCTCGAGACAGCATGGCCGTCATCTCTGGATCAGACTCTGGCGCAACTGTATTCACACCCGAAGGTGGCAGCTGTGATGAGTCTTCACTTCCAAAAGACTCAGACCCACCTTGTGATGCCGCGATAGACATCGCGTCCTCCTCTGGAGCGCCAAAGGAAACCCGCGGGACACCCGAAGATGATCCCGCCGGAATCCCCTGAGCACTCACGGGTTGCAACACTGGAGAGGGTGCGGCTGGGCACGGACTGATAGTCGGCGCTTGGTTCCAAACCGTCACCCTCAGATCACCCTGGCCACCAGCCGAAGTACTAGCTCTATTTCTAGAGTCAGTAGATCGGGGTGTGGATGAGGGGACCCTCACTCTTGCGAGATCACTGAGTCTTGATCGTAATGTTGCGATGGTCATGTTCCCGCAGAGAGAACATGAGTTATCCACGAGCGCTGCTCTAGCGTGATCAATGCCCAAACACACTATGCAACGCTCGTGCCCATCAGAGTCGGCAACGAGTCCACCGCAACCAGAAGTGCACGGGCGAGGCATCTTTAAAAAGACATGCCACGTGCAAGCTCTTTTGTGAGAGGAAAAGAAACTCTGATTGTGTTGAAGCGCCCGGGGAGAAACACACTCGCCGTCAAACCACAGACAGATAAGCAGGAAGTGCGCGCTCGCCGGAGATCGCCGTCACACCAACACCAGAGAATCTCGCTCGTCTTGAAGAACTGACAGTACAGGAATGGCTTGTGGAACGAAGGATCACCTTGGCTCCGAAGCGAAAACATGCCTATTTGCTATCAGCGTGCTCCTTAAATACCCACGAGGTGAGGCGGAGTTACGCTATGCAAATTCCGCAGACCCATGGCATTTCTTTGCCATTGGCTCGTTTTGTAGTACTCGAAGTCGATTGGCTTTCTAAGCGAAACCCCATTCGTCGTCATCCGACGGAACTCGGAGTGACAACGAAAGGGAACAAGTCTTCACTACAGAACATGGCCATTCTTATTTCCAATAGTTTCCAACAGACTCATGAAGATAAAGTCCAATCAAACAAAAAACAACCTCCTAACATGGCTAAGAACAGTCTCAGAGCATCGTAAAGAAAAAGCACAGCATCCACAGTGGAAGGTTTTAATCCAGTCGTACTTTTTCCAGCTGCGCTGAAGTCACGCTCGCTACCGGGACACTAAACACAGAACGAGCCGGTCGCGCGAATCTCAGATCGCGCCGCCGGGAAACCTGTGTGCGTGTGCGTTAGCAGACTGTCATGTGTCAGTCATGTCAGTGTGATAGGTTATAAAACGTCTTTCTATGTTTGCTTTTCAATCGTCATCTTCTCATATTTTATTTTAATTAATGTCTAAAATAGGCTATAAAAAAGATAAGCCTAAAACAGGCCCGAGGCCGGGCCCGCGTGTGAACTATGACGTGAAAATTGGCCCAAAGCCCGGCCCTAGAAGCGTAAATAAGTCGGGGTC
This sequence comes from Tiaroga cobitis, assembly GCA_030578255.1. Lineage (NCBI taxonomy): Eukaryota > Metazoa > Chordata > Actinopteri > Cypriniformes > Leuciscidae > Tiaroga > Tiaroga cobitis. The sequence continues at coordinate 48,685,583 of CM060591.1, forward strand.
CGTCGGGCTCGGGCTGAAATGCAAGCCTCTCACTCACTCACTCACTCACTCAAATGAAAGCAATAAGGCCCTCATGGCTATGATGTTACTGCTTAAATATAGAACAGCCTTTTCAATGATAATGGAGGTTGTTGTACATCTGCCCTGTTACCTTACATCAGAGAGGCCGTAGCTGACTGCGCTTTTAACATGGAATGACCCTAAAAGGTTAATCATAATGAACACAGACTGTTTCCCATTCCGACCAGCGAGGATAACCAATTCCCGCAGGATCCTCGATCCATAGCGTTGGTATTTGCATACTTTTTGTAATTATTTCAATCCAGTGCCATTGATTCTGGGCTTGATACCTAATTGGAGGAATGCCATTAATGGCATATTTTAAACGCTCCACTTGCAGCATCTCCATTGATATGCAAGAGCATCCAAATTCAGCATCTGTCTCTCCTCTGTAAATCTGAACATCCCCTCTTATCGCTGCATCAGCATTGCAGTCATGTACGCTTTTGTGTTATTGTAGCCGCAAAAGTCTCAGTTTATTTCCAAACGGGCCCCTCTTAGCAGGGGAGGGGTTGAGATAAGCTAAACAACTGCGATTTGACAGCGGAACGTATAAGCGACAGGTCATGAACAGAGGAAGTGAGCGTTTAAAGATGCATCACAGAGTGGCCACGAGGTCAGAAAAGGTTCAAACAAAGCAATTTTTGCCCATAATACCATAAATCAATAGGGACAGACGGCGGCTTGCTTTTGTGCGCAGATATAAATATATAAACGCCGGAGCTGCCACATTGCTGGGTGCCTATTAATACGACGCTATCCGTTTGAAAGGGTTATCAAAAAACAAGAATGGCTGGCTGCACACAAACACAAACGGGCTGTGCTTCGGAGTACTGTGAGATTGGCCACCTATGACTCACTATGGTTAAACGCTAACGTGTGGGAGAGCGGGAAGCTTTTAGCTTAGCTTGTGCGACCTTGATAATCTCTTACCCGTATTAGACTTGAAATTATGTCTCATTGGATGGCTTGTTTGCTTGACTAACTTTAGCTTTGGGTTTTCATTGTTTTGTGAGAGCCTGTCATGAACAATTGGAACAAGCTTAGTCAGAATATAAACAGCAGTCAAAAGCTGTTTAGCTTGAGAGACGTAACGAGTGCGAAATATGTGCTCTTCTATATTCAGTATTAATCTAAATTGTGAAGAGACTGATTTTCAATGGCCTGTTTTTAGACTCCCAAACCATTAGCATATTTGGCTCTCGAATCAAACAAAGATATTTGTAAAGTCCCCTTTTAACGCCTACGTCTGACCAAATGCCAACAACTGGATTTAGACAAGTAGGTCTTTGAGAATTTATCACCGGACCCCAGTTCAGTTTGACTGTTTCTATTTATGTGGATAACATGAAAAATTGGGTAAGGGAAGCTGACTCGGCGGCGGTTCAAAGGGGCAAAGCCCACTCTGCTGGACCTAGATCTGCAGAGATTCCCAAGAGCGGTTGTGTTCTTTCATGCAAGTAAGACCTCCTAAAATGTCTAGCAAAGAGTAATGGGCACTGCTTCAAAGAGCGCTAGGTTGTTTTGACCTGTAATGAATTCCTTGACTGGACAGGAGATTGGCTACTCGGCCCAGACCTGTGAGAGAGCGAGAGACAGTCTAATGCTGGGGAGTTAATAAGTCTTTTGGGGTCCAAATTTAGTATCCAAAAGGTTAACCTAATTACATCCAAGAAATAAAAAGGTCAAAGTTCCATGCCTAAAGAACAGGAAATACAGCTACTTATGTAGTGGTTTGCTCTTTTCTGAACTACTATCAAATCCTTCTACAAAAGTGAATGCATTTTAAGGGCGCTTTCACACTTGGTTCGATTGCCTGTTTTTGACCAACGGTTTCCACTTTTGATCACTTTCATCTCTAACGAGAAATTACTATAGTAGTAATTAAATATTCGCTTAGTTTTCACCAAAGCTCTATTTTACGGTAGATCATTATACCGTTAAGCTGCCTCAGAAGTCTTTCTGAAATCAGTTTTGTAAGGTACCTTCGTGCCTGCAAAGTCATTGCCTGATAGCCCAGCGAGGCAACAAGTCAGCTGCCTAAGTTTTCGGACACAGCCAATATGTAATGCGCATGACGTCAACGTTTTTGTAGTTTACACGGAGACGATAACAATATCGTTTTCAAAAACTTGCACTTTGAAACCCGTTTTCAAAAGGTTTTTTTCAGTCTCCCAAAATGCCATTTTAGTGTAAATGAATGGCCAAGTTTTCCGTTTTTTGTTGAAAACGGTGTGGTGTAAATGCCCCCTAAGCCAGGGGTCAAACTGTGACAAACTCGGCTCCCAGAGTTTAGTTCAAACTGCTCCAATACTGCAGATTTCAAATAAGCCTGAAGGTCTTGATTAGCTGGATCAGGTTCATTTAATTAAGGTTGAAGCTAAACTCAGCAGGGCTTTGGCCCTCCAAGAACTAAGTTGCCCCTGCTCCAATGTTTCTGTTGTAAAGAGGCCACTATAAACATTGACATTGTTTCTATAACAGACAACTATATGTGAATAATGAAACCGTTTTCTGTATCTAGGGCCGGGAAAACCTTCCTCTTTAACTCCTTTACTTTAGTATGAATTACAGCATATAGCCATGGTTATTTGTGAGAATATTAGACCGCATTTACATTACATGGTTCAAATGACCCAATTCAGTTTTCCTCCCATGTGGCACAGATTGGATATGACAGATCGGATAAAAGCACATGTATTCCGTTATTCTCAGATCGGTTTCAGGCCTCATTCATATGTGGAAATAAAAAATAAAAAAAAACATTTATTGTTTGAATTTCATAGTAAAAATCGACATAATTTTAACCCTGTTACAAAGAAATATGCTCAAACCTGATGCTATTGCCACCAAGATCACCAGTGGAGCCCAAAGTTCAGTTTGGGTTTCATTAAACTATAATCATACTACAAAATGTCCAAGGATGCTCTTCAGATGAGGTGTAATAGGCTGCCATTGACATCCACTTTTTTTAATTACACTGAGATATATAGTTATTCCTCACTTTACTTGTTAATGATGTATTTCACTGTGCTTCCAGCTATATCCAATCCAAAGTCCTTTAATGCCTTCATCAGCATTTTGTCTAAGTATCTTGTCTTGGATGTGCACTTTTCTTCCAAATGTAATGTCTTACATTAAAGTGCACTAAGTAGATGTATATAGTTTTTGTCAAGTGGCTATTTTTTCCCCAAATGGTGGAGTGGTGAAAAGTCTTGATAAGAAACGATGCATCGTGCAATGAATGAATATGCAATTTACATAATTCTTAAATGTATGAATGTACGTGTCTGTGTGTGTGTGTTTCTTAAAATGTGGTTTGTCACAGTGAATTTTACACATTTTAAATATTAATGAAAATTAAATTAGATTCCAGACATTCAGTGTTTCTCACCAAGTGCAGATTTAAATGAATTTTGATACCATTTTCTCACAGTATTTCTTTTCTACTCAGGTCATCCTGCTCCTTACATTAAATAGATTTATACCCCCACGTGCTAATTGATCTTCCTGCCTCATTTTTTGGGGTAGAAATTAAGAATTTCTGCTTGAAGAGACTCACGTTAACAAAAGTGCTCCATGATCCTATTTTCCCCCTCGAAATGATTCTCTTTAAATTGGGTGTCTTGAGACGGATGAGGTGAGGACTGCAGATGAAAGGCCAGCACCTTGGACAGTTCCAGCCTAATTCTGTGCCTGCTGGTCAAAATGAATCTCTTTTAAGGAGACAGTTCTGGAGTGAAATTATCTGTAGAAGAACAGCTCGCCTTACACGCACATTTCTAAGTGATTGTGAAAAGTCTCATTAGCCAACAAATTTATCCATTAACCTCCATTTATTATTGTCCTGCTGTTTATTATTCCCTGATTATGTTTTTCAGCTTCTGTTTTTAATCTGTTTGCGGTTAATTTACCAGGTGCTGAAACAGTCATCGGTTTTTAGTGCATAAAGGGGCAAATTTAACTGGCAGTCATAAAACTAGCTGTTTTTAGTTAAATTACACAATTATTCAGTAATGTATTAGACCAATACTGTGGTAACACCAACACAGTAAATACTTATTGTTGTAGAAATTAATTCAATTCTGATTTAAATGGTACTTTTACTGTAAAATATGACTGATCTTATGCAAAGGATGCAAACTAATGTAATTAAAAAGTAAATATACTCTCATCTAAGTGGGTTAGGAATTGCATGTCTTTTTTAATTAGTTTATATTTGTTTTTTGTAGTATAAGTATTGGGTTTAGTTACTAAAAAGAGCTCAAACTTTAAGAACATCTATCAAATATCCCCATAAATTCCCTTGCTTTGACCGAGAATACATAAATTATTCAAGGGCTAATGAGTATTCTCCATTGCCACAATTCTGTACTTGGTTATTCTGAATGATTAATTATTAAATTAATTTTGAAGTCAAAGAATGGAGATATTTCAGTTATAATTCAAACGTGTGACATTTCAAGTAAGTTGAAGCACTTGATTGTTTGGTAACACTTATTTGGTAAAATACGATTTCATGGGAACACTTTATAATAAGTACTTACAATTCATTTGCAAACTATTAGTTTATAGCTAATTCATATATATATTGTAGTCTCTACATTGTTAATATATGAATAGCCTGTATAAATAATGAGTTCTTCATTCATTTTAACTGTAATTTAGAAATTATTATTTAATTGCCGGTAGATCATATAGGTAATGTTTTTTTATGCTTTGTATCATAACCCTAATTGATCTATTTTAACAACGTGATCTAATTAAATTTTCAGATTTTCAGACAAAATTAATCATATTGTTAATTACAGTGACAATGAATGAATAACTCACTATTTGTATATAGCATATTAATATATTATCAAAAGAGAGACTACAATATATAAACTATGAATTAACCATAAACTAATGTTAACAAACTTTGGGGTTTATGGTAGTGAATGAATGGAAGATGGTTATGGTATGGTATGTTTTTTTCAATCTGTGTAGCTTTTAGTATTTTCAGTGAATGATCTGTCATGCTGTTTCTGTAAAGCTAGAAGCTCATGACAAACACAGATCTGGGGAAAAAAAACAATTTCCTCAGTATTGTAAGCTAACTCCGCAGACAGGTTTAAGGCACTTTTTGATATTCCTTTCCCCTGCAAACATGCCTAGAGTGTCTGAGAGTGCATTCTTGAGACATGATTTGAGTGTATTTCTCCCGCTGGTCAAAACGGTGATGAATTTAAAGTAGCCTGGGTTCAGACGTGCCACACTTCCCCAAACAACACGAATGGATCCATCACACTGACAATAGCTTAGAACTTGGCGCAGAAAAAAACTAAATCCACATGGTCACAAAGGCTAAGGCGTCAGAGAATTGCTTAAAGAAAGGCCCGATACCACAGTAAGGTACACAGTATCACAGATAAGGAAAGAAATACTTATTTCCTCAGTTTAAGTGTCAGTGCTTGTTCATGTGCAAGTTATGAATCAAATCAAGCAAACCTTGAGGATGCGGTAAGTACTGTAAGTGACCACGCATTAAGACTTCTCAAACAACTGCTCAGTTATGTCAGCTTGGTCACTTAGTGTAAGCTAATACTGTAGGGTTAAGCAAATTACTCGTTAGCATGTTTAAACTGAAATTAAATATATGGTGTCAAAGGTGGGATTGAATGATTGCAAATGCACTTTGCACTCCACTTATTCCAGAGCACTAGATTTGAATAGCGCCAGAGGGAATATATGGTTTCTGAGACATGTGGACATTTTTACTAAACCCGTTCTCATTGATTAGTTTCCCGCTTGAAATAAGCAGGAAATGAAAGTATAATTTAAGGCATGAGGCAGAGGTCAATGAAAACAGTTCAGATTTAAAGCAGTCCTGCATATACAGTGACATTAATATTTATGCTGGAATATAAGTGAATTTCATAAATGCTCAAGTCTGTTTCTATTCTCGTTCCAAAGTGCCCACCCCAGGACGCTATGCTAGTAACACCACGGTTTGAATGCTTTCTACCTAAATTTAAAGATGTTTTTGTCATGGATGAAGATTTTTAAGGCCCGTTCACACCAGGGACGGTAACTGGAACGACAACAAAGCTTTAATAATCATTGTTTCACTTTCAGAATGATTTTCTTTTTCATCTGATGAATGATAAAAATACATTGACAGCCAATCAAATTCCACTCCACTTTAAAGTCTTATTATTGGGAGATAGCAAGACTTGATAACTAAACACATTACAGCCTTGATGTCATTGTAATTCTGTCATTGTAAGTTCAATAACTTTTTTGCTGATACAATAAGTCATGACAACATATGTTTTTACGTTGCTTTAACTCATCAAAGTAAGTTAAGCAATTTTCAACTTTTTTTGTAAGTTATACAAGATTCAACTCATTTTTATAAAGTCAGTTTAATATAATTTAAGCTGATATTACATATTGTTGTTAAATATTCACATCACACTCTTGAGTATCATTACAAAGATTTAAGACTCCAGTTTCGTAATTTAATAAAACTCTGTTGCAGTGACATTCATTTCTTAATTTATGTCATAGTGCAATTTTTTTTTTGATATTTTGAATAGAATAAAAACACGCATTCATACTCAGTCACGTCTGCACGGTTTATTTGTGTTCACATAGCTTCACTGAACAGTGTTCATTCCAAGCTTTTAGTCCAAAAGTGCTCATATCTGGAATATTGATATTTACACATTTACTTTACATTTGCAGAATCATAATTTCTATTAATTTCCCACTGATTTATGCGATCTGATGAGCATTAGCGGCTTCCAGCGCTGTCTGCCTGTGTTTTTTATGACTCATTCACTGCACACATGCCACTCATATTACACGTTCATAACCCTCCCTGTTTCTTCCAATGACGAACTTCCATTACACTTCCACGATCTGTTCCGTACATAAGAAACCCAGAGAAATGATCTACACGTGAAACAGGAAGCTAATAAACGCATGATTAAGATAGTTGAGTAGTTTGAGTAGTTGAGTAGTTTTAGTTGAGTAGCACAAACATTTTTTCGTCGTAAACATACAATCTCATGACAAAATAAATCAAAAACAAATGTTTAAAGGCAAACATGTTGAAGACTAGCCAATAGGCTGTCAATTCATTAAGGGATAAGCTATTTCCTCACAAAAGTCAAGTCAAGTCAAGTCATCTTCATTTATATAGCGCTTTTAACAATGGATTGTTCCAAAGCAGCTCTACAGAGATAAACATATAATTTAAGGTAACAGAGATTGTTTTGGCTTTATAGCGGTTCTTGAATAATGTTATTTCTAGCTAAAGTTAGTTTTGATTGATTCACCTCCATTGAAATGATCATTTGTTATTAAATTAGGGGCCACTAAGACGACGCCGTTCTCTCTAAACAGACTTTAAAACGCGAACCTGTGATTAACGCTGACGGGGTTCACATGCGCATTAAGAATTGATTCTATAGTTATGTACTTTTGAAAATATGTGCGCAGGTTTGTAATTCCATACAACCCATGCCTAAACAAACTACTTGTCTTGCCTATACATTTTTATACAGAATTTGTTTTATTTTATCACTTCGGGGTACGCGAGCCGGATTTTCAACAACCCTTTATCTGTAGAGTGGGGAAGGGATCCTCCATAGGGAGAGGATAGTTGACACTTCAGCACTGCATTGTCATCGGGTCCAGGCAAAGCTCCTTCGTCAGATCTGGATACGGCCTGGATCCGGCAGGCTGCGGGTAAACCTCGGGATAAACAAAGACACTAATATTACCGTAGATGCCATTCTTCTTATGATGTAACGAGTACATCAAGATTTAAGGGAAGTGTTCCCAGTTCCGGCTGACCTAATCTATGCAGCCTAACATTGAATTATAGAAGTCTATAATGTATTATGTGTATGCTAGGTCAAAGAGATGTGTTTTTAGTCTAGCTTTGAACTGACAGAGTGTGTCTGCTTCCCGGACAATGGTAGGAAGACTGTTCCAAAGTTTTGGTGCTAAATAGGAAAATTATCTACCGCCAGCAGTCGATTTAGATATTCTAGGTATTATCAACTGGCCGGAATTTTGAGATCGCAATTACGTGAAGGACTATAATGCGTTAAGAGCTCGCTCAAGTACTGCGGAGCTAAACCATTTAGTGCTTTGTAAGTAATCAACAATATTTTAAAATGTATACAATGTTTAACCCTCTGGGGTCTAAGGTGTTTTTGGGGTCCTTGAGATGTTTTGACATGCCCTGACATTTGTGCTTTTTTTCAGTTGCTTATAAACATATTAATGGCACAGGTGCAATTACACTCTATTTAGCACAAACAGGGCTACCATAATATGTGAGCAACATTTATGTACATATTTGTATTTTTGAGAGAATATTGTTTATGCATGGTTTTTGAAAAAACAAAAAATGAAAGTTTCTGAAATAAGGCCACAAAACAAATATTGATTATTTCTTCACAAGACTTTTGAAAAATGTATCACATAGCCTAGAATATTTGCTCCACAACTATGTGAGAATCCTCCTGACTACTCATTCAGATAAGACAATAAAGTATTTTTACATTTTTAATGACGCGTTTTGTGTCAGAAAGCTTTATGCGAGGAGGCGTGATCTCTCATTATTATGTATGCATTTTACACCTGAGAAAGACAAAGACCCTCCCATAATGGCCCTATTAGGTGCTATAAGGCCATATCATTATGAGGAGCCTTGCACAAAGGAGATTTAAAAAAGAATGGCTTTTAGATTGTTTGGATTTATTTACAACACAACATAATCCAAAGATACACAACAAAGTACAAAAAAGCACATTAGTGAACACACTGATCTAAAGACAGAGACTTGAACAGTCACACAACTTTGTGCCATTGAAACATAGTACCTGTCATTTCCAAGGTGTTTGATTTTTCATTTTACCATTTTCATGTACAGAGATTGTTGAATGTTGAAGTCAGCAGGACTCATCAGTGGCATCTCTCCCTGTAAAAAAAAAATAAACACCATTGAACATGCTGATATCAAGAGAAACTATATGGCTGCACGACTTTGAGCATGCATTGTAGATTTTTCTGGTTAAAATTGCGATTTAATTATATATATACACACCATTGAACATGCTGATATCAAGAGAAACTATATGGCTGCACGACTTTGAGCATGCATTAGATTTTTCTGGTTAAAATTGCGATTTAATTATATATATACACACACACACACACAGTGCTTAGAATAAGTGAACACACCCATGCTAAAGTTGACTACCCTTCACAATATAGACATGGTTTTATTTCAGTTAGCCTAACTGAACATTTATACATACATAATATATTGTATTTAGACAGTATCACATATTTTACCGGAGGCTGAAATATATTTCACTAAATCATTATATAACCTACGCAGTTATTCGCAAACAAAATAAATTACGCATAAGGCAGTATTTTAGCATGATAATCAGTGTCATAAACTAATCTCAAAACTGAGTGAAATATATGTAGTAGGCTAATATCACATTTAAAAAGTTTACACAAGCGTATAAGCCTATAGGGATATTGTGACTGTGAGGTAATCTTTCCTATGTAAAAAGCTAGCCAAAACTAGGCAAAATATAGTCTGAAAATTCATTTGAGCTCTATAATCAGAAAAGGAATTATATAACACTAAACAACTTACTCCGAACTTGTATCCTCGGCGGGGTCAATTCGTTCTTCAAAATGCAGCCGTTGGTCGTCCGAGTTACAATCTTCCTCTGAGGAAAAGGTGAATTCTTCCTCGCTGTCCAGAATCATCTGAAGGGCTTCTTCACCAGAGTAGCGTGCCATCCTCAAAACGCGATGAACTATCAGTGAATCTCATGAAGAATCTTTGTGTTTTTATGGCATTGATCGGGGGCGTGTGCGATCATCTAAACTATTTACATGTGAACAGCGCCGGGGGCGTGGCGGCCTCAACTCATTAAAAATAATGAGGGGAGAAAGAAAAAACTGGACCTCTCCTTGGTTTCAAACGGATTGCATAAACTGAGAATATTTGTTTTTTATATAAATTACTTCATTTAAAAGAAGAGAATTCAAGCTTCATAAAGAAAAATCTCTCGTGCCTGTGTGACAAGTAATCGCGGAGTTACAGTTAATCTTAGGACACGTTTCAGAATGGACTTAACTGACAGAGAGAACGCAGAATTCGCATCATGTTTGTTTTTCTTTATTTGGTGAAAAGCACAACACTTTGTTTTTATTGTGAGTGTCCACAAAAAAAAAGAAACTTAACAGGATCTAATGATGTATAACACTTATATGTAAGATCAAAATCAACCAAGTATTTTGATTCTCTTTTGCACTGATAAGAAAAAAAGCGAGCAGATCACGCCGGCGTGATTGCCGACCCCAGAGGGTTAATAGGCAGCCAATGCAGTGTTGACAGAACCGGGCTAATATGGTCATACTTCCTGGTTCTGGTAAGAACTCGAGCTGCTGCGTTTTGAACTAGCTGTAGTTTATTTATTAACATGCAGGGCAACCACCCAGTAGAGCATTACAATAATCTAGCCTTGAGGTCATGAACGCATGAACTAATTGTTTCACATTTCCCAATGAGAGCATATGGCGTATTTTAGATATATTTTTAAGATGGAAAAATGCAGTTTTACAGATACTAGACACGTGACTTTCAAAAGAAAGGTTGGTATCAAAGAGCACACCCAGGTTCCTAACCGACGACGAAGACTTAACAGAGCAGCCATCAAGTGTTAGACAGTATTCTAGGTTATTACGTGTGGAAGTTTTTTGTCCAATAATTAGAATCTCTGTTTTTTCAGAATTTAGTAGTAGGAAATTACTAGTCATCCAATTTTTTATATCAGCTATGCATTCTGTTAATTTTGTGAATTGGTAAGTTTCGTAATGTACAGCTGAGTATCATCGGCATTACAGTGAAAGCTAACTTCATGTTTCCTAATGATATCTCCTAATGGTAGCATGTACAGAGTGAACAGCAATGGTCCTAGTAGTGAGCCTTGTGGTACGCCATAATGAACTTGTAATCGATAAGACATCTCTTAATTTACTGCTACAAACTGATAACGGTCAGATAAGTATGATTTAAACCATGCTAGTGCAATTCCACTAATGCCAACATAGTTTTCTAGTCTATTTAAAAGAATGTTGTGGTCAATTGTGTCAAATGCAGCACTAAGATTAAGTAACACTAATAGAGAGATACAACCACGATCGGATGATAAGAGCAAATCATTTGTGACTTTAATGAGAGCGGTCTCAGTGCTATGGTACGGTCTAAATACGGACTGAAAATCCTGGCAGATGTCATTTCTTTCTAGAAAGGAACACAGTTGTGAAGATACTGCTTTTTCTAATATCTTTGACAGAAAAGGCAGATTTGAGATCGGCCTGTAATTGACTAATTCTATAGGATCAAGTTGTGTTTTTTTAACAAGCGGTTTTATCATAGCCAGTTTAAAGGTTTTTGGTACGTATCCTAGAGACAAAGATGAATTAGTGATATTAAGAAGAGGATATATGACCTCTGGAAACATCTCTTTCAGTAGCTTAGTCGGTATAGGATCTAACATACAAGTTGTCGATTTAGATGAATTAACAAGTTTGCAGAATTCTTCCTCTCCTATAGCAACAAATGAATCAAATTTTTCCTCAGGGAGACTACAATGCACTCCCTGATGCGATACTGTAGTAGACGGTTGCATAGTTATAATTTTGTCCCTGATATTATCAATCTTATAAGTGAAGAAGTTCATAAAGTCATCACTGCTGTGTTGCTTGGACACTTCGGAGCTTCAAGCTTTCTTTTTCGTTAGTTCGTTAAAAGCAGTTCATTCAGCGCAGTTAAGCCTATCCTCCATTGACATCCATTCAAAAAATGGCCTCTGTTTTGTTTGCCTGTGTACCATTCTGTTACGCTTTTTTTTTGCTAACCTTGGAAGCTTGCCTTAAAGGTGCAATGTGTAATATTTCTGAGGATCTATTGACAGAAATGCAATATAAGATCCATAACTATGTGTTCAGTGGTATATAAAGACCTCACTCAATGAACCGTTATTTTTTATTACCTTAGAATTAGAAATTTATATCTACATAACCGCGGGCACCCCCTTCTATGAAGGTCGGCATATTGTGACGTCATGTTTCTACCGTAGCCGACAGCGAACAGACAGCGCTACAGAGCGCCGTGAGTAGTGACTTTTCCCTTGTCAGTGGTGTAAAATATGTAGTTGGATTTTTTCATGTAACTTAGTTCTTCTCCCTCGCTGTGTTATGGCTTTGACAATCAGCTGATTAGTACGGTACTATTGACCGTAAAACAGTAACATTACAGGAGTCACCAACCCGTCGACAAGTCGATCTTGGAAGCATTTTAAGTCGATAGCGAAGTTTTCAAAACCAGAAAAAAAAACAATATTTTTATTCATTATTATTTATTCATTTGTGTGTAGTAAATGGTGTCTAGGGGATGCGGAGGCGCACGCGCTGTTACAATCATGTCATTTTTGCCGCACACACCTTTGCGCTCATGCGGACGCGTCGAGCTTAAACAAGGCTTTACACTTTAACCAGCTCAGCCACAGTAACAGCTCATATTTAGCCAGCTAAACTTTTACTACCCTGTTAGAAAAAAAAATATGTAGTTGCATAGTTTCATGTGGTTCTTCTCCATCGCTGTATTATGGGTTTGCTATGTGGGGAGAAATGTGCTGGTTACGTTTGTGAGACAATCAGCTGATTACTATTATTATATTATATATTAAGACCCTTGATCCTCACCTGACTATGGCTTTGTAAACTTTATCCATGATGTGGTTTATAATGGACTGTGGTACAGAAACAGTGACAATGTTACACACTCTTGCTTACTCTGGCTATTCTCTGCTGTCTCAGACGATGATATGTTTGTCCCGTTTTAGCCACCGTAGCTTCTTCGAAAGGGAGGACTGAGCAGTGGGCTGAGCCCTTAGTGCAACTCGCAATCGAACCGCTAGATGCCGCTAAAATCTACACACTGCACCTTTAAAGTGGCGTTACCTTTATAGTTATTTTTAGGCTAAAGTTATCATTCTCATACTGTGTTCCATTTAAATCAGATGAGGGATGTCGTAGCATGGAATAACGTCACACAAAAGCTGACCGCGTTCCAGTACACAGGTCAGAAAACCAAGATGGACGCAAACCTTTGCAGCACATGTGACAAAACTGCAGCACATGCTTATATTAAGCGGAACATTAACGTCTGGTGTGGCCACTTATATACTGCCCTACTAAGGCAAAAGACCTTAAAGGGTTAGTTCACCCAAAAATTAAGCTTATTTAAAATCATGCTTATACGTAGAAGAGTCTTGTAATGTTTATGAGGTTTGTGACTAATGGCCTATTCACATCAAGAGCAATAATTATAACGTTAACTATATTAAAGGGTTAGTTCACCCAAAAATGAAAATTAAGTCATTAATTACTCACCCCCATGCTGTACCAACCCCGTAAGGCCTTCGTTCGTCTTCGGAACACAAATGAAGATATTTATGATTAAATCTGAGAGGTGGATGACTGCTACATAGGCTCCCTAAGGGAATGAAACTTGACGGCCCAGAAAGTCATTAAAGAAAATGTTTAAATATTCCATGTCGCAACAGTGGCTCAACTATAAGTTTATCAAGCGACGAGAATACTTTTTGTGCGAAAAAACAAACAAAAATATCGACTTTATTCGACTATTCCTTTTCTTCCTTGTAGGCCTGAAACGAGACTTCAAGAGGTTTCCACGACGCGCGAGAACTTAACTGAAGTAGTTGAAGGAGATCGCAATTCTCGCGCATGCGTCGTGGAAATCTCTTGAAGTCTCGTTTCAGGCCTACAAGGAAGAAAAGGAATAGTCGAATAAAGTCGTTATTTTTGTTTGTTTTTTCGCACAAAAAGTATTCTTGTCGCTTGATAAACTTATAGTTGAGCCACTGTTGTGACATGGAATATTTAAACATTTTCTTCATTGACTTTCTGGGCCGTCAGGTTTCATTCCCTTAGGCAGCCTATGGAGGAGTGATCCAGCTGTCACATTTAAACAAAAATATCTTCATTTGTGTTCCGAAGACGAACGAAGGCCTTACGGGGTTGGTACAGCATGGGGGTGAGTAATTAATGACTTAATTTTCATTTTTGGGTGAACTAACCCTTTAATATAGTTAACGTTATAATTATTGCTCTTGATGTGAATAGGCCATTAGTCACAAACCTCATAAACATTACAAGACTCTTCTACGTATAAGCATGCGCTTTCGATAAACAGTGTTATCGTCCGCCGGTGTTGATGCTTAACGTTATAATTATCACTATTTAAGTGAATGGGCCATTAGTCACAAACCTCATACATATTACAAGACTCTTCTACGTTGGATCAACAGCTAGTGGACTAGTGTATGCACAGTATCACACATTAAGGGAGGTTTAGCTTCCAGGGGTGTCTGGTTTTAGGCAGCACTGTCTTTGCACATTTGGATTGGTTTTAGTTTGGGTTTTATTTCCCAAAGCATCTGTTAGGGACATTGCGGATAAAGATGGTGGGTGTCTGATAAAGGTTGTTTGTGCATTCCTTTAGTTTCAGTAGATTTTTATTATGTGTTTGGATGTACAAGAGGGCATGTTTTTAAGAAGCATCTGTTCCTTCTTAAGCAAAAAAAGCACTCTGTCATTGCCGCTCTCTCAGAGACAAAGGAAAACGTGGCATAAATAATTCAAAATAGCTAAATAACACTCATTTCTCCTTTCTTTTGTTTGTGCTTGTAAGTAAAACTAAGACAAATGAAGAATGAAAAGCAGCGGTGATGAACATTTCTTTCAGAGCGATAAAGAAGTTGCCTTTAAGTGCTTGTGAACGCTGGTGCACATCATGTGTTCTGATGACAGTTTGGTACTTGTTTTTATAAGACAGTAAAAACAGTAGCTTGACATTCACTCTGCCAAATGGGGTTCTCTAAGTTAAAATCACAGGAATGAAAAAGTAACAGCCACTGTAATTGAAACACTGATGGAAACAAACTTCCATGCGCTAAGTGCCTCTGAAGCATCCTGAGTCATATGGTGTGACGCTATTAACACAAAAATGCAATAATATATGATAAATCAGTCATGCTTTACTGTAGTCTTAGATTTTTTTTCTCCACATGAGGCATATGAAGAGTGCAGAGAGAACAAGAATGAAAGAATAAATGGCATTTTGGAAACGAGACAGCAGTATTTCCTCATTTGCTAGCTCTTTTATTTCTGTTGAAAGATCTGAATAGAATAACTAATGATCACCTGTTTTTTATATATAATCTGTGGCATATATGTATGCTATTTTATATAGATAGCGTATAAAATGCATTATGCCACAGATTATATACGTGATTTAATAATCCAAAACTTTACACCCTAGTATTTTTTATTTGAATTTCCAGTTTCATCAGGGGACAAATTCAGTAAGACAGTCTGAGATGATTCTAAGGACTCACTTGAATTGCTGACGTCTTATTAATGACTTGAACATATGTGACTTATGCTTGTGCTAAAGCCTCAAGTGTAAGGTGGTACAGCTTTTATCCTGCTCTTCATAAATCTCAATCCTGGATTGATTACATATTACCTGTCCTAATCTCACCTAGTGTTCGAGCAGAGATTATGTCCATTTTACATTTCTTTTCAATTAATTTCATTTTTTTTTTCTACATAGGGCATTTTCTACATGTGACTTCCACCAGACTGTTAGGTTGCAAGTTTAATTCTCCTTTGCTCTCCAAGAAGACACTGAATACTTAGAACGGGAGATCATAATGCCCAAAAGCATAAGTGCTTTGTTAGGGTGAACTGTATTGTATTTTGTTCCATCTCTCTATATCACAAAGAATAAGAGACTCTGATCTTGAGAGTAAAATAAAGTTGCTTGAATATAGCAGGCGCATTGTTGATGTCTCAGAGGAAATAGCTACCTTGCTTATTGCATTGAAAGACAAATAGCATTCCCTCTCGGCGTCTAGAGTTGCATTTATTTTGCACAGTACTGGGTGGCATTATTATGTGGATAGAGAGACATTCTCCTGGCTCTGCGATTGAAGTAAGATGAATCAAGTTCTACTATTTCTGCCATTAGAGACAAGGATGGTCAGGTGCTCACAGACATGAATGCCTTTTACAGTGTTATTCTTACTCTTCCCAGTCAGTTGTCATCAACCAATTTAATTAAGGTTTCTGTGGATGCTTTTCATTATGAATATTCCTTATCTATACACTATATATAAATGGTGCAGAGATTTACATCGTTGTAGGTAGGGGATATTGCCAAACGCCTGTTAGATGTTACATTGTTACATTTATCTACCCCCTAGTGATAAAATATAAACTGGGATGCTCTAGTTTCAGGCTAGTCATTTTGATTTGTGCTGCTATAAAGTTATGCTAACGATGACAGTAAAAAAAATCTGTCATTTTTTAATAATATGAGTCAAAAATGAAATGCTGAACAAACGTACTTTTACTGAAATATTTTCACAGAGACCATGAATACAAAACATGGGTTAAGGGTGTGTTCACACTTGTTTTTTATTGCATGAACCAAGCGAACCGAACTACATTTAGTCCTGGTCCGCTTGGCGTTCACATTGGCATTTTAACACCGAACCTAAAGATACCGAACATATCTTAGTTCGCTATAGGCATAGGGATACGTTCACAACCTGATTGGTCGGCTTTTTTTACGTACTTTTGTGGCAGAACATCCAAAACAATGCGGTGTGGTGGGCTAAATGTGCTTGTTTTATGTGCATAGCCTAAATATAATGGCATTCTGACCAGCTGAGAACTTGTGAAGAGCTTACAAATAGTGGTCGACCGATATGGGATTTTTAATGGCCGATGCCGATATTGAGAAAGCAATCTGGCCGATATGAGGCCGATACAGTACATGTGAACAGTAAATGAGAGACAAAGAATACTTATTCTTTTTTTATTGTACATAATAATTTATGCAAAATTCTTTTTGCAATTAAACACATTTACTAATTAAGTAATTTAAATGTAAACAAATGAGGTACTGTAACACTTCAATAAATAAAGTTTTAATAATTACTGCTGCAAATAACATGTCAAGTCAAGTCAAGTCAAATATATTTATATAGCGCTTTTCACAATACAGATTGTATCAAAGCTGCTTCACAGTATCAATCAAAACAACTTAACAATGTTTGTTTATTACTGGAAAAAAAAAGACATCCAAGTTTGGTAGAGCTGATCAATGGTATGATTGGTTAATTAATTTGAATATCCCCAACTGAGCAAGCCAAAGGCAACATGTATCATTAATGAACCAATCTAAACAATATTCATAAATTAATGACAAAATAGTATGTGCAATTCCATACATTTTATGTACAATATACATAGTTAAATAAAAATCTCACATAGTTTATTTACACTATTTATTTTAAACAGGTTGTTTTACTGTAAGTATATTTAAATAATAATGATTCATGTCTGTTTAGTTTTGCTTGTTAGTTTCTCTGAAACTTTGCAAGCCGTCACATGTATTTGCATGCTCGATTAACATCAAATCCGACCGGAACATATGAAAAGGTATACTACACACAATATTACGCCAATCGTGGATAATTAAATACAGCAGATAGACATAGTGAATAACATTTTCAAGGATTTTTTCCCCCAAATGTATTATACAAAATATAATAACGACTTTATTCGACTATTCCTTTTCTTCCTTGTAGGCCTGAAACGAGACTTCGTGGGTTGTACAAAATCTATCCGCCTCAGTTGAACGCATACATTTTTTTTATGAGCAGTTTTAGAATTTATGTGCATCTTGTGCTTTATGTGTTTTTTTTGTACCTACCTATTTGCATAAAAATAGGTGGATGCAAACATAGCTACATTTTCCAGTATTTGAACTTTCAATAAAATCAGTGACAAGCATTTGAAACTTGCCAGTTAAGAATACAAATAGCTACAGTCAGTCAACCCTCTAAATTCTAGAGAAATATTAGCTAAAGAGCATCTGATACAATTATTTAATATTATTACATGGGTTGACAGAATATGTATGGCTTTTGACAGAATAGATAAACAGGAAAGAGGCCGCACTATGCATAAATTGTTTTATTTGCACAAACGCGTTTCGGCGCGTGCCTTCTTCAGTGTGCAACAAGATCACAATGTAACCAATCTTATATTAGCACACCCATATTAACATCAACCAATACTTTTAAAATGATGAAGACAGTCCAATGATGTCACCAATGTTTCAATCAGTCCATTAATGGTGACATCATTGGACTGTGCATCATTTTTAAATTTAAAATCCTCTTTCCTGTTTATATATTCTAATCATCAGGCCAGCATTCTTAAAGTTTAAGTTTAACTCACTTACTTGTATATATTTAAGTTAGAATGTGAACCACTTCTCAACCTCATTAAAAAGCATAGCATTTTATAATAAAATGCCCTTTAGAGGAATAGTACAACAATGTTAGTATTGCTTTCAATATTCATGTTAGGGCCTTAAGCAAACTGAAATTCGCTGCTCAATTAAAAATTAATTGTGAATGTTTAAATTTGTTTGCCATCCTTTGATGTTAAATACCAAACCTTTCTCTGAATACAGACTTCAAGAATGTTATCAGTGACTTTGTCAAGGTGGATCTTGGGTTCTGTGAATTGTGTTGGCTCCACATCATAAGTGTAATGGGGGCTATTTTCCACCTCTGCGAGTCTATTTCAGCACAGTTTCTGTGTATTAAGCGAATGCTTCGAATGAAGCTAAATGCTACCGCAGAATGGCTCATCCAGATTCAGAAAGACTGATCAAATAAGTTCCGCATTACATGGAGAGGGCCCTAGGGGGAAGTTGGGGGATATCCTTTTCGGAATGTGTATTCCCCAGCTTGCTACTAGCAAATAAGCCTGTTAGCAACACAGCAATGCTGAGTCACACAGCAAAGGATCTAGCCAAATCCAGGAAATAACCTAATCATTGGCTTTTTCCCCTTATCATGTTGCTGTGTAATCATAATGTCATTTTGACAGATTTTTTATGAGATTTTATTGAGAACTAGCATGCAGCTTATAAGGTGGGAACAGCAATTGTAGTTTAACTATTCATGTTATCTCTTACACTGATGTTTTATAACTGACCTCAAATGTGTTTGCGAACACTGTCACGAGAAAGGGAAATTGATGTTTAAAACAACAACAAAGCTATTAGCCTTTTCAGTGCAAATCTACAGTATTTCATTCATGAGCTACTGATTCTGAGAACCCGTAAATCATGACCTCCTTTTGGGTGTTCAGAGAATAAAAGTATTATAAAAAAAATATTTTGGCCTTAAGGAGTTTTATAGTGAATCGCCCTCACGGTTAAGTGATGTTGGTTTCCAGTGAAAAATGCCCTACAGACACCCTAAAGACACCCTAAAGATTGTCTAAAAAACGTTTGAGTTTTATATTCTGGTTTTCCTCCGAGAGCGAATGCGAGTAAAACTGCATTTCATAAGCAACCGAAGAAACTCACAGTAGAGTCGGATACGTCAAGAATGAAACTCTTCTTTCAAACGCACAGGGAAATTAAGACAGGGACTCAAAACAACCCACACAACCTCGCCAGAGGGTAGAAAGCATCCTCCAAATCCACAAATAATGAAATAACTTTCCAAACAGAGCAAGAAAGCTTGGGTAAAAGCTGTAGTTAGGGGTTATCCTATAGTGCTGGTTTAAGGGCGGTTACGCGGTTTACCTTACGATCGTTAAAGTTAGAATTGTGTTAGAAGGACGTCTGGTCGAAGATTGAAGCAAAGTGACTTCTGCCTGGGCTTTTGTAAAGCACATATGAACATTTAGACTCTTTCCCCATTTAAAGCCTACTTAACTGAAAATGAGAGACGTTCCGTGTCAAGGTTGGCTTGGCAGTGCCCAATGATGCCTTGATTTAGCTGTCGATTCCATTAACAAGCAAATGGGCAGCTGTAGATTTGTATTGACGGCTCAATTGACAGCTCTATACAAGTGAGGAAGGTTTCAAAAATGGCTTGGATTGAAGGATAAAGTTTTAATAATTTATGTCTCTTTTTAAAATATTTTCTCTCTGGTTTATTTTGACAATAACTAGACTTCAGAAGCTTATCACTGTTGAGTAATATTGAAATGTTGAATGTTAAAAATGTTACATTATTAAAAAATGATTTTACAGTAATACGTTACTTCACACGAGACTCTCTCATAGTTTTATAATTTGTGCATGCCCACAGTACATCTACTAGCATGTGTGTATGATGTATAAAAAATACAAAAATGCATACTACTTATTCAGCATGCATTAATTAAAATAATGTCATCAAAAGTGACATTTATAACAATTCTACTAACAAGCAATTTATATTTTAAATAAATGCTGTTCTTTTGATTTGTCTATCAAAGAACCCTGAAAAAAATATTGCATCACAGTTTCCACAAAAATATTAAGCAGCACACTTATTTTCAACATTAAAATAGTTTCTTGAACAGCATATTAGAATGATTTCTGAAGGATCGTGTGACACTGAAGACTGGAGCGATGATGCTGAAACTTCAGCTTTGCATCACAGTAATAACTTACATTTTAAATAGAAAACAGTTATTTAAAATTGCAATGATATTTTAATAATAGTTTACTGTATTTTTATCAAATAAATGCAGGGCTTGGTGAGCATGAGAAAATAAATATAATATTACGATGTATATAACTTTTCCTTGAGTATGTTTATTTATTTACACATTACTCAAGATAAGGCCGCCTTATTATGAAAGTAAATGGCAAAAGCGTAATGTCTTAACTGTATGATATGTAATCCCCAAATGACCGTCGTCAGAGTTTGTCAGTAAGTTCGTTAACCAGTTTCAGCCGACTGAGTTTTCTCCTTGACTTTTGAAAAATGAAGTGCCAAATGCATCCATACCATCAAAATGTCAAAGCTATGTTTGCTGATTTTATTCTCTCTCTGCTCCACAAGTGTTTCACAGCGTGAAGCTTTTATTTAGATTTTTTTTACTACTTTCTATAATTTGTATATTTTCATCCTTATTCAGGATGGGTTTTTGAAAGAAGTGTCTCCAATTTGTTATTCTTTTTCTCCAGCTGTGTTCTGATCAGAGCTCTGATCAGGCTTTGTTCCCTCAGGCTACATTGAATGGATGGAGATACATTTTGACATACCAATGCTTTCAAAAATGGCCCTGGTGAAGTGCAACCCTGGGGAGCCCACCAGCTGTGTCCCCCAGGCAAAAAGAGCTTCGATATACATTGATTTAAAGCCGCGCTCTTTACAATGAAATAAAATGGTGCTTCTTTTGAAAACTGTTGCAGAGAAATATTTCATTTTGAAGAAACCAGTTAGTTGATGATCATAGAAAAGTCTGTTCCAATAAGCAAAAACTTATCTTATAAAATGTGGTGTTTTAGCTTTATTTTATTTTTTCAAAAGTTTCTTTGGCCAAACATGGAAAAGTTATTTTTTATTTATTTTGATTGGCATGACATGAGGATAACCTGATTTCTCCAAGTGCAACATGTTCCTGGATCAACATCTTTGCTGATCCTGGAACAGCATCCCATTCCACCAATCAGATTTAAAGGACAAGTTTACAGTTTATGTCAAGTTTAAGCTTACAACCAGGGTTAGGTGCTTCTACATCAGTGTTATTCACCTCTCATTTCCCTCTGATTTTAGGGAGAAGTTATGAATATGGTTAGGACTAAATTTTCAGACAGGAAAATGTTCCAGTATCAGCTAAATATAATGACCCAGGAACGCATCTAACTCGGCAAAATCAGGACATGCGACCTGTTCATGTTGGCATCTAGCACATTCTGCTGGCACCAAGTGGATGAATGTGTGCCAGAGAACCCTATAGTGTGATTGGACAAATGGCCTTTGACAACAAAAGATATATGAAAAGTGTTTAGCCTATGTTTGCTCTGCTGTGCAGAGCTGTGATGCACTTTTTGTTCATGACTCGTGACTGACCAATTGAGAACCACTAACTTAAAAAATAATAAGTGAAACTATTCTCATACTAGTTCTAAAAGGGCAGTTTTAAGGGCAAGATTTCAATTTATTCAAATGTGAATAACCTAATGGCATGCATATTTGATGTGTTCAGCAGAACATCGCCGCCTTATCTTATTGAAAATATTCAATCCATAAACCACATTGTAACAAAAGTTGGAGAAAATCATTGGTAAAATAAGCATAAGGGATTCCATTGAGAATTTATTAGCAGCTTTTAAAGCCCCCCTGTAGTCAATAATTGTATCCCTTAAAACTCACCTTTGATCAACAAAATGACATTTAAAAAATGTTTTCTCTTCATGCCTTAATTACAATAGCTTGAATGCAACTCTACACCCTTCCTTCATTCAGTATACGGGACCCATGAATATGCTAATTAGCCCCGCCTCCACTCCCACCAGCTCAGAGATTCACTCGGCCAACTTAGTGAGGTAAACACTGCACAATGGTGTCGCTCTTTACACCGTCGGACACATAACGGTAATATGATTAGCCTTTTGCTTGACTGCGTTATCAAACAACAAACCATGTTCCTATTCGCATCTCAGAGTCAGGCAGCTGCCTTCTAACAATCATCAGAAACGCTTTGAACAACACAGAACGTCAGTGGAGAAAGGCATATAGTTCATCAGAACATCGTAATATTATATACATCCTGGATTGCGCCTAAGCCCGTGATCTCGTCGTCGTCAACACCTTCTTCAGGAAGAGACCGAGCCACCTGGCCACCTACATCAACACAACCCACACAACATAAGTAATGGTGTTGACTCATGAATTTGCACATGGTTTGCCTTAAAGCACATTAAAAAGAACACATAGACGTATAAACAACATTAAAAACTTGATTTTAAGCTTTGTCTTGTATAGTGCAAGACATTTTACAGTTTACTTTAAAAACGCATAAGCACATCATTGTAGAGGTTGTTTTGTTGTGCGCTTTGCATGTATCAGTCTTTGGTGTGCTACAGTATATGATAAAGATCTGTAAGTTCATTACAAACAAAAATGTAATATAATATAATAATTTTCTATAAAAAGTTCAACCAAATCACTTAAATGTGCAATAATCCAAAGCTTAGACCCAGCCGACATGGCACAATGAGAAGTGGCATTAAATCCATGCACGATTTGGGACTTTAAATGTGAAAAGTTTTGCATAAAATTCATCAAGGGCACAGAAGGTGGAAGAATGAGCTTCTAGCATCGCTGCTTAATGAAGTTCTGAAGATTCATGAAAATGTTTGGGAATCTAAGTAGAGAAGGACCAAAGGGGGCATGACTCTTTCCAAAGGTGTTTTTTTCTTTCTATAAGGCATCTTGGTCATTAAAATTCTGCACAGACTGTCAAACACTCGGCTCCATGTAAAATACGACAGTCCAATCAATGGAAGATTTATATCCATTTACATCATCAGCATTATTAACCAGCAGAAACAAAGATGAGCTCAGACTTTGAATTTTTATTTTTATTTATGAGTCTGATTCAAGAGAAATACTGATAAAGTTCTCTTAACCCGATGATATAAATCCTAAATGGAGTGAATCATTGCCAGTGACTCTACAGAGCTTTTGCAGCTCTTAACACGTACAGTTAAATCTCACCTGTCGAAGCTGCCACTGCTAATGCATTACAATTATGCAAACAATGAGAATCCTGACTTAAAGTGTCTTGTTACTACACTTAAATGAACATTTAAAGCATACAGAATTCGACAGCTACCTGAGCTTGGAGCGAACAAGGCTTGAATGTTCTGAAGAGGCCTGGATGGTCGTTTGGAGACAGGACAGGCTTTATTTCTAGGGAATAATTCAACATAACGGGGGAAGATATTGATCAGACTATGCGCAGTCTATTTTAAAAATGGGACCTTTGCCGCTTGTAATCATGATGAGAACAGCTGTGTTGAAAAACAGCGGTTTCTTGTGTGATGACCATAAACTGCTATTTTACTAGAGGTATCAAACACATGTTCAAGCCATCAATAGCTTGGGCTATAAGTCTTTTATATTGGGAAGTCTAGATCATGTGCAAAGGTCAGTAGTGTGGGGTTAACAGATCTTGGATCTGAGAGGATAACCTAGCAGTTAGCCAGTGCTGAGTTATAACTGATTACATGTAATCTGGATTACGTAATTAGATTAAAAAAATTAACTACTTGTAATTAGATTATATTATATACTAACAATCAGATTGTGGTTACTTCATTAGTTGATTACGTTATTCTTACAATGCCTGTAAATTTGCCATAATTCATTGACTCTCACTAATAATTGTTTTTATCTTATAAATTGTATTTTCTAAAAAGCCCACGGCTTGCATACGTTCAGAAGGTCTTCCAGGTTTGTGGAATCACACACACAGACACACAGACCAGCCACTAGTCCCGAGCCGATCGCTGAAAACTGAGACCCACAGCATTTGAATACTGGATTTACAGAAATCATGTCACTTTTAACAAGTGTTTTCTATACATTGCATATCTAATCGGATCACGACGAACACATCACTATTTGAATTCGCACTCAGTGAGTCATTTAACCATGTATTACCATCTTTGGAAGGCTTTTGTCTATCAAACATATTATAATGTACAAATTCACGTCATTTCATATTGACATGCAATGCAGGGATTCCCCAACTGTTTTGTAAACTGAACCTCTTTGACCCCATGAGATTTAGAAGTTAGGTCAATAATCAAATTTAGCCAATACTACTACTATAATTATGATGATGTCAGGAAATGGTCACATGACATGCAGGTAAACAACTAAAATATTTCATTTTTTTTAGTAAGTGTACTATTTTGATGAATGCACATTTGTTACTAGCAAATATGCGTCTGTGCGGTTTATGCCAATTTTCATCATTTTAACACGTTTGTTTTAATGTGCATGATGTCTGTTTTCCTACTTTTCCAATTAAAATCATTATGCAAATAAGGATTCATATATGCACTGTACGCTCATTTTCAGAATTTCCTCTCATATGATTATCTAGCACCATCTTAATTGCCCCAGATTAAAATCTAATCTACTTAAATATAACTTCAGATCAGTATTAATAGCCTTTCCGACACCTGCCTGCAGATACTCTTGTCACCTCAGCCCAGCTGTAATCTACAGCATAATGTAACCAGTGGGGGTTAGTGCCGAGACAGCGGGAGAGGGCAAAAATCCATCTTCCTTCTAATTTGAGTGAATGTGTATCATATGCTAAGCTGTTATCAATACTATCTTCTCTGTTCCCTAAGGCTGAAGAGGAGCAGAGAAATAGCTACACTGTATTTTAGGGTTTTTCTGACTGGCAATGCCAACTTATTGCAATTTATTCACACAGTGCACACACACACACACACACACACTAAACATGCTGTCTAAATGAGGTCCTCTATTGTTTTTAAACTTTTTGCATTTTTAAAATAACAAAAAAAAAACTGCTTTATGAGATCTCTTTTTATGAATCAATATCCCTTAAGAGGGATTGTGTCAAATTTAGCAAACTTCTGGGGCCAAATGTTTTTACATGTTTTAAATACAATTTTATTTTTGTATTTTTTAGCATTTAGTACAGTTCCCTGATCTCCACAGTGTAGCTGTTCTCTGGTTTCACTATCTTGTAAGGACCCTTTCAACAATATAGGCAAAAGATGAGGTAACATTTTAGAATACTGTTCCTTCATAAATGAATAACTACACAGGAACAACTGAGTAACACACTATTAACATTCTAGTAACGACTATTAACTAACAAGACAACTCTGATTAACAAGTCCGATTAACAACTCTGATTAACATATGATTAAGTAGGCGAATAGCGCTTAGTTAAATGTGGTAGTTCACTGTATTATCTAATCAGGAACTACTGTTTTTTCATACCTCCCAGAGAACTACTATATACAGGTTCACAATTAACATGAATAATGCATAATTTATAAAAAAAGGTAAAGGTAACCTAATGACTCAAGTGTTACTACATCCTTCTAAAGTAACTTCTAATTATTTGGATAGTGAGCGCTATTACTTGCTAACTGAGCGCTATTACTAATTCGTTAATCAGAGTTTCTTGTTAGTTAATAGTAGTTAGTAGAATGTTAATAGTGCCTTACTCATTTGTTCATTAGTAGTTATTCAGTACAGTATTCTAAAGTGTTACCAAAGATGACCCCAACACACACAGACAGACATTAAACAGTATTAGATCATCTAAAACGCCCGTCTCTGCTGAAGAAAGCTATCCTACTGTTACAGTCCATGTGCGCTGATGTGTGAGGACTTTGCTTCTCCACGCTGAGCTCCTGCAGTTTTATCCCTGTCAACACTAGCGCCTTGTCTAGCCATGACAAGAGAATAATGTCATTGCTGCGCGCGTGCACGTGCCAAACCTATCTGCCACAAAAACAACACATCTTCAGAAATTGATATTGGGTATGTGTACGATGTGAAACGAGTGTTTATGTGGTTTCAGCGTTTAAAGCAGTCACTTGTGATCTTTGCAAACGGGAAGTCTTAAAAGAAAAGTTCAAACCAATATTTAAATTCTGTCGTCATAATTTACTCACCCGCCTCATGTCGTTCCATTTGTCTTCTGCGGAAGAATGTTGAAGTCAGTTCTGTCGGTCATGCATAATTGCAGAATATAAGCCTCAAAAAAGATGCAAAACTCACCGTAAGTAGGCAGGCCGGGTCTAAGTTACATGAGTGGGTAGGTGTCAAGTCTCTCAAGTCTTCAGAAGTCATACAAAAGCAAATAATTGCTTAATAATCATGCACTCCAGTGAGCTGTGTGATGCGACCGAATCATTAAATTAAGTGAGTTGAACTTGAGAACTGAATCAGTTCACATGAACTCACCACTCCGGTTGTGAATCAACCAATTCTTTGAAAGGAACCAATTCAATTCGTGCAATTGCACGAATTGAATTATTATCTTTGGTAACACTTTAGAATACTGTAGTAGTTATTCAGTAATGAACAAATGAGAAACGCACATGGTAACGCACTAACATTCTAACTACTATTAACTAACAAGAAACTCTGATTATGAAGTCATATGACTTGACTCGCACGAGTCGTTTGGGCTGATTTTATTATATGCATTTTTATTTATTTTTTTTGTGACATAATCGATCACCGTCAATTGTCAATGCACGAAACAGTGTTTTTTAATCTATTTATTTATTTATTTATTTATTATAATTTCCATAGGCTACATGTGACAAGACAGATTGAATTGTAAAACAGAATATAAAACAGATAAGTTACATTTTTCATATGCTATTTATGTAGGCTTGGGAATGCTGAAGTAGTAAACCAGTAACTAATCCAGCCCAAGCGTATTTGTGCATAAACAGTAAAATCCTTGAGTATCAATTTTAATGTAGCTAATTCGCTATATAAAAATATAAGACCCCCCCCCCCCCCCCCCCATCTCTCTCTCTCTCTCTCTCTCTCTCTCTCTCTCTCTCTCTCTCTCTCTCTCTCTCTCTCTCTCTCTCACTCACTCTCTCTCTCTCCCTAGACGCAGCAGCGGCTTGGATTGGATTCAGTACCTCCCCTATGTGCAGCCTTACTCCATCATCACATCCCTGAACGTGAGCGGTGTAGCTGAGGAGCACTTCTTTAAAGCCCGACACTTCGCTGGAGTTGCTTCCCTGCGCGTCTGAGAGTCGGAGGGAGGGGAGAAGCATTCCCCAAAATCTCTTTTAACGATGGAGACCGGTCTTGGTGTATTCCATGGCGCTCACTTTACTCTTTCTACCTGGCTTATTCTTTCCTCCTTGTATGTTTTTCCAAATGTAAAGGCAGATATAAGTTGCGCGCCATGTATGTCGCCAATGCAAGTGAATTACGCAGGGGATGAGCATCTGCGTGACCCGCCCGATTCTGGGAAATATCCGAGACAGGATGAAAAGAAACCCAAGCTGATCACAGTTCTTTACCCGAATATTGGAGTACCCACTGGGCGAGAGGCGGATGGTTTTCCAGGGATTGCACCGAAACTGGAAAGAAACGCTGAGGGGATGAACTCCCGTGCGCCTTTGAGGAACTTCACCGAGTCCGATTTAGATGAAGAATTGTTTTCGGATGAATATGTGGAAAGTGTATCCGAATTGGAATCCGAGGACGCATCAGAAAGAGTCAAAAGAAGCGTGCCTGAGTTTCTGGAGAGCGCGCGGAGCGTTGATACCCGCTCGGAGGAGCAGAGAAAGACCTCCGGTGTGCGGGTGGGTGGACAGAGTAAACGCGCCGAAGTTCGCTGGAACAAGGATGATGAGCATGATGCCCGAGGATCGGATTCCAGACCAGACGAACCCAAACTGGCCAGCAGCACTTTTGCTCTGGCTGGAGACTCCGCGCACAACCACGCAGTCGTGTACTGGTCTGGAAAAAACAGCAGTGTAAGTCCGCAACATCCAGTACTTCTGTGCAATAATATGCTATTCACTTATCTGGTCCATGCTGTCTTTGTTTTGCTGCCAAGAGTTCTTGACAACTTCGCTGGGAAAACATGCGCATGTTGTTTTGACTCCATGAACCATTTATAATGAGCATTTCTCCAACGATCCTGAAACGCTCACCCTTCAAACATTCCTGCTGAAAAGACCATATTCATCAAATCTAAACTAGCAGATTAGACTGTTATTACAGGGATTTTTGGCCCTTTTCAGCTTGGCTAGGCTGGGAGACCCTCTTAAACCAGCTAAGACCAGCAAACCAGTCTTTTCAGCAGAGATGATCTAAATGTTTACAGAAAACACCTGCTCGGAGTGTTAACCACCTGTTTATGAAACATGAAAGAGATCAAGCACAATAGGACCTCTTGCGATGAGCTGGAATGTATTTCATAGTGTTACTTAAAATGATATTCACTGGCAATGATCATTTACGTTTGTAAATGTAGGTATTTCTAAATGGCATTCAGTTAAATCTGCTGGGGTAAAGTCAAATGCAAGATCTTTCTGCACTGTCTATTTTTTTCTGATGAAACGATTTGCTTGGAGAGCAGGTTGTTGGCTACAGCCTCCTGCAGCACTGTCTGTGTTTGTTTTTTTTTTTGTTTGTTTTTTTGGATTGGAGATTTTTGGATTGGCAGGATACTTTATAATACTTCACATCTCAATAATTCAGAGATACACAGTCGATTTTGTAGACTGAGGCACATGGGCAAATAAATGCTTCAAATGCTTAAAGTTAAAGAGAACTGGGAACTTGTGCTTAAGCATGTCTGCAGAGTATTGCCTGAATGTTTGGATTTTGTTACAGACAGGTGGTGTTTGATGATAGTGAAACGAAGAGAGATATGAGCGAGAGAGAGAGAGAGTCAGATTTTTTTTCAAACAGATTTTCATGTCTAAGCCATGTTTTGTATGGCTGTGTCATGTCTTTACTTTTATATTATTATATTCTATTATATTATATTAATCTATGTGTCTCAAGTCTCTCACTCTAGTTAAAATGCAAGACATGAAGCAACCTAAGCATTGTACAATATCAGGTTGAACCTTTAATTCATAATGAACAGTAATATTACTGCATAAAGGCAGATTTTGGGTTGAATGTTGCAATTAACAGCAAATGGAATTTTATAGAGAAGGGCAAGGTTTTCTTAAATTAGTTTGATGCATAGTTTTAAATAAGAAGCATTATTGGAACTTCCTTCTTATCATTAAAAACTTTTATTTTAAATGTGGAATATATGCGTTTTCGGTACAAGATCTATATAAAGTCTGAAGTCACTGATCAAGAATCAGCTTTCGCCTTTAGCTCATATAGTTAAGGTTTGTATTTGGCTTTAGGAAACTGATCCAAGACCAGTGATTTTGTCAGATTTGTCAGTAATTTGAAGCAACGTGCAGTGGATTGAGAGGATCGTTCTACCACAGGTTCCGTTTTCTCGTTTAAGCCCGGCCTGTATTTGTAAAATTATTTCTCCAGCTGTTATATGAATCAGAGTCAGTTAAACAATAAAATGCTCACCCTTAAAGTGAACCTCCTCATCCATTATTGTCTTTCTTTGTGTCCGTTTGCACACAAAAAAGTACAATAAATCAAAACAGATAGTCCAGCGTATTCGGGCCTTGTCTAGGTATATCCAGCTGTATTAACTTGTTAGTAGTTGTCAGTGAAACATTTACAGCGATTTTAAGCAGAGGTTACTGCCCGCCAGGTCCCGTCCCTCATCCCCGCAGCTGTAAACCTCCTATAATTATCTTCAGGACTGAAGCAGCCATTTTGAAAGATTTTGTCCTGTTCAGGGACTGCCTACTCAAGCGTGTTTTCCCTGGTTGCATGCCTCCTGGAGAGCTTTGTCTTCATTGGCTGGAGGTTTTATGAGAGATGAATGAAGTGTGCAAGGGCAGAATGTGTGATTTGATTTTTTCCCCCATAGCAGGTCCATGTTAAGTAAATCTCTTTTGCATAATGTTGTTTATACAAAAGCTTTTGTGCAATATCTGCAGGTTTCTGGTCCCAGCGAGCCGCTGCTCTTATGTAAGATAATATTTTTTTTCAGGAGGCACTTATATTAAACAATTTGGATGCATGACTGAATTTGCTCTATAACCTTTTGACCTATAGGTTTACGACTAAAAAAATACGTTTGTTGACAAATAATAATTGTCCCTATGGGCCTACATGTACATTTCTTTACAAATCAGAAATGTTATTATTATTATTCGTATCTATTATGTAATATTTTTTATTTTGTTTGACTTATTTTGTTTGACTTAATTATTTTATTTGTTTTTTATAAATGGATGAATTGGACCATTTCACAGCTAACGAGTCCCCAGTATACATTTGAATGTCTTTTAACACTGTTTAAAAAGCATCCCAAGATGAAGTCTGCTTCGACTGTTATATGTCTCATCATTTTAAGAGAAATTTCACCTTCAGAAGAAGTACTGACTAGATGGGGAAAATGGATCCACTCCACTGGAGATTATCACTGGTGTGTTGTTTCTTAGGCTAAATGTAATTTATTTATTTTATGATTCACGTGTCCCATCGTGCTTTTGATGTCATGCATGCAAAAGGAAAATAAAGCATCTTATTTGCATAAGATCCAACTTGTAAGCCTGGCACGCATGAATGGATTCTGATATAGTCCTGCTTCACTGAGATTGGGTCATTCTTATAGACCCCGTTGTCATATGCACCAAGGATTTCTTTGAAACACCTCACTGAAAGTCATAAATATAAGCGGTAAATGAGCTTTGCCAAATAGTGTTTCGCTGCTGTTATATTTACGCCGTCATGCGATTCCCTAAACATGGGGGTCAACGGCAAGAACTTGGCATTGGTTTGTTGGTTTAAAACTGGACGTTCCCAACAACAATCCCCAATAATAGTGCATGTTTTGTGTTTATCACTATATGTGGTTATAATTTATTTAGGACCACCTGGTTGTGTTTTTACATACGAATGGCTTCATTGGTTTGAAGGACAGTGGAGGTTCTCTGATATGGGAATTGCTTCTCTCATGGTGTGAATCTCGATTGCTTTGTGAATTGGGAAAACAGCATTGCAGCGTTTCACATATAAGACCTCCTTCACTCCTCTGTCAAACATCTGTTCTCCTAGTGTACACTCTTTATATAACTCAACATGTGCTCCAGAAGTCCTGCCTGGAGGTATTTGCCCTTTTGTGTTGAAGGATGTTGGCTCATAAATGGGATATTTACATTTAGGAGACACATCTGTCAGGTTGTCTTAGTTTGTTGGGAGGCAGGGTGGTGTTTGTTGAAGACACTTGTTGGGCTTGAATAGGGATATTGTATACACTGCTTGACTTTGATGGCTCTTTTAGTTGTTTCAGTGCCAGTGGGTGTATCCATTGCTCTTTGTAAACTTGCTCTTTATAAACTTTGATATAAAAAACGGCACCTTTTTAAAGTTGAAATGGCACCACTAGTGACAGAACAGAAGTGCTGTCTCTTTTTAGCACAGAAATTACTTGCCATTTAATGTTGAATTGTTTTGACAGGATTAATATAGTATTCAATTGTTGTTCATTTGGCTTCAAATGTATAATGCATTAAATGGATAAAAAGTGACAGTAAAGACATAATGTTACAAAATATTTCCATTTCAAACAAACACTGTTCCTTTGAACTTTTTACACATCAAAAACCCTGAAAAACTTTCATGGTCTCCACAAAAAAGCATATTAAGCATATTAACTGTTGATAATATTGACATCAACTTTGATAATAACTTGAGTATCAAATCATATTAGATCATGTGACATTGAAGATTGAATTAAATTCAGTTTGGCTCTCACAAGTATAAATTACATTTTAAAATATATTAAAATAGAAAACAGTTATTTTAAACTGTAATAATATATTTTTTTTAAATACTGTATTTTTGGTCAAATAAATGCAGCCTGGGTGAGCATAAATGATTTCTTTCAAAATCATAGAATCTTTCCAACCCCAACATTTGACCAGTGTATATTCGATTGTATAATATATTATTAATAATTATAATATTTTAGATACAGCCCCGACTTTTTTCAAAAGCATTTTAATATTTTAAGCCAGCCAAACTCATTTAGTAGCCAATAACTCATAAATGGCTAGGCAGATCTTCAACAACCTTGTGCACTCCTGAACATGATTCATTGCCACTAATGCATTGTAGAGAGGTTCGTTTATTTAGTGTGGATGCTAATTACTAGTAAAGGAGGCTATGGAATGTTATAAATAATTTAGCTATTCAAATGTAGCATATGCCCCCCAACCGCCAATTCATGTTTACACATTCGTTTCCCGGCCCTTTTTTCCGGTCCTCCTGGTGCGAGCTGGTGGTACAGTCAGGGGATTTATCTTCAGAATTGTCTTTGGAGACCAGGTTTTGGCTGACTTTCCATGATTTGTGAACAAAATCACACTCAGCTACCCCCAAGTAAAAGTAGACTCATTTGTTTTAGGATATACAATAAAAAAAGTGGGAAAATGTAAAGGTGGAGTGTTTTTTTTTTTTTATGTTACAATATTTTGTTCTATCCCAGCTTGAAGAGACAGATATAATTAAACCATATGTGCATTGATTTCCCAATCTCTCAAATGTATGTATTTATATATATTTTTTTATTATTATACTTTTTTAATTTTTTTATCAAAGTCGATTTGCTGATGCAAGTGGCGGAGAAGTGCTACAGATCACCTTTAAATATTTTAAAAGCTGTTCATTTATGGGGAAATCAACAATTAGGAAATGCACGATACGTTAAAACACTCAGTGTCACTGTCTTTTGTATTCGGAACTGCAAAAAACTTTCATTTCCTTTTATTCAACCTCTTCATTTATATGCCATTTATCTCCCTAATATTCAGCGCTCCAAGGTTTGTGTGCAGAGAGCATGCAACATCAACACATCCGACAAATCCTCATTCATCACAAAAAGCATCATCTACCCGGTAGATAATGGCTACATTTAGGCAGCTTGTAAACTGACTCTTCGCGATTCTCATCCGGTAGATTCTACCAGATGAGAATCGCGAAGAGTCAGTTTACAAGCTGCCTAAATGTAGCCATTATCTCCATTGTTGGGGAGACATAGTAGAAGGGCTGAAACCAAGAGAGAGACAAGAACACTCCGGCATAATCACACGCTTGGCCGCTGAACCAGAGCAAGCAACAAGGGTGTCTCTGCATCTATCTGTCCCCCTATGTTAATTACACTGATATGACAGAGTGTCAGATGTGATTTGGTTTCATCTCTGTTGCATTAAACACTTTTTCCCCACTGGGCTGCTCAACTCTCTCTCTCTCTCTCTCTCTCTCTCTCTCTCTCTCTCTCTCTCTCTCTCTCTCTCTCTCTCTCTCTCTCTCTCTCTCTCTCTCTCTCTCTCTCTCTCTCTCTCTCTCTCTCTCTCTCTCTCTCTCTCACAAACTGGCTGGATTTTGCTGTGCTCCGAGGTAGATTAAAAAACTCTGCTATGATATCAAATGCATATCTTGTTGAAATCACTTTAAATGTGGTGCTGTCAGATTCATGTTGAAGGAAATAGTGCTCTGGAAGATGTGTTAGGATTCAGGGAGCTCAAGTACATTTTGATCTAACCATCTAGGGATTCAAGGCTGGAATGATCCACAATGTTGTTCTGAACTTTCCAAAAAAAAGAACTATGTAAATAAATGAGTAAAAAAAAATGCAGGTTATTACAAATGAATGTCAAATAATAATAAATAATTTAAAGTATTAGATCATTTATAAGTATAATTTAGTGTGTTCGTGTGTGTTTGTTTATATATAATATATTATAGATATGCCTATATCTAGTCCAGTCAGGAAAATCTAGAGTGCGCAGGCTGATATTTACATGCAATCTGCAAGCAATCACATCATTACCGCATGGCACGAGCTGATTGGCCAATGAGATTGCTTGCTCAACATTTATTAGCTCCTCTGAACCGCTCCACCTTCCCTAGTTCGCCTAGATCTGTTAGTTTTAGCCGTCTGTCCTGAAAAAATCCCAGATAAAGTGTAAAGATGTAGCTCAGAAACATATCGCATGTAGAACCATATGAAAGTGGCCTAAATGTATTCGAGTAAACGGAATAACAAAAAGAAGTGATCAGCTACAGATGTGAAAGAATTCAGAATTGGTCGACCGTTTAGCCTATGCATCCAGACAGAGAGTTCATCTGGACCATGGTTGTGTCCTCTCTCAGGGAGAGTATACATGTGCCCTGAAAGTGTCTCTCCCACACACTTTAATCAGGGGAAAAGACGGATGAATAAGACATGACTGTAGACCGGCTACACACTCACAGTCAGCTCAAGAAACTCTGTACACTCGTGTGTGTTTGGTAGGGTCCTCGAGTGTGTTGCATGTTCATTTGCAGCAGCTTGTGATGCAGACTAATGCTGACAGATTCCTCCCTAGAACCAGCAGTCTATCCACACACTGTCTAATTAAAACTAATCTTCTAGCTTATCATCACTGCTGGCTAAAATCAAAATATGCTGCATTAACATTATTACTCTTTCTGACAACTTCACTGTTTGCTTTCTGGCAAGTCTTGTGCTTTTCTGGTCCAATACGCTGCGCACAAAACAAGTTGAGTGTACAGTTTCCCTTATTCGGACGGATAATGTGTATCATTTGCTGATGTGATAGTTTGCTTGGCCTGGGCCATGTTTTCTTTGTTTACATAGACTGAGAAAAAAGGAGATGCTTTGTCAGGGAATTTCTAATTCTGACTTTAAATAAATTATACTCAAACTAAGGTACTTTATAGTGCAACAATTGGGTCATTCTACAAACAAGTGCCATTTTTGCCCCCCACATGCATAGCCAGTGCCAACTTTTACAGTGCGTTGCAGTCAAAGATGTCTGTTATGCTTATTAAGCCAATATTTATTTAATCAAAATTACAGTTACATAAAAAAAAAATTTTTTTTGAAATATTAATATAATTTAAAACAAATATCTTCTATTTTAATATATTTTAAAAGGTAATTTTTTCTGTGATGATGGCAAAGTTGAATTTTCAGCATCATTACTCCAGTCTTCAGTGTCACATGATCCTTCAGAAATCATTCTAATATGATGACCTGGTGCTCAAGAAACATTTCTTATTATCAATATTTGTGGAAATGGATTTATTCAGGATTCTTTATTAAATAAAAAGTAAAAAAAAAACAGTATTTATTTGAAATCGAAATCTTTTGTAACAATGTAAAAGTCTGTACTGACATTTCAGATCAGTTCAAAGCATCCTTTGTGAATAACAGTGATAATTTATATATATATATTATTGGGAACACCTGTTCAATTTCTCATTAATGCAATTATCTAATCAACCAATCACTTGGCAGTTGCTTCAATGCATTTAGGGGTGTGTTCCTGGTCAAGACAATCTCCTGAACTCCAAACTGAATGTCAGAATGGGAAAGAAAGGTGATTTAAGCAATTTTGAGCGTGGCATGGTTGTTGGTGCCAGACGGGCCGGTCTGAGTATTTCACAATCTGCTCAGTTACTGGGATTTTCACGCACAACCATTTCTTGGGTTTACAAAGAATGGTGTGAAAAGGGAAAAATATCCATTATGCGGCAGTCCTTTGGGCGAAAATGCCTTGTTGATGCTAGAGGTCAGAGGAGAATGGGCCGACTGATTCAAGCTGATAGAAGAGCAACTTTGACTGAAATAACCACTCGTTACAACCGAGGTATGCAGCAAAACATTTGTGAAGCCACAACACGCACAACCTTGAGGCGGATGGGCTACAACAGCAGAAGACCCCACCGGGTACCACTCATCTCCACTACAAATAGGAAAAAGAGGGTATAATTTGCAAGAGCTCACCAAAATTGGACAGTTGAAGACTGGAAAAATGTTGCCTGGTCTGATGAGTCTCGATTTCTGTTGAGACATTCAGATGGTAGAGTCAGAATTTGGTGTAAACAGAATGAGAACATGGATCCATCATGCCTTGTTACCACTGTGCAGGCTGGTGGTGGTGGTGGTGTAATGGTGTGTGGGATGTTTTCTTGGCACACTTTAGGCCCCTTAGTGCCAATTGGGCATCGTTTAAATGCCACGGCCTACCTGAGCATTGTTTCTGACCATGTCCATCCCTTTATGGCCACCATGTACCCATCCTCTGATGGCTACTTCCAGCAGGATAATGCACCATGTCACAAAGCTCGAATCATTTCAAATTGGTTTCTTGAACTTGACAATGAGTTCACTGTACTAAAATGGACCCCAGAGTCACCAGATCTCAACCCAATAGAGCATCTTTGGGATGTGGTGGAACGGGAGCTTCGTGCCCTGGATGTGCATCCCACAAATCTCCATCAACTGCAAGATGCTATCCTATCAATATGGGCCAACATTTCTAAAGAATGCTTTCAGCACCTTGTTGAATCAATGCCACGTAGAATTAAGGCAGTTCTGAAGGCGAAAGGGGGTCAAAAACAGTATTAGTATGGTGTTCCTAATAATCCTTTAGGTGAGTGTATATACATGATGTATTACTTAAATTAGAATAATAAGTTGTTAACAACAACGTGTTTCAACCTTGTGACCATAATATTTTCCTTATTGAGCTATTTCCTATATCTAATTTTATCCTCACATATATTTAGCTTAAGTTAAAAAGTTTATCAAAGTGTCAAAACCAAGTCCTGCCCTACATTTTTTTTCTTGTTCAAGAAGCCATTTCACTCAGATATATGTCACCATAGTAAAGAAAAGACTCACAACTTCCGTTTCATGTCGACTTAAAGTTATTACATACATTAACTTCAAAGGTTTCTGTAAAGCTTTAAAACAATTATGAAAAGTACTCAAAAAAAGGTACTCCTTGCAATTGTTCAAGGCTGTGATGTAAACTAAAGGCTGCTAAAAGCCCAAACTTAATATTTCAAAAGGAAATACATCAATACAGGAGAGAAAGGTTATTTGGCATATTCATTTCAGTGTCACTGCTACAGTATAAACGTCTATCATGAGGGTTTTTTGTTGCACAGCAATGACCTAGAGCTGTTTTAGACTGTGAATTCGTCATAAAAGTGTTAGATAAAGTTGTGCGAGTACTGTAACCTACTAGTCTAATTATTTAGTAAGGCTAAACAAGCCAGAGTGGGCTGGACCATAAACACAAACATAGACAAATTAATTGGGTGTACAGTATAGGTCAAAGACAGAATAAAATTAATTAAATGAAATCGATTCTTGGATGCAAAATCTACAAGAGGTCAGTGTTGCCATAGTGATACAAGCACTCTTTTGACACACTTCTAGAATTTTTACCAAATGCATTTTACAA
Source organism: Tiaroga cobitis (assembly GCA_030578255.1). Taxonomy (NCBI): domain Eukaryota; kingdom Metazoa; phylum Chordata; class Actinopteri; order Cypriniformes; family Leuciscidae; genus Tiaroga; species Tiaroga cobitis. The sequence continues at coordinate 48,723,540 of CM060591.1, forward strand.
ACTACAGAAAGACCACACAGTACGCAGAGCTCTTCTTTTAGACCCGGGCACGACTCAAAACACAGATAAGTGCCTGAACCGCGCAAGATTCTGCTCTGCTGGACTCTTAAACTCAGCCCGTTTTCTCTGGCATCTGCAGACACCTAAGCCCACATATACAGAGACCTTTAAAGAACAAGAGCCTTTAAAAATTCATCTGCATTTTCTATTCGGCTCCTCTTGAGTTTCCATTAGGCCTTTCAAATCGGTTACAAAAGCATTAAATGTTAAAACGCAGTTCAACACCAAGGAATATTGACAGAAAAACACTTTCATGCTTCACACTTTATCACACAGTGTTGTTTTAACAAGAACAAATGGGTCATTTTATGAAACAAGTGGTTTTGTTTATGGGGAATTGATTGGATGGTTTTGGTTTGCTATTGGTGTGATGTCATGTGAGTGACAGGTTGTCCCCGCCCTTGAGCCAGTTACCATGTCATCAGAGAAGAGATGTCTCTACAACAGGGAGGGGAGGTTATTTTAATTAAATATAGCAAGGGCATTTGATTAAAAAAAACAACAGATAAATACAACCAAAATTCCATAAAAAAATAAATAAAAAAAAAGCAAGCATTGTCGTTTTTGATTTCATGGTGACTTTAATGCCTAATTGTCCACATTTTGTAGTTTAGAGCTTGGTGACAATGTAAACAATCATAAATCTGAGGTTGTTGATCTGAGGTTGAAGACTCTGAAACCTATGATCATGTTAATCACATGTTGAAGCATTAGATAAGTGGCAGGTGGGCTTTATAATTAAGCTGGAGTGTACATTCTCATTCTAGAAAGCATTCAATTGGGCAACAATTCTGAAAAAACTATGCCATCAATATTTTTGTCTTTTTTCATGCATTTAAGTCTGCATTTTGAAGGATGAACTTTTTTATTACATCCCTAGATTATTGTTAACGATTGATTGGTATGCTTTATTCTAAAGAGATTCTGAAGAGATTTTTTTTAACCCCTTCCCTCCAACAAGACAATTTTCCATAATCTAATCAATTCCCAGTGGATAGTCCCATCTCACATTTTCTTCTTGCTGTCCTTGTTTCAGTCCCCATGATTTTGCCAAGACATGTTCCTAGAAAAGCATTTCTGTCTAAGAACATAGTCCTAACTACATCCCTACCCCTAAACCTAACCCTACCCATAACTTCTCCCTAAAATCAGAGGGAAATGAGAGGTGAATAACACTGATGTAGAAGCACCTAACCCTGGTTGTAAGCCTAAACTTGGCATTAACTTTAAACTTGTAACTCAAATCTGATTAGAATGTTGTTCCAAGATCAACAAGTCTGTTGATCCAAGAACATATTTTACTTGGTGAAATCATGTTCAACATCCTGTTTCACCCAAAAATGGTGGAAAAATGGTGCACAAGCATCCTTTTACGTTGTTGACACAACAATACATTTGTCAGTAGTTTTGTTTTATCATGACGGTGTGTAAGGTTTCACTTGTCCACTCATTTCCCTTATTTTTGTCTTCTTCTTGGGCATCATTTCAACGACATTCCTATAACTGGTGGATATTAGGTAACTAGTCAGGTCACCATCCAAACAATTTCGAATGCAAGCAGATGCGTAAGTAAATCAAGTAAAGGTTTCTCGCTGAGAACATTGGCGCCTCGCCAACACTGTGTGTGTTGTGTGTGACTCTCGGATCCTAATCAACCTGATATAAATAATAAACAAGACAGTCAGGGCTTACTATATGTGGTTATTGCCCATCTTTTTGAGTTTGATAAAGCAGGGAGGAAATTGCTTTCAGCCCTTATTACATGTCTAACTGTTCATGTGCACCTGGAAGTTTCCAATCTCATCTCAACTCTGACTCTAAATTCAAAGAAGAGAGACAGAAAGAGAGTGATACAGTGAGAAAGCATGTAAGCATGTGATGAATGAAAGAGGTGCCAAAAGAAAAATGGAAGGTTGAGATAGCAAGAACAAGGGAGAAGAAATAAGTTTGCCTAGGCACTCAAAGGGCCAAGGATATGTGGGTATGTGTGCTTTATTGTTGCGCCCATTTAACATAGTCGCTGAATAGCGCTATAATTGTTCACCATGGTTGTTGCTATGACGATCCCGAGCATGTTTGCCAAAGGGAAGACTGTGAAAGAGTGAATAAAAAGTGTCTGATCCTTATTTACTGAGCTTAGTCCAAAAACACATTGCGGTGCAACATGTGAGAAATCACACTGGTTGGTTAACACTGATAGCTTTGCTAGATATATATCTGGCTGTAGTAAGCTGCAATATTGCCTTGCACACTTTTGTGTCTTTACCATTGCACTGTTAGTCTCAGTTCTCTGCGCTTAGTCATTTGAGTTCAACGCTCTCGGAATGCCATTAAAAGTTCATAAAAAGCATTTAAAATACATTTGATATGTGTCCAATCCTTTGAAGAAAGAAGTGTGGTTCCCATGATATCTAACAATCATGCCTAAAAGACACAGTAGGGCGGTTCAATTTGAGAGGACTCTGGAAATCTTGTTCACAACTGAACAATATAAGTGCAAATTAAAAGGTGGAAGAAAAGTGGGTAATTAAAACACACATTGGCCCACTTACATTTTTGATGCATGCTTGGAACCGCAGCGATATTAATTATCTTAAGAGCATGTTTTATTTGAGCCTTATCTCATTGTTACTGCCATGGCCACGCTTAGATGAATTTTTTTTGGTTTTGTTGTTATTTTTTTGTCTGGAAAAAATCCTCCGATGACGCAAAAATCGTCATTTTGCGCAATCTGAGGATTTTTTGGCCAGAGGCTAAAGACTACAGCCAGTAGTAGGGGCTGTCCCGCATGTTCTCAACCCGCCCATAGAGGGTGGGATCTCACTCACAGAATGTACACATAGTGTCAGACATCTTTTTTGGAAGCTAAGCTAGCAGGCTCTTGTTCTGTGGAGAAAGCTGAGTAACTTAGTAGGAGAAAGCTGAGTAGTAGGGGTTACCATTCATTCTCTTTTTCCCGGACATGTCCGGCCGCCGAGATACAAAATGTCCGGGATTTAGCTTTTGCTTTCTGCAGTCGCCATTCATTGTTTACATGCACACCTTTTGTTTCAATCTAACTGAATTCATTCCGATTGGTGAATCTGAATGTAGTGTTTACATGAACGCTAAACAAGTGATCGGTTGATGTGCGCTAAGAAAATTCCCGCTCCTCCGTGAGAGATACGAGACCGGTGCGTCTCACAGGTGTCTCTCATCAGTAATCACGCCACGGGCCTCGCGCCGTCTCCCGCGGCCCTCAGTCTCGTCCTGCTCGCCACAGTAAACATAATGAATGACGACTGTAGAACTTAAAAGCCGAATCCCGGACATTTTGGGCGATCTCGCAAATCCCGGGCAGACTCATCACGGAGACTCAATAGTTGCCTATTGTTTAACTACTACGCTCTGCTACCGGTAGGCGTGGCCTCCTAGGGCAGCGAAGCAAGTGCATTCTGGGAGTTGTTGTCTTTCATCCACATAAGCCAAAAATACATTTTCTGGCGTTTCTCAATCTACAAAGCTCCAAATTCAAAAATAATTTCACATTTGTTCTATGACCCCTTTTAAATACACGTTCATCTTTCCAGAGGTGAAGTATCCCTTTAATCACGACTTCAGAAGTAAGTTTCCAATAGGACGTGAAGGCTGCATTCATTTAAGGTTATTCTTTCCTCAAAGAAATACCATATGCCTTCAGAAGACTAGTGCATAAGACAGACTACTTTTATGGTGCTTATGTCCTCTTTGGAGCTTGACAGGTTCTGATCTCTGATTGTTTTCATTAAATGGAAAAGAGCAGTTCAAAACTTCAGATAAACTTTTTTTTTTTGCTCAAATTCATACAAGTTTAACAACATGAGAGTGAGTTTTGATGACAATTAACATTTTTGGGTGAGCTATCCTTTTAGATAAATATTTAACAAAATTCTGTCATCATTTGCTCACCTCACGTCGCTCCAAACCCGTATGACTTACTTTCTTCTGTGGAACACAGAATTTTGATAACTTGTTCAATTGAAGAAACAATAGGGTTTGAACAATATGTCGACAAGTTTTGATAACATTTTAGTTTTTGGGAAAACCATTACTTTAAATACATATTCATGTGTATTAGAGGTCAATTAATATTTACAGGGTAGCAGGACCTGACCTCTTCCGGTTGAGATTTAATATATTTTAATATGAATATCTAGATGGCCCATCTAATTAGCATACAATGGAACTGTGCAAATATGCAAATAGCCAGCTTTATAAATCTTTTAAAGAGCATAATTTTACGCTTTTCCAGTTTAAAGTTCATATTACCACTTATTATTCAGTGCTGAGGATACTGCCTTTGATTTCATTGGAAACCATTAAATGTGTAATTTTTCACCCTCCCTTCTCATTCATTTTAATTTGAGCATATTACAGAACAATTGGGCATTTTTGCTGTTCACAGTGTATGTGAATTAATTTAGGAAGCATTAGATGGAGTTCTGAGCTAAAGTTTGAGAAACGTTTCGCACATGTTTGATGATCTCTGCAATCATATTAGTAATGATAGATAAACAGCTGTTTGGTTCAGATCAATCAGGTTGCACCTCTCGTCATTTTTTTACACTGAAAATTGTCGTTCACCCTCCTTTGTAAAACTCGTTCTCTATACGAACACAGAAAGAGATACTGCTCTTTTTCATATCTAAAATGTATGTCGGTCATGTCTTATCTTGTCTGGGTGCCGACTGAACCAGAGCTTTCCTAGGCTTTGGTAAAGTATTATCTGAGAAGCGGCTTAGACCTTTCTTTGTGAGTGTGAAAATAAGTCTGTGTGTTACACTTTTGAGCAGAGGGTGAGCGTGTGCTGAAATGCAGCTTCTCTGTGTCTCCACCAATGGAGAGTTCATATTATGTGAGCGCGACCGGCACAAGGGCCCAAGAGGTCAGAGCTGTTCTACTGTATGGACGTGTGTGTGTGTGTGCTTCTGTGTTATGTACATGCCAATGAGCAAAAAGATGACCTCTTGAGCTCTCGTGGCTCATTGGCCTGCACATAACACAGATACACAAATACACATCGGCATTTCTCACTTCCAGTCTTTCATACTGTACTTGCAGTCTTTCACACACCTTTTTTTTTTAAATATAGTATTTCAAAATATTTCCTGTTTCCATAACAATATATTTGATTATATAAATACAGCTTTGATGAGCATAAGAGAATTCTTTCAAAAAGATTCGAACATTGTTAAGTTTGGAAACATTACTATTTTTAACGATACAAAAATACTGAAACAACTGTAATATTGTGAAATATTCTATTTTAATATACTTTAAAATATCATTTATTTCTGTGATGCAATGCTGAATTTTCATCATCATTACTTCAGTGTCACATGATCCTTCAGAAATCATTCAAATATGTTGATTTCATACTCTGTTATTATCAGTGTTGGAAACAGTTATGCTGAATAATAAGTTAAAATGAACAGCATTTATTCAATATAATCTTTACTATTACTTTTTATCAATTTAACACATCCTCGTCGAATAAAAAGTGTTAATTTCTTTAAAAAAAAAGAAAGAAAAGCCCCAAACTTTTGAATGGTAGTGTATATTGTTACAAAATATTTCTATTTATAAAAAAATACATCTTAAAAAAAAAAAACTTTTTATTAATCAAAGAATCCTGAAAAAAGTATTACAGGTTATAAAAAAATATTAAGCAGGCCAACTGTTTCCAAAATTAAATAATACATCAGCATATTAGAATGATTTCTGAAGGATCATCGGATGAAGACTGGAGTAATGATGCTGAAAATTCAACTTTGCACCACAGAAAAAAAAATACATTTTAAAATATATTAAAAAGAAATATATTATTTTAAATTGTAATATTATTTCACAATATTCCTGTTTTTTCCCCCAGTATTTTTGATCAAATAAATGCAGGCTTGATGAGACTTCTTTCAAAATCATTAATTAAAACATAGTAATGTTTCCATTTAGAGGACAATGCACGAAAAATATATTTTCATGGTTGGAGGTCAGGATTCTTCTGTATTTCATTGATTTTTAATGTCATGCAGTGTATAATATTATTCTCATATTATATTCACCTAACTTTTGTGTTTGTTAAAACTCCACATGGAAAGGGAGAATTATTTCTCGACCTATTCAGAACGCTTCCCGTGGCTCATGCTCTCACAAACACACTCCGCTCACGCAGACACATCCTGAGGCATGAGCTCACATGCTCACTAGGGGGAGTGTGTCGCTTGAAGCTGAACAGCCGGACGCATTGTGCGGCAGTGTGTGTGCTCATATCTCATTAAGTGTTGTGATGGTCCTTTTTTTGCAGGCGTCCCATTTTCTACACCTACTGAGCTGTTAAAATAGCTCCTCTTTTTGATGGAGTCGCTCGGGCTGCTTTTCTCTCACATGCTCCTGAGACCAGTTTTCAATGCAAGTAAAAAGTCAGTGTGCTGGCGGAGTGAAAGTTCTGTGCTGTGCTTTCACAAGAAGAAAGACATTTAGCTGAGCTCCCCATAATCACAAGGTTTATAGGAAATGGAGAAAGAAAGAAGCAGCATGTGGCAAGACTCAGAATGCAGACAACTACTACAGATTTAGTCGAGTTCAAAGCGTTCACGTCTAGCACCACATACAACAGAAACGGCAACAAAACAATAACCGCACCAAAGCATTCTGGGAGCGGATGGCAATTTCCGCTCTTTAGCGGTGACGCTCGTGGCTTGTGGTTCTTTCGCTGCCTTCAATTGGTATGTTTGTAATATGGTTCATTAGGATTTGACGCCCAAATTCAGTTCGACATCACCACGTTTTTCCACAGCGGCTCTAATTCATGTCGACACGAGTGGCTCAACCAAAAATCCAACGTAGACAAAACACAGCGAGAGGTTTGTTTCAGAAATGTCAGATCTTCTGTGTCACTGTCGGCTCTGATGCAACAAATACAATATTCATGAGCTTTCCTGGTACTCGAAGAGTCCTGAGTTGTCAACATGGGCTCAAAGGCCACTCGGCTGTTTGATCCCCTTCCCTCCATCCCTCCCTCCCACGGCGTGGGATATGACAGACTTAAGGGCTAGAGAAAGGCTGGCTAACCAATTCCTGACCCCCAGAAAGTGCTTCAGCGATAAAACTGACTGGTATCACTCTCTTTTGAGAGAAAACTAGCTTAAAACCATGAATTTCCATGGTTATTGCTTGTTTTTCTGCTGGGGATACCAGCATCCAAAATACAGCATATGTTGGTTACCAGCAATGCCTGTCTATTTCTATAACATGATCATAACTTGTAACTGTAAATGACTGTAGAAATCTGTTAATGGGTTAACTGCAAGTTCCTTTACTAATTACGGTAAAAAACTGTAATATATGTAATGGGTCATTTAGGGCCGTCCCAAACATGGGGTGGGGCTCAGTACGAGTCCGGTCCAGGGGGGACTGTCCGAACTCATAATCATTGTAATTCTGCAATGTGACGTGTTTCTACAGTAAAATGCTATTACAGTTTTTGGAAAAAGTAATCTTATCAAATCTCTTAAAAAAATGTATCCCTAAAAAATATATACAAATATATGGGAGCTTGTTTCACCACGGAATAAAACAATTTAAGAGATAATTGCGATCTCACAATATTTTATCTCACAATTTCCGACTTTTTTTTTCCCTCTGGATTGCGAGATATAAACTGCAATTACGAGCTATATTGCGAGTTTATATCTCGCAAACCTGAGAAAAAAGTCAGAATTGTGAGATGGAAATTCGCAATTGTAAGAAAAAAAGTCAGAATTGTGAAATAAGTTGCAATTACCTTTTTCATTTTTATTCAGTGGCTGAAACAAGCTTCCACACAGATAATATATATATATGAAATAATATGATAATACCTGTTTTGTACAGGTAAAAATAACTGGAAGTGGACGACAACGGAAGCCTTGCACATTCAAGTTATAAATGGCCACACTTGTTGTTACGTTAAAATATCATTCGCATGAAAAAATGTAATCGTGTATTGAAGTATCTTGAATAATGCAGAAATAGTTATATGAGCTGCATGTCACCAAATCAACAGTTTGGCTTAGTGGTTAGCACAGGAGTGAAGCTCATATGAAGAACACATCCAGCTTACAGCCCTGTTCAAAAGAAAATAAATATTTAAATTATATTTGTGTTTTATATTGTTATGTAGAGCAGAGCACTCGTATTGCCAAGGTCATGGGTTTAATAACTAGAGAATACATGCTGATAACATTTTTACTTTGAATAAAAGCAATTGCCATAAGCCAATTTTCACCTTTTGCTGCATGGTCAATTGATGACAGTTATGAACTTATTTACACCTGGTTCTCCTAACTAACTAACTAACTAACTAACTAACTAACTAACTAACTAACTAACTAACTAACTAACTAACTAACTAACTAACTAACTAACTAACTAACTAACACAATTTTAGTTTAGTTTTCAGGGTTAAAAATGACCTTGACATGTTTCATGATATTTATCTACAATATTCAGTTATTGTTGATGACATCAAATCATTTTTTGCAGCCTAGTGGGTTGCAAAAAAAAAAAAAAATGTTATGCAATTTGTGGTGTAAGCAACATTTGGTTGTAGCATCTCAAGGGCAAACATATATCTCCTAAAATCTTCTGTAACGTTAGCCCAACTGGACAGATCTGCAGGCTGATAATGTGATCTGAATCCGAAGGGAAGTTAACGGCTGTGCAGGAAAGATCCTGACGAACATATGGAGACTTTGCAAATACACAGGAGCAATGGAGCTATCATTTCCAGCATCAATGCACACAGGCGGCATGGGAGAGCTGATGCAGCCAACTGTAAATGCTCCGATCTGCATGCTCTGTGTTTGTGTTTGTGTTTGTGTGTGAGTCTGTGTTTACATGTATAAGGGCATACAAGATACAGTCACAGTGTGTTCAACATGCATACAATTACAGAAGTGACCACTCACATGAACTTACCTCTCTCTCCTTCTGTCTCGACTCTCAGGCTTCTGTGTTTTCTAACATCTAGAATAATAAGCTCTTTTTTGCCTCTAGATGCAACTCACGTGGAAAATCAATATTTTTTATCCAGCAAATCTGTGCAGTGTTCCCGTGCACTATCTGATCTATCTGTAATTACACATACAAGGCATGGAAGATTTTACAATTTGTTTTTTTTTTCTGCTTTAGTTGGAATACTTCACCCTTGACCTATGGAGCATGTCAGGAAAGATAATCTTCACTCATCTTTTCGGGCTGCTCAGGCTATTTCGTTGAATCTCACAAAAACATGGCCAGGTCACATTTCACCCAAATTCTAAATGTTAAAGTCAAGAAAATGAAGCCCATTAAGAACAATTTCCCCCCAAATTCCCATGATCGTAATGCATACTGACGTTTTAAGAGTAAATTCCCAAAAATCGTAAGGATGATTCACATATTTCGCATAACCTTAATGGAATAAAGAAATAAAAAAGAAAGTTATGCATCAGTTATTGTTAGCACAATAAAGCATGATACAATTTAAATAATATTATTTAGTGCTTTACATTGAGAACTGTCATGAATGTCATAAAATAGACTTTCTTCATGTAATATAAAATCTTATTTCTCTTTTGTGCTGAAATATGAGAGAGATGTTACCCATATGTTACCCAACAGGTTTCATAAGACTCACCCATTAGAGAGTAGAGCGTTATTTCTGAGGATTTGTGATATTGAGGGCCCTATCTTGCATCCAGCGCAATTGACTTTTTACACCGACGCATGTATCATGCACCCGACGCACAGCGGACTTTTCCCTCCACAGACTAACGTCGGTAAATTAGGGAATGAACTTGCGCTCCCTGGTGCTGTTTTGCAGTTTCAGAAAATGTTGGCGCGTTATTCAGATGCTATTTTAAGGGCGTATGCATTGGCCATAATGTAGCGTGTGCACAACGCGCATACACTTTGCTTCTCTCATCTACACAGACGCTGCAGTTCCCATTTTTGCAAACCATACATAATTACAAGAAAAAATGTTACCACACGAGGGAAATCATTGTGATGTCCATGAAGATGTGAAAAAAAGGCATAAATCTAGCTTACACATTTACCCAAATTATTATACGCCTGTTTAACCAAATCCGCCATTATAATAGCAATCCGCCATTATAATAGCAATCCGCCATGGAACAAGCACGCCTGCTTTTAAAGGGAATGTGAGATGACGCTCTGATTGGTTTATTGCACGTTACGCCCAAACCACACCTCTGAGTAATGTATACTTCAGACCAACCCATTTTAGATTTGCGAGACACGCCCACAAAGTTACTTTGTGTTTGTGTTACTTGCGTTTCGCGTTTGATACTTGCGTTTCTGATCGTTAAAATAGGGCCCACAGAGTGTAAGATGGGAAATCATGAAATCAGTGACGGCTCCTGCAAAATCTCTCAGGGGGGGGCAAATGTTTGGATGATTGATAAGGATAAGGTCCACCCATGCAATGAATAAATTAACAGCTTAAGCATGTAAAGGCAACTTCACTACTTTAATATTAATGAAAAATAATGACTCTCACAATAAATCTCATTGTTTGTTTCTATATTCACTATTATTACACTGCTTACATCACATTACTCGCTTAATACACTGCGTTCGCCATGACGTTGTTCAAGTTCAACTGGCCTCCACTCGTGAGATGTCCCAAAAGTCTCTCTTGCTCTCGTTCTCTTTTTATTTTTATATTTTTAATCGCATTTGATAAAGATATTAAAGTAGTGTTTCATTTTTTCTTGTTGTTCAAATTCAAAATTGTTTTCAAATATTATTTGTCACTTAATCTTAAAGATTTTTAATCGTGTATGTTTGTTCCCACCAATCGCTGCACAAGTTAAGGATACGTATGATGACGTAAGCACGTTAGTGCGAGCCGTCCCTGAACCCATAGAGAATACATTGCAGTGCCTCCAGTTCGAAAAAAAACATCTTTGAATGTAAGTCTATGGGAACACACTGGGGGATTCTCAGCAAGAGTGAAATCGCCCAAAAAGAGGCGGTGCTCCATAGAACGTGACATGACGCTGATTGGACTATATCCAGACAGTGACGGCTAGCGTAACTCTGAGGTTGAATGAGATTGTGAATGTAATTGAAAAAGTCCCTTTCATTCACACTTTGGTGGTGCGTCGCCCAATCGCCCTAATGAAGAAACCGCCCTTGCATGAAACTCTAGATGGCACAGGCTAATACCTCCTTAAAACAATCTGCTCGCTATCACACAGTTCTCTATATGGCGCAGCTGATTGGTTCCTGCTGTATCAGTAGCCAATGAGCTTGCTGCTCAACTTTCAAATACTTGGTCAGCGTTTGCTGTCGCATTTTGCAGTGCACTTCAGAAACCCTCTACCTTCCCCAGCTCCACCTGTATAGATCTGCTACAGGTAATGTATGCTATATTGTACAGCAGCAGCATGTATACTTGCTCACAGCAGTGTGTGATGTAAGTATTGGCAGTAGCATGTCCCATAAATGCTCTGCAGCAGCAGCAGTGTAGCAGATCTATTCCACCAAGACCAAACATAGTAATATTGTCATTTCAATTAACCTGCCAAACACTCAGTGTTGTGATGAACTGGGTTTTCTCATGTCAACGTGAAATGATCACACAACCCATTTTGCTTCTCTCTGTTTCAGAGAGAAATAAAATATTAAATTAGAAAAAAAAAGTAGGGCAGACTAGATTTTTTTCCAGCAGTAACCGACTGTACTTTTATAGTGAAAAGTGGTCTCAACAGGTGGTTAGTGTTGAAGGCTTGGTTATATCAGTTAAAGAAGGTGTCCTTTTTTTTGGAATAACATGCACCAATTATTCACAAAAAGATAAGAAATGTCTATTAAATAAATGGATTTAGACAATGTAGATTATATGCTGATTTAAAATCTCCTGTTCTGTGACCTTGAGAAGGAACATCTCGTCTTCTATCCTCCATCACAGGCCGGATGAAACGCTCATAAACCCTATTAAAGCTCTTGGCTACACTTGACAGGTTCTAGTTCTCAGATATGCAGATGTCTCATCCTTCAGATACGAACATGATCAATTCTATCATCTTTGTAAGGATTTTTTTTCACTCCGTTTATAACCCCACCTGGAACGCATGCCACTCTTGCGCACCTTATCAAAATATTTTTAATATTTTATATCTCAATCAGGACTTTATGATTAGAACCATGATTCCCTCTTTTGCTTCATTTAAGTGAGCAAAGATGGTCCGTTGAACCGTTTGAGCCTTTAGACGTGTTTTCATTAAGACTAAAATGAGAATTCAAATAACTAATTTAATTCAGATTTAAGGCTTAATTAAAATGAGACAGACTTTCGGAGTCAACGGAATTAACGAGAATGCATGTTATTCTGTCGGGGCATTTTATAGTCCAGCTCTGTGGCAATGATTTTCAATTCTCTCTCTCTCTCTCTCTCTCTCTCTCTCTCTCTCTCTCTCTCTCTCTCTCTCTCCTCTCTCTCTCTCTCTCTCTTCTCTCTCTCTCTCTCTTCTCTCTCTCCTCTCTCTCTCTCTCTCTATCTCTCTCTCTCTCTCTCTCTCTCTCTCTCTCTCTCTCTCTCTCTCTCTCTCTCTCTCTCTCTCTCTCTCTCTCTCTCTCTCTCTCTCTCTCTCTCTCTCTCTCCCCTCCTCCCTCCCTCCTGCCAAACCTGACCCAGTCCTTTAGAGATATGCACACATCAATTATAACGCTGCATTAAAAGTCAGTCATGCCATATGCACCCTCTTAGAGACTGACCGGTCACTCCCAAATCCTCCTCAGGCACTGATCCTATCAGAGTGAGGAAGAATGAGGAAATGTTCCTTGAAATGGGTCAAAAGAAGGAAAGTTTTCCCCTGTGAGAGAGAACAGAGCACAGGGCGAGAGGGGGGATTTGGGAAAAGTAGAATACTTTGAGGACACATGAGAGAGAAAGCTAGGATTTACTTCTGTTGCGACATACTGTGTTTTCTGCCTATACTATATAGTAGGGAAGTATGCGATTTTGGATGCAGAAAAGAAATGTCACTGCAAGTGGGAGGGGGAATTTCTTTTAATTAAAGATAACGAGGGCACATGATTTTAACAAAATAATGATGTGCTCAGATAAATCATTTATAAGAAATACTGTAAAATTCCGTAAAAAAATAAGATTGGTCAATTTTGATTTCATGGGGACTTTAGCGAAACAAAGCTAAAAGATTCTCCTCAACATCTGACTGAGGCTTTCTCTCCTTCAGAGTTTGCCTGGCTTGCAGGTGTTTTTGATTGGACAACCGTTTATGCCCTGAAGGTTTGTATGCGGTAAAATTAAGCATATACTACGGAAAGCTTTTTAATGTGCATAGGACTTTTTTAAGGATATGAAAAAATACTTTTTAAAACATAATTCTCATACGGGCTAACCTGCACTGTAAATTACTGACAAGTGCCTGTGCATCTAAATATACCACTCTTTCCCAACATGTGAAAAGGAGAGGTTTTCAAATGCATTTATCATTTTAACAATATAATGTATATATATATATACATATATATTTGAAATCAAAATGGACCATTCTTATTTTTTATGGAATATTGCAGTATTTATTATAAATGATTTATCTGTGCACATCATTATTTTGCACATAATAAATTCATGTGCCCTCGTAATCTTTGATTTAAAATAAATTCCCCTCCCTCTTGCAGCGACATCTCTTCTTTTCTATATATATATGTGTATATACAGTATATATATTGGAAATTATGCAAGGGGAAAAAATAGGATTTACTTTGAAACAATATTCACTCAGATATTGCTAGTAAATTTCACACAAAAAAAAATAATACAAAGAAATGCCAAATCACAGTGGACAGGTTACTGGTACGATTATTAACAAAACAGTGAATTTTTTTTTCTTTCTACACTACTGTAATAGGAGACAACCTCTTTGTTTTGCAGCCCCGCACAGTGGTCAAGTGCCAACAAGCAGAACAGAAACGCTCCAAACGCATGCTCACTTTCATTGTTAACATCGTGATTGCTTTGAATTGGATTCTATGCTTTGACTCTGTAGGTTGTATTCTCTTATCTGAAGTGCCTACTCTTTAACATGGAAGGTTTCTTTGCTCTGCTGCTGATAGGCAGGCATTAGCTCTCTGAACGTGATCAAGCGGATAGATGTACTGAGATCCTCACGGCTGGGCCGTGTTAGCGGGGCTTTGATGACATGCTTATCTGTTGACTCTCGGGGGTCATTGTGGGTGATAAAAAGGCCAGGGTGTCCCTGGAGAGATGAGGAAGATGAGACTGTGAATTCTATCCACCTTTCTAGCTAAAGGCCCTGTGGTTTTCACAGAGAGCGCAAACATATCACAACAGCGTGTAAAGAAGCTGATGTTGCTATTCAAGTGTTTATGCTTCTGTGCATTTCTCCATCTTAAAGATCATTGATTAGTGTCTGTCCATCTATCGCTTGAAAACATTCTTTAGTCTCCTAGGCGTGGTTACAATGGAGGTCACAAGAACCTGTAAAACACAACACTGTAAATGTAATTCACAGCACATATCTTTCTAAGAATCTTCCCTAGAGACATTTCTCATAACAGCAAGTTTTAATCACATTATGACCATTTTGTGAGAAGTTATTCATGCTCATAAATTTAAGTTCTTGTTAAAGGAGGACTTATTATGTTTGGGGACAACTGTGATGCCTCTATGGAAACAAACAAAACGTTAATGAGTTGTTGAATCCTTTCAATCAAATTCTGTTGAATTAAACTTATTTTTAATAAAATGTTGACATATTGTATGATTCAACTGCAAGGAAATGTGTATTACAAATTGAAATTATACATCAGTTAAATATTTTAGGCTTATACACTGAAAAAAATATTTTTCAAAGTCGTATATAAAACGAAAATTATTGGAGTATGTTTGACCACAAAATACAATTTTAGTCTTTCTATTTTAGTTTAATTCAAAGTGTACCTGCAGTGTTGGGGAAACTTACTTTTAAAAGTAGTAATTACAATATTGCGTTACTTCCTAAAAAAAGTAACTAATTGTGTTACTTAGTTACTTTTTAGGGAAAGTAATGGGTTAGGTTACTTTTGCTACTTTTGCGTTGCTTTTTCTCACCTTCCCATCTCATTTTTTTTAATAACAAAAGGTCCTTTCACACGAAAAGTTAAATCAATAAACCTCAGGCTAAATGAAATGCAAATTCACGCCTGTACAGTAGAGGGCGCTGCTCAAACAAACATTTCACTTGTGCTTCCATTTTGGATCACAGAAGAATAGGACACAGGAGAAGAAAATAAAACACTCTACCTGTGTCCCAATTTTGGATTGACATTAATTTCTATACCTTAATAATCATAAAATATACAGTAGTTTTTTTTTTTACTGAGTTTGATTGAAGAAATGTGGTTTCATTTAATCTGGAGTCATTAAATCTGAATCAAAAACTACACTGAAGTGTAATTTCTGTTTTAATTTGAGTTCAGATTGGTTGACTTCAGAGAATTGAACACCCCATATTGAATCAGCTTGAACATTAGCTTATTAAATTGAAATGCATGTGGGTTTGGGGAAATAACATTTCATATCATTTTTTTTATACATGTGTTATAACTGTAACTCATAACATTCTGAACACAGCGAGCCTGGCACTTCGAGCGTGTGTTAGTTATGCTTTATTTATCCTTTGTTATGTTGCCCAAACAAAATGAACCCTCCATTGGGAGGGTTTCAGAGACAGGATGTGCCCCTCAGGGGTTGCATTCTAATGAGACCTAAATAAATATATCAGCACATCATTAATTGCACCAGAGACCCCACAGAGATGAAGCTCGCCTCCGCGGCACAATCATCTCTTCTCGCTGTGCTATGATTCATTTAGCTCAAGATTCACCAGTAGGGTAGACACTGCAGGTTCTGGAAACTGTGTTTTGGGTTTGATGATATAGTGTTTTTTCCACAACCAATCAAATATTACAAATATCACAAGTGTGAATATGTAATATAAGAGCAAGCATTATAGCTAATATTCCTCTCAGAAGTTAAAGGGATAGTTCACCCAAAAATGAAAATTAGCCCATGATTTACTCACCCTCAAGTCATATGACATTCTTCTTTCAGACGAATACAATCTGAGTTATATTGAGAAATGTCCTGGCTCTTCCAAGCTTTGTAATGGCAGCTGTTTCTGTTTTGAAGTCCATAAAAGTGCATCTATCCATCATAAAAGTGCTCCACGCGGCTCTGTTAATAAAGGCGAAGCGATGTGTTTGTATAAGAAAAATATCCATATTTAAAACTTTATAAAGTAAAATAACTAGCTTCCGGCCAAACGTACATATGGATTCCACTTAAGTCTAAGCGCAACTTTAGACATCAAGGATGACTTGAGGGTGAGTAAATCATGGGCTAACTTTCATTTTTTGGGTGAACTATGCCTTTAAGGTATAAAGAGTGAATACAGAATGCAAAAAGGGTAATCATTCACCATATCACAAGGATTTGAATTATTTAGCCATCAGATTTCATGAAGTTTATGCAGGTTTTATTGAATTGTTTTACTGAAATTGATCTTCCAGAGTTGAATATAGCTGAGAATATTGAGCATTCTGTGTCAGTAGCATTGTTAAGTATTCATTGTGCGCTTTGTGAACTCTGCAAAAGTGCAGTGTATAGGTAGGGACAACATCAGACAAAGCGTGAAGCCCTGAGTCAAACTAATCAGTGATCTCAGCGCCTAGACATTCCCTCTTTCTATTAGCGGCAAAAGAGACCAATTAGTATTCCTGGCTTGAAACAGGACAGGGCTGGGAACATTTGGCACTGGATCTGACCGAATGTCTAAAGTCTTTCATTTCAGGCTCATCCTCAGGCCAACTGTGGGAAGCTGTACTGAGGATCAATACACAGGCAGCATCAAGCATTTTCAATTTCGGCATATGTAACTTTCAGCTCACGTAAAATTAGCAAATGGTTCTCATCCACGAACTAAAGATATTACTTTAGCATCCTTAAACATTTAGTGTTCTTAACCCTCATGTTCTTTTTGAGATTTGAGTGGCCCATATGTGCTTTCGAGGATGAATCCTTTTTTGACTTTTTCTAATCGTTAATTAATTATATTCAAAAAAAAATTTACTTTCAACTTTTGCTTTAACTTTCTATGTGAGAAGTATTGCATTGCTTATGTCTTGGGTCTCAGATAACTGTTAAATGCAATTAATTTTCATTTAGGGTGAAGCCAATGGCAAAATTATTTGTATCTCTATGGAGGGAAAATGTTCTTTATAGTAGTAGTTGTAGTTGTTTACTTTTATATGTTTTATATTATTATTTTTTCACATTGTGTTTTTGCTATTCTGAATAATGGAAAAACATTGGAGGACCACAAAGTCAATTTCAACAGTGTTTTTTTTTTCTTCATGCATTTTGTCCATGTTTTATGTGAATTCTCACTACTCAAATGTAGTGTTGGGTAAGTTACTCTAAAAAAGTAATTAAACTAGCTACTATTTACGGTGGCCGAGACAGCTCAACGCACTGCAACTTAAGCAAACACTTGCAAATAGAAAAAAAACGCGTGCAAATAGAAAAAAAACACATGCAAATAGAAAAAAAACACCTGCAAATTAAAAAAACCATCTTCATCTGTTTCACACACGTGTGCTCCAAATACAGAAACGCGCTGCAAACGTTCACAACACAACCAAATACAGAAACGCGCTGCAAAGAACACAGACCACAAAGGAAATGTTTCCAGGGGAACCAAATAAGTGACGAACCCGGCTGGGACGTGCTTATTGCTCGTGAGCTTCCCTATGCCCTACTCCCTTCGAAGGGCAGACGGCAGAGCCATTAAAGTGGGCCTTTGGAGTGAACAGGGCTAGTGTGCTGTTAGGCAGCCGTGTGGAGCGCACTTGATGAAGGAGCAACGAAAGACAACGTAATTCCTCATTATTTTCACCTGGGATGTTCCCATGACAACGCAGCACGGTGTCCATCAGCTGGTCTTACGACAGATATATAATGCTGTTAACATAACGGATGCAAACACATTTTTATTTTTAGTTTACAAAAAAGCTTTTAAAATATGCGTTATATATCTGTGTGTCTCAACTTTAAAAATTGTGGACCCTACATTACGAAACTTTTCTTTATGAAAATGTAATAACATGAAACAATTTGTACAGTGTAACTGATGTATAGATAAATATCTTTCCTTCATGTTTTTCTTCTTTAACTTTTTTTATTTTTTTATTTTAGTTTCCAGCTCATTGTTCTTTTCTCATTTGTATTCTGATGGCATTGAACATATTGTTAATACATTTTGTACATTGTATACAAGTTGTATGTCATAATTTTTTTTTAAATCTCTGTATGTTTTGCACAAATAAATAAATAAAGTATAATTTGAAGCTGTAAGCACCAGCACCCATAGATTTATGGATATCTATGCCAGCACGTCCCAGCCGGGTTCGTCACTTATTTGGTTCCCCTGGAAACATATCCGTTGTGGTCTGTGTTATTTGCAGCGCGTTTCTGTATTTGTGTTGTGAGCTTTAATTTGCAGCACGTTTCTGTATTTGGGTTGTGTTGTGAGTATTTGGAGCACACGTGTGTTGTGAAACTGATGAAGATGTTTTCTTCATTTGCGGGTGTTTTTTTTATTTGCACGTGTTTTTTTCTATTTGCATGCGTTTTATTTTATTTGCATGTGTTTTTTTTCTATTTGCACGCGTTTTTGTTTCTATTTGCATGTGTTTTCTTCAGTTGCAGCACGTTGAGCTCTCTCGGCCACCGTAACTATTTACATCTTCGGTGTAATTATAGATTACTATACTAATTACTCTCTCTAAAAAGTTACTAATTACTTTCTTCATCCCTTATCAGTCTCGACCAGTAGCAATGAAACTGCTCTTTAAAAAAAAAAAAAAAAAAAAAATATATATATATATATATATATATATATATATATATATATAGGCCTACATGCATACATTTTAACAATAAATATTAAATTTTGATGTTAAATCCACTGTTTTATATGGAATTGTTCTAGTCTATACAGTAATTAATGCAATTACATCATAACTGTAATTAAATGATAGAAAAAAATAGGAATCCCTTACTTTACTTTTTCGAAGGAAAAGTAATTAAATTGCAGTAATTAATTAGTAATGAGTTACACCCAACACTGCTCAAATCACTCCTCATTTCACATATACCTGTAATCATGCTGTGATTTTTGTAATAATCCACTCTTCTGGATGCGATTTAAAGAGGAAAGTTAATTTGTCCAGTAAATTAAATCGGTCCTTTTAAGGAAATTCAATACACCTCGAAAAGGAAGGGAAAAAAATGAATGGTGTAAGACCACCTGCAGGTTATTGGTCATTAACTCTGGCTCTCCGAAGACTGCTGGGCTGCATCGATATTGGTTAATATTGCCCACGGCTTCAACAGGACCTTATGCGCTGGGCTGGCTAGCTGTGGCGCTAATGTATTGGCTAAATTATTCTCACAGCCCACATAAGGGAACGAGGGAGGGTTACAAAGTGAGTGCAAGTCAAACTGAACGAGTTTGAAGCTGTTGCTGAAGGGATGCAACACAGCAGACATTATGGTGAAAGAAAACCACTGTTTTTTTCTCTTTCAAAGCATCCACCCACATGCTGCGTTTCTCATCTATGCTGTTTACTCTCCACCCTGGATGGTATTGTGCATTTTAGACCCCCTAATGGTCACATTTTCCTTTATGTGTCATGTTTATATATAAAAAAACAAATGTGCCATTTTATTAATGCCAGTGGCTGTTAAAGGCCCATGAGCTGCAGGTGTACCGAAATCATGTTAGCATCACCTCGGTTATGGCCGCTAATAAAGCTAGCATATGTGTGAGGGAGGGGTAATTTCATAAATATGACTGAACCAGGCCAAAACATCATCATAAAATCATTTAATAACTTAATTTTATAACAAGGCAAACCATTCCCATTTTAATTACCTTGTATAATTATCTCTGAGCTGAAATATAGCATAGAACCAGTCAAGATATAAAGTAAATGTCGAACTTATTTACGATATGGACTGGTGAGTTGACTGAGCATTTTACATTTACATGAATGTTTTTAGGAAATGCTTTCTTGCTAAAGAAGCTCTCCTCACATAGAAAAGTTGCACTCAACAAAACCCAGGGCCATGAGAAAACGTTTGATTTTGTAGGTTATTTGTATGGAAACATGCAGGTAAATAATTCAATATCTCACCCTTTTGGAACAACATTCACATTGGGAGCGTGCCAATGATGCTTTCAAATGCTGCAGTTCACTGTAAGAGGTCTTGAGTAAATTTCGAAGAAGGCTAGATAAACTTGATGGTGTTCTGAATTTGACTGGTTCTGAACTCACAGGTGTTCCTGTTGCTTCTGCCACTGAGAAGTAATTGATCGTAGAGGCCAGACTGGTGTGGGCTTGTGTGATGAAGTATTGAATGTGATATGTGACAAGGGGGGGCTGCAGGATTCTGGTTCCATGGTGTGAACAGTCATTTTTGAGAAAAACCTCAGAACATAATTTGTGTTTGTTTTCGCAAAAGTATAAAGACAGACTTTACGTGGTTGTGAGTTTGTATTGATGTTCTACATACAGATTCGGGCACCACTGTATATGGCTATTGGAAACCCTGTAGGTTAAGAAGATTGAATAGTAAAAGTTTATCCAAAAGATGAAATGCTAAACCAGAGAACAGCAGTTGTGATGCTGATGCCTCCTAGAAGACCCCCAGAGCACTCTGGTCGTGGCCATAAGCAAGGATCCAGTCCTCCTGCTCAGGATGGAACAACAGGCTGAGGATGTAGAAGTTGAGACGGTATTTTTGATAGGTGGCGCCTTCATCTGAGCTGATGAGCAAACTGCTCTCCACCTCTGGATCTGTCAGCAACATGATCTGAAACACAGACAAGAGGTTCTTAGTCTCTACAGTTCCTTCACTGCCCCTCAGAGACCAAATGCCTCAGCTAGTGGACGTGATGAGCTCCACCTGTGATGTTCTGTCTACAAACAGACATTGTTGAATGGTGAGAGATGGCAATAACAAGACCAGTGCATATATGTTTGCCTCATTAAAACATATTCTGTTTAACTAAAAAAATATACAAAAATAGTCACAAATTACAGTTATGCAATATATTACAATATACAGTATTTATAAAACGGTTATTTCCTATCCTTGATTCTGATTGGTCAATAGCTGTGTTATATTAGAGAAAACAGCTATGCCGCTTCACCCAACAGTTCTATGTATCACTACACAACACCCCTAGCAACCACTCTTAGCAACGTAAACGTGTTCGCAATGATATTGTTCATTGAAGATAGTAGAGTATTGTGAGAGATCGAGTAAGAGAGTGTACCTACATTTACACTAGATATAGCATTTTCCTTCAGGTCAGTCCTATATTCATAATAAAAAATCTGTTTGAATGTCCGCTGTGATATATTGCCCTTTTAACAGTTAAGGGGTTTTCATGTAAGACTAACGTTAGTCAGACTCATTTGTCAGTTGTGTCTTGCTTCTCCGTGTTCACAAGTTTCAATCCTTTCAATATAAAAGTCTTCTCTACTGACTCACTCACTCATAAAGGCAGTCTTTGTCGCCATCTAATGGCGAAATAATGTAACTTCTGTTGCTGTTCACGGTCAGGGACTATTTTTTCCAGCGGAAGGATGGCTTTTAGTGATTTTACTTCATGAAAGTTGCATTGATACATATTTCTTGGCTTTGATATTTGTATTGTGTGGTAACCGTTTTATAAAAGCAATGAAGTACTAGAGGCTAGTGCTGTATCGTGAATAAGTCACGCCTGAAGGGCGTTGTTATAGGCACGACACGAATCGATACAGCACAGCCTCTCGTACCTTATTTGTTACATACGTGTACCTAAGAAAGTAATATAAGGTAACTGACGTTACATGGGTTAAGGTTAGGTTTAGGGGTAGGTTCAGGGTTACCAGTTATTGCAAAAACCATAACAACATAGAATGTGCATGGGGAACAGGACTGTAAAATAAATAGCTACCTCAATTTCAATATGAAAGAATAAATATATGGGGTTGAGAAAAGTTATTTGTTCCAAACACACAGTGTGTAGGCAGTGAATTATTATTATTATTTTTTCAGAGATTGGAGCGAATGTGTGCTCCATAATTCTGCCTATAAACATCATCTCGTCCTTTATCCACTTTGGCAGCCTTGTCTTCCTCCCAAGGCGTGTCCAGGAGGTCTTCCAGTATAGTCTTTGCACAGCAATATTATCTTGCATGACAGTCGCAATTTACAGTTGCTTGGGCATGGCAAACTGCAATCCATCAGATGATTTATTAATGTTCCTCAAACAAAGCCTCCACCTTCCTGCACTCCACCACAGTCTGTAAGGCCTTAGTTTCAAGCCTCTCTTGATCATCTGTTTCCGTTAAATAAACTGTAAAAATGGACTCAGGTTCATGTAGGTTTAAATTTGTAATTTAGCGTTTATTTCCATTTTATTTTCAATTTGTCTTTTCAGTTTGGTGTTTTTGATATAGTGAAGAGTTTTCTAGTTAGGTTATTTATTTTTAGTACTGTTTGTTTAAAATGTTTAACTGTGATCAATTTCACATCACAGTCTATTGTTGGTTATAGTTTTGTTGATATTTTTTCCCCAGTGGTTATTTTTTTATTAACTCTTTCCTCACCAGCGTTTAAAAAAAAAAAAAAAAAAAAAAAGTTGCCAGCAAGTGCAAGGATTTTTGATAATTTTTCACTAAATTTCCATGGCTCCCAGAATATTTTGTACGAATATCTGAACATACAATATATCAAAAGAAAGAACAGGGAAAAGAAAGTGTTTTTATCAACACTTGAATAAGTTTCATAAAACTGTTTTTTAAGACTTGCTTTTATTAATTGTATCTTGAACACAATTTTTTTTCTTACTGCACTGGCATTTTTTCTCTCACTTTAAAGCAAGTGGAAACAAGCATTCTGAGAGTGCAGTAAGACAAAATACACTCATATTAAAAAAAGTTTTAATATCTGATGTAAATTTGATTCTCAAGTAAATATACAATCTCCACTGTTAACTCTTAAGGGTGATCTTGATTTACATATACAGTAAACCTGGACACAGTCAGAACCAACCTGGTCTCACAAGTAAACTTGCCATTTATAGTATGATAAACCTCAGAAATACAGGCACTGCACAAATCTGCTGAAAATCAATGGCTAGATTACAAGGAAAATGTCACATTGCTCTGAGCCTTTCTGAACTTTGTGTCCTCTAATTCTTTTGCACTTTTTAGCCCTTTTCTTTTTATTAAGTGACCTTCCCCCTTGTACAGGAACATTTTGGTTTCTCAGTTTTCCCCCAGTCTTTAATTTCTTCACCAATCCTGAGCAAAGTATGATATCTGCCTGCAGCTAAAGGCTAAACATCAATGTCTCCACAATTTGTGCAAAAGCTTTTGATTATGAGGGCATATTCTCTGTCCGCTTCTGTATGCACCCTTATTTCCAACAATTAGTTCCTAGTGGCTGTTTTCAATGGGACAAAATACAGTAATAATGAAAGAGGGAGGGAAACGCATAAGATAATTTTCCCCTTAACTCCTTTTCTCTTCTCTCTCTTTTAAAAACGTGAATCAGAGCTGCAGGACGTGCTGAATACAGGTTGAAAGCATCCACACAACAATCTCCCGAGTTTCTTCTCATCATCTTTGGACCTTTTAGTCTATCTAGTGTCAGATCATAGTCGACTGCTAATGTCAAACTTTCAGAGCATCGTCTCTCTAAAGTCCAAATGTTAGAGGAGCAGCATCAGGGGTGCCATTTAAATAGGCTGAACATAAATATTTAACAGAGCTGGAGCTTAGTTAGATCGTCTCTGACAAGACCCCTCATTAAATAACAAACTGAGGATTTGACTACGCCAAAGTAGGTCTTGTCTGATTCTGAATCTAAATTACGCTGCTGGTTTCATTCAACGTGTTACAGAGCTAGCGCTTCCATGAGACATTGTCCCTTGAAAAGAAAACCTATTATCAGTAGTGTCTGCTGATTCTGAAGCACAATGTTGATAAAAGGCCGTTGTTAAATGTGACTTTGCTCTGAGGGAATTCTCAAGTGGGAACGGCAATGTTCATGTGTTCCAATTACAGTTTTCTTGCCACGAAAAGAAGCGCTGAAATGATTGTACTGGAATATTTAGACAACCTAAGTGGTTCTTTTCAAACTTTCCTCTCTTAGATCAATTATTTCTGGATTGTTTTAAGCTAACCATATGCATTCGCTATTAGCAAACTTTTTCCTCTTCCAAAACGTCAGTTAAGATCGAGCTTGCACCTCAACCCTTAAAATCTGGCACCTATACATTGTCACAGAAAACTTTCAAAGACCCCTTTGCAGGCTGACTGCAGTCAAGAGAAACTGATGGGAAAGTCATGTTCCAACATCACCTATCAAATATAGACGAAAAGTGAGAGACAAGTGGAGGAGCTGTTTTTGTGTTCCACCAATTCTAACACAAGGCTTCTGATGCACTCTGTCAAAAGTGTTGAGAGTTTCAGGGCTCTGTGTGCACAAATTTTCAAGCGCTGGTGGTTAATTGGCAGTTCGGATAAGGTCTACCCCACATAGCGGGGACAGCTCAACAGCTGGAGCTTTCAGGGGATAGAGAGGGATTTGGGCTTTTGTTTTATCTCTGTTCAGCAGCTTTAGTCCCGTGGGTCATTTTGAACTCTGTGATTGAGGGCAACTGATAGGCCATAATCAGTCAGAAGTACTTTATTGAATGGATTTTCAATTTGTGATCGGATTGACTTTTTTTTTTAAAAGGTATGCACTGCACTTTAAATGAGAAGGGTTCAGTTAATATGCTTAACCTAAAAAAAATGTTTTGTTTGATTTTCAACTCTGCTACTAAAGTTTGGGTCTGTATACATGTCAAAACCCGGATTTGTGCATTATTATTAAATATTATGATAAATCTAATATTAAATCACATTAAATAATACTTTAAAAAAAATTACCTATGTTAATTTAAAGGGGGTAATTTGGCACCAGAAGTTTGCTAGTTATTGATTTCCCATCACCAAGACTGCAATTATTTGATAAAACACAGTAAAATCAATCATGATTTCTATGTGACATGGAAAACTGGAGTAATGATGCTGTAAATTCAGCATTGACATCATAGGAATAAATTACAATTTAAAATATATTAAAATAGAAAACAGTTATTTTAAATTGTAATAATATTTCACAATATTAGTATTTTTACTGTATTTTTGATCAAATAAATGTAGCCTTGGCAAGCATAAGAGTATTTATTTCAAAGGCATTTAAAAATCTTGATTACAAACTTAAACAATTTGGATTATATTTAAATATATTTTTGGAATATATTTGACGGTTTGGCATATATTTAACAGTTTCTTCAAATAACTGGTAACAAGGTCAATTAGTTTGAATACAGTCAAATATTAGGTGTGTTTAAAAACTAGTTTACTATTTTTTTTAATGCCTTGTCATCCATCCACCCATCCACCCAACCTACCTTCCTACCGTACCGTACTGTACCTACCTACCGTACCTTCCTACCTACTGTACCTTCCTACCGTACCTACCTAACGTACCTTCCTAGCTACTGCACCTACTTAGTGTAGCTTCCTACCTACGTACCTACTGCACCTTCCTACCGTACCTTCCAAACTACCGTACCTTACTTCCAACCTACCATACCGTACCGTACCTTCCTACCCACCGTACCTGTTGCACCTTCCTACCGTACCTTCCTACCTACCGTACCGTACCTTCCTACCTACCGTACCTACTGCACCTTCCTACCTACCGTACCGTACCTTCCTACCCACAGCACCCGTTGCACCTTCCTAACGTACCTTCCTACCTACCGTACCTACTGCACCTTACCGTACCTTCTTACCTTGGGAAGCTTGCTTATTGTGTTTATTGATCACACAAATATCTATGAATCATCTTTGGGGGTTTCCTGTCTCTAACTCTGTCTCTTGTATGGCTTTTGGCTTCAAAGTCCATTCAGATCAACCTGTTTGTGAGTGGGTTGGTATATTTAGTCATAGCCAATTGTTTAGGCCTCATCTTCTCTAGAGGAAGATGCTTAGAAAGCCAAAATCATTAATTAATTTATTATTAAGTATGAAAATGGATGAGTTCACTACTTGTTGTGTTAACGTTTAAAAGCTCTTCGCCGTCAGACCAGTGTATCAGTCTCAATTCTGCTGCTGAAAACGTGTCAAAAATAGTTTATGTGACTATCGTTTCTAAGAGATCATTTTGTTCTGT
The DNA here is from genome assembly GCA_030578255.1 of Tiaroga cobitis. Lineage (NCBI taxonomy): Eukaryota > Metazoa > Chordata > Actinopteri > Cypriniformes > Leuciscidae > Tiaroga > Tiaroga cobitis. The sequence goes on from CM060591.1 coordinate 48,749,983, forward strand.
CAGATATTGCATAAATGTGTGCATTAAGTACTTTTATATGTGTAGACACCTCTGGGTGTATAAAGTCATCCTAAACCTGGGTTTTAGAACAGACTCTTTTATCCCTCTCAGCTATTACATGGATCATTACCCCAAAACATGATACCATGTGTCATGCTTCATTTTACTGACACTTGCCCTTGGAGTGAACCTACAAAAAAACTGTAAAACTGATCACCTCACTGCACAGTAAGCTTCAATGCCGGTGGGTAAGATCAGGTGGAACTTATTTTTTTTTCTTCTGATTAACCGTTGTAATGTATGTCTCAACCTAGCAGATTACTCTAAGTTTAGTGCCTGGGCAAATTTAAAGCCACAGTAGCACTTTTCTCTTACGTTTGACCGGTAGTATATGTGTAATATTTTACCATTTACATAAGTGAAAGAAAAACAATTTAAAATAAATATTATTGTTAATAATTGCAGATGGTGCCATTTCAGTGTAGCATGTAAATAAGTATTTTAGAATGGACAAGCACTGATGATGTTTTCAATCATGACCAAATTATAAGCAAAGATATAGTGCAGTCTGGCTTAAATTTATGTTCCAATCTGTCATGAATTTTAGCCAAGAAATTCATACAATCTGACAAGCAACACTTCTGTCAAAAAAGCACAGTTTGCACCCAGCTTCAGTCTCGGCCTCAGATGGCACGGCCGTCGAGTATCCACGGTACGCTTACTGACCATCTGATGCATATTGCAAACAAAACTAGAAAGCACATGTGAAAATAGAAAACTGCAACAAAACTTTTGGGAGTTGGAGTCAGTCTTCCGAGACTAACACACGAATTTATATTACAAATGCTTGTGAAAGAACTAATGTAAATTTGAGTTTGTAAGATTTGCAGGTTTATGGTTACTATAGAAGCTTTTTTTCCGCCACAGAATAAAACATTTTAAAAGATAATTGTGACTTTTTATCTCACAATTGCGAGTTTAGCCTTTCTGAATTGTGAGATATAAACATCTCAGAAAAAAAGTCAGAATTGCAAGATTATTTCTCGCAATTGCGAGTTTATATCTCCCAATTCTGACTTTATAACACGCTATTACTACTTTATATCAGAACTGCGAGATGTAAACTCCCAATTGTGAGAAAAAAGTCAGAATTGTGAGATAAAAAGCCGCAATTACCTTTTTTATTTTTTATTCTGTGGCGGAAACAAGCTTCCATAAGTTTCAAATCCTTTGAAAGATATTCTGTTTTTAGAGGCTTTTAGTAGCAAGTAGCCTATATTAAAGAGGGGGAAATGCGATCAGGATATTATGTGAATTTGTCAGTACCAAAATATTTATTTTTCAGCTTGCTAAGCATCACTTGACAGCATGTGCCCTTTTCAAAACACCTGGGATTCATTTTTGCTTTTAAAAAACCCATTCAGCACCTCTTTCTCTTCAACTGCCCACAACCATAATTGTGAAAGCACAATAAAGACAAAAAAAAAAACATGGAGATTTGAACTCAGAATGAACAAGTATTGCCGTTCCACATGACGTACAGCCTATGTAGAGCAATCTAGTCTGCACTGTGACAAATTATGCTAATTATCATGCCACTTCAACCCAATGCATCAAGGCAGTTGATTAGCGGTGAGTGAACTTTATGTTCCCTTTCCACTTGCAATAATGCGCCAATCGAGCCGAGCGCCACAGTGAATCCACTGCATGTCCCCGTGATCATTAGTGGCTAGCAGCTCATGCTAATTGAGTTTATTCAAAACGTCTACCTTATCAAATATGTATTCACTGAAAGTTAGAACAAGGTGCATTGACGCAATGATAGTGAAGGCTATCATTAATACTTTTATGTATATTTGCCATTAATATTAGATGGTAATAGTAATTGTATTAGTAAAAAGGGGTTGTTCATTTTCAATGTTGCTAGTGTAGCCTATGTACCAAGCCTGATTTGGTTTGCATTACACATGCAAAGTCATATTCTCAATTCCATTTTCTCCTCATCTTCATAACTTTAATTAGGAACCCAGTGAAAATGAATGGTTGTGAGTGTCAGTTAAGATAAGAGTTGTATCAACTGACATGGCACTAGCTCAGTCTCTGAAATCTCATTAGTTTCTACACAGTTTCGAAGGATCCAAAATTGTGGAAGTAATTAAAAAAGTGACTTTGAAAAGATTTTTGTTTATTTTGCTGAGAAAGACCCGGGGCCTCATTTATGAAGACGTGCATATAATGATCCTACATGTAAACGTGCATCAGTTTCCAAAATGTTCATGAACAAAATTGAAGGAAAAAAAAAAAAGCGTGGAAGGTTTCTATACAACGTGTGTGATAGCCTATACGTGTGTGAATTAACAAATATTATTATTATTATTGTTTTCAGTAAGTAATTTCATGATGTAATTAATTCAAAGCTCATTTGCTCATTTATGCATATAATTATATTAATACATATTGTGATTGCCTATTTATCTTTACATTATCATATTGTAATTGATGTTGAATTTTTCGAATTACTTTTTTTTATGAGCGGCAATAATTTTGTGCACATGCTCTTTAGTTGATGGATGCATAGGAACATTTTAATATCCGTTTCTGCCTTTATTAATCCAGATCTGTTCCTCTTTTTCAACTTTTCGATAAAAATCAAAATTTAAAGATCGCATATGGGTTTTATAAATAGCTATCCATCCAAAGTTGCAAATTTAACTTATGCGCAAAATATCTGTAGTAATAATAATGGAAGTTGCTGTAACCACTATGGCTCTTTTTTCCTCCATTATAAATGTCTTGTGTCTCAGAGCGAGCAGACGAAACACAATAAACGCTGTCATGTTATTTTGCGTTCGGATGCTACAGGCTAGTGTTTGGCAATGCAAGCACGTGAGACGTTACTGAGAGAGGGAATTAAACCAAATCATTTTGATGACAGACTTTGGCTCAGGCATTTCGAAATGATCAAACCAACATTTGAGATGATGTCCGATGAAATCGATCCGCTGGTTAGTCCAGTTATCCAATCACATCCACTGTTGGGGCAAAGTCACAGAGTTTTTTTTTTTTGTTGTTGCGCATAGAGGGATTTATTCGGTAAATGTGTTTTCATTGTAGTGCAGACTCTCCTCATATAAATGCATAATGATGCATTTAAAGGTTAATGGCCTAGCGTATATTTCTAAAAGTCCACATTGTTATTGCACATGGAATATAACACGTATAACATTAAATAAGACAGTTTTTTTTTATCAGGTTAAACTTTGATTAGTCACTCAAACCTTTATCTGAACCTCTCACCGTCGGTCGCACATATCCGCCATGTTTTGTATTTTTTTAAAACACTTTTTACTTGTATTTGTAGTTCCTCCTCCAAAGCGCAGTGGGTTGTGGGCAACATTAGCCAGAGTGTGCACGGATCCACACTTCGAAAATAGTAGACTTCTGGCATCCTCGTTTTAACATGCTTAGGGACACACTTATTTTAATCTTACTGTTTAGGATGAATAGGATGGACAGTGAGACGCAGGGTCATGTCTTCTTATCGGATAAAAAAAAAAATCTGCCTCAATTGAGCGCAGAAGTTTTGTATGCGCATTATTAGGATTTATGGACATCTTGGCATTTCCAACCAGCGTTTTTTTTTTTTTTTTTTGATATCCCAAAATGCGCATAAAAATAGGTTGATGGAAACATATACCAGCACTAACCTGCATAAACCAATCTACGCCAGCATGAAAACTTATGAACGCTTTTAAACCCTTGAAAGTATCATATGTGTAATGTTTTGCATGGGTTGTTGTGAAATGTTTTTTTTTTTACACCATCTTTCTCAGCATTAGGGATATATACCGTTCTTTGAGACCACAATGTTCATGGCTCATTTGTTTGTAAGCACATCAATTTCTAAAGCCATCTGTGTTTCGTTTCAGTGGAAAACTCCCTGAGCGCTCTCTAATGAGCCTAGGATAATAAAAATGTTCCTGTAACATTTGCTCTTTTTTTTAAATGGCCAGAAATTTTCCCTTTCTAAAATATTCTCATTATTAGAATTTATCGCTAATGCTGTGGTTTTATTGAAACTGCTTTCCCTGTAGAAATTCTGTTCAATGTTTTGTAGAATTTTTGTTTTTGTTTTGCCTAAGGAGAGCGGCCATCAGACAAAGTTAAATAGTAAATTGTTAAATAGTAAGATACTTAAATAAAACTTAGTCTATACTAAATGACAATTCTGAGCGATACACTTTTCCTCTGGGTAGAATAAGGCAGGGAAGATGTAAACCTCAGCATCTTTGATGAATGGGAAGGAAAACATTTGATTAGCGTCTATGGATGTAAGATACCAAAAGCTTATCAGAAATTACCCTGTGTTGCAGTTGATTGTTTCAGATTATGTTTTTAAAGAAAACAGCGATGAATTATATTACTGTATTATTGTTGCATGCAGCACACTTACAAAGTTTGCAAAAGCCCCAAGTTTTTTTCTTCCATAAACATTTCTGCTGGTGTTAAATTTAATTTTAACAAGCCCATAACAGTTATGCATCATGTAGCAAGAAAGTATTTCCATAGAAAACACTATTTATGGACTCCTTATCTACTTTGTGCAAGCAGGACCTGAAGTGCATTTAGGCATGAAAAGGCACTGGGTCTCGTAGCTCCGTGTAAAGCGTTTTTTTTCTTCTTTTTTCTTTCATGTAATGGATTCATTACTGTTCTCTTCAGATCCAAGCCTGAGGCAGTGTTTAGTCACTTCATTAAAATGGGATACAAATGGATGCCTCTATAATTTCTGCTTCATCTGAGTCTTAGTCTGAGAACATGGTACCCGCACGACCTTAAGTGTTCATACTTTATACCTTACAGTAAATGCCAAATGTATATAATAATAATGTATAGAGGAAAGGGGGGGGGGATTTAGATGGGTGGCTACAATTTGATTTGCCAACTCAAAATTTTAAACTTTGTTTTAGACCTTTAATAAAACCATATATAATTGGCTTTTAAATCAGAGCAGGGAGCAGTGTCGAGAGATGAGTTAAATAGCTGCATTTATTAGTACAATAAAAGTCAATGGGGTCCAAAGCATTAGCGAAACCTCACTGACTTTCATTGTACGGACAAAAGAATCCTTGACAAAATGAACCTCAACTTGTTTTGTGTTCCACAGAAAAGTCATACAGGTTTAGAACAACATGAGGGTGAGTAAATGATGACAGAATTGAGGTTGAATAGGTTTTCATTTCATTATTGAGTTAAATTGTGGTGGTGATCAGGCATTGAAAATGGTTGTTTTTACTGAGTGGTCGTTGCGGCTGTCATTAGTGTTGGAAAGCGATGGCAGCAATCAATGTGCACAGCTCCCAGACGTCCAATCTGCTTATAAATAACTTTTTGTGTCCCTGCTTCTGCTGCTGATATCCACTAACATACAGCTGGAGTTTTGGTTAATAACATTGACTGCCAGATGTAGGTGGTGGAATCAGGTTGGGCACCCCTCATAGGCCATCCCAGCCAAAAAAATTGGGATACACCACTAGAAATCACACAATTTTCACATGATTTGTCATTCTGTTACCATGTGGAAAGAAATGTGGATGTTCAAAAAAAAAAAAAAAAATCACTAATCACTTAATTCTTAATTTTGGAGACCCGAGGTTGAATGACATTGTCCCACCGTCTGTCCACCGTCTGTCCCCAAATTCAGTGACTTTACCTTTGTAGAAATGCATGGTGTAATGATGTCTCTTCCATCTGCTCTGGGCAGCAGTTTCCAATGCTTTTCGTCCTGGCATGGATTGGAGGAAGCTGGTTACAAAAAGCCATCTTTGAGCTCTAAATCCAAAGCATTGCAGTTTGCAGATGAACAGTTTTACAGATTTTCTCCCAGGGAGATTGACTCAGAGACTATAGGACAGACGTTTGGCATTATCTTGAATGCACGGCTAGACATGCAATAGCCTCTAATTCTGTTGATCTTGTTAAGTTTCTGAAAGCATAAATGTAGCTTACATTTTAATGCAGATAAAGCTTGTTGCTTTATGCTACAAATCAAATCAAAGCACATTAACATTGAAATTTTAATGCTTTTTCAGGGTTTGGAGAGCAATCAGCTGTTGTGGTTTAAAAAAAAAAAGATTGACTATGTTTTAACTGCCTACCTATGGACTACAGTAACCCCAAAAGTTATGCGCACACTTAAATCAAACTTGAAATGCATGAATGTTATTGCATTAAAGCAAACAGTGGCATTTTATTTTTTAGAAAAAAAGGCACAATTACAAACACAATATTTTATCACTTTTTGACAAGTTGAAATTCATTATAAAAATGGCTGCGAAAAGCTATTCCTGAGAGAACGGCTAGCATCATTCGTTTTCAGATTTAGTTGATTATGAGTTCAAGTAAATTACACTACATACACACAAATCAAGACAATGTGGGTTGATGAGATGAAAAAAATGTTGGACACTCCACCGTCAGGTTCAGAATGTGTGAAAAAGAGGCTAGAGACCATTAATTCAGCATACTGAGACTCATACTGAGAGGAAGAAGCATGTCTAATTGACAGCCTGTAGTTTGGACCATCTGTGGTTAGCCTGTGGTAAGTAAAGGTCATTTGGGTAGGTGGAGGAGAGAGAAATGCGGAGATGTACCATTGAGTGGGTGTACTGACTGAAATATATAGGGCCCAGAACATAGCCCTGAGGTATACCAGCACTGAGAGGTTAATGAGGATGGAAAACCTGCTCTGTGAGGCACAGTGAAATTCATCAATGGAAGAATAAATGTAGGGTTGGGGATGGAATAGAGGTGGGTTGTGAGGGGATGATGGGAGTTGAGGAAATGCACTCTAGAGAGTTTTACATAGTCTTTGTTTTCCATCTAACAGTGTATACATTTTCTGAATCTGCATTTTTATAACATTAATAATGGCTACAAGTCTTTTCAGTCTATTACGTGGAAAAATATTCACCTTAAAGGTATTAGTAATAAGTATAAGAATATTAGACACTCTTTTACAGCATATGGTCAGATGTCGTCTCTGCAGGATGTGCTTTGCCAGAAGATATGCAATCTAATTAATCCAACCTCTCTTCATAACTTCCTCTTGTATTGCAATAATTGATGTATTGCAATAATTCTTCAAAACACACGCACATATACACACTCTCACATGCACAAAACTTTGATGCATTAACTGACAAATATATACTGTATGTGTGTGTATGAATAAATAAATAAATAAATAAATAAATATATTCTCTGTAAATTATATGGTAATTCATAGGTTTTACTGTACAAAAAGGTAACTTACAGTACAAAAGGGTAACTTACAGTTAACCAATTAACGTGTTTCTACTGTAGTATTTTTACAGTATTTTTCTGTAAAATTACAAACATATTTTACAGTACAGAAACAAGATAAATTTACTTAAGCAACATTTAGATTATTTTAGATTAGATTTTGTACATTTTGTTTTCTTTTTCTGATTTTTGTATTTGTCTATACTTATCACTTGTTTATACTTAGAAAAGTGACCAAATATGCCATTGCACAATGCCAAAATACATACTTGTTAAAGATACCTTCTCTGAAAACAAATGTCAATATTAAATTCAGTGCTGCTTCTGCATATGCCACCTGAGCAACTGCCATTGAGATGAATGGAAAGGCTAACAGACTGCAATGGAAACCAGAAGACAAATTGGACAAGGATTCATGGCCAAGAATATCCTGCATCTTGGAAAAACCAAACATTAGAGACATGATGCACACACACACACACACATACAAATACATAGATGTCATTGTTTATGGTTGCCAAAAACTAGTTAATGAATGCCTGAAGTATGATAAAAATGGACCAGTTTAGCCAAAGGAAATATTCAACCTTTGTGTTCAGTATGTCTGCAATGGTTTACATTCAGTTGTTTGTGTTATTTCAGAGTGTCTTGTTTTGAGTGCAGACGTCTGGAAGGAAGGTTTATATGCCCTCTAACAAGACAGTATAAGCTATCTGATACAATGATTTTTTCCTCATGTTGTTTTCTGTTAGATGGCAAAGGCATGTGGCATATCCCTGTCTTAATGAAACATCCTTGTTTTAATGAGCTGTATTTTGTTTATTTGTCCTTCTTTTGACTTTAAGTGCGGTAAACTAAATTCCTCTCACACTAATGCTTTATATCAGTGGTTCTCAACTGGTGGGTCACAATGCAAAAATGGGTCATAGGTCTTTTTTAACAGGATTGCAGACAGCAGAGAAAAACAAGGCCAAATGCAAATTATAAAATGGACCTTTCTATTCTATTGTGTTCGGATATAAATTTTAATTGGCTTATCAACTTTTAAAGGGAGGAGTAAACACTTGACATCAACAACTTTTGTTGGTGATGTCAACAGACTTATGTCCATGCAAATGTCCTTGATATTTTTGTATTTCATCCATCACTTGATAGAATCGAACCAAATTAGGCAGATGATGACATGGACATGCTACTTAACGGCTTTTTTCCCTTTAAAACCATGAACAAAATTACTAAAGGACTACACTGTAAAAAAAGATTAGTTGACCCAACTTAAATAAGTCAAGTCATCTTGTTGCTTTGACTGAGTTCATTTGAGTCAACTTATAATGTCAAGTTTCTTACACTTCAAAACACGAGTTGATGCAACATGCCGTCTGTTGACTAAACTTCCTGAATCAAGTTGGCTCTACATGGAATACATAATTGATACAACTCGCGATTTGTTGACTCAACTTTCTTTATCAAGTAATGTGGACTGGAAAACATTACTTGAGAGAACTAAAAGATGTTGGTTTAACTTATTTTATTAAGTTAGGGCAACATTATTATTTTTTCTCATGCTCTTTTGCCAAGTTACTTGAGTTTACAGAAATTGCTAGATTTAAAAAATTCAAGCAAATATCTATAAAAAATCTACATGAGAATTGGCCAGTCAAACTTAAATATTAACACATGAAAAAACTAGATGAAAAGACAATTCAATAAGGACCTTTATTAAAACCCCAACGAGTCCAACTTCAAACAGCCTTGCTTTACAATAAGCATGACAATGTATATCGAGACTTTCCTTGGGACATGTTCAAATTTTTGCCTTTGCACCCTCTAACACACTTTTGCTTGGGGCTGCACACAAACTGAAATTATACTGTTCCACACATAATAATATAATACATTAAAACAAATGCACCCGATTCCCATGAACAGGCGCTGAATCACCTAAAAAGTATATTTCATCTCTTTTGGATAGTCAAGGTTCAGCATGTACAGCAGGCCCATCAGGTTCACAACAGCGTTGGGTACATCAGCAAGATGACGCATGACAATCTTTTCCTCAATGACAATGGCAACATCATTGTAGGAAACTGGAAGGGGCTCCTTCACATCTTCAACGACCAAAAGGAATCCAATTACCATTCCCTTGATGAAGTCCTCTTCAGGATCTGTTGGCTTCATGCGAAAACAAACAAAAACAAAAAGGTGCCTGTGCTTTAGACATGTTTTGCTATATAGTGTATCCACACAGAGGATGCCTGAAAAAAATGATGTGTAACCATGTCCATTGTGAACTAGTTTTTGTATCATTAAACAACATTTTTCTGCTTACCTCACATCTCTTCATCAGAAGGATTTTCCTTCATGTACCATGGCAGTCCCTGCAAAGCTGCTGCTCTCTTCCTTTGGTTGGATGCCTGGAAAACAATACGTGATATCAGAACTGATTTTTGTCAACCATCAAATGACAGAGAACGAGCTTTCAGTTCAAAGAGGTAACTTGAACTCTGGCCTTCTCTCCATCTACTCCATCTTACAGAGCCATTTTCTTATTTATTCTGTCTGTATCAAAGTGCCTTTCCAAGTACATTAATAAGAGGAGGTTTACTGTCTATCATAATCTACATTCTGGTCCCTCTCCTCAGTAGGGTTGTACAATTACTGTGGACCACAACTACAACAAATATGCACTTACATCCTTATCGAGACTCTCCATTAAGGATGTCATTTCTTGAACTTCCTCGAAGCGCTTCAACCGGAATAACTGAAGAAGTTTATGCAGATTGCTGTCCAGACCCTCATAGAACTTGTTGATGTGAGCCTGGTGAATTCCTTGGCGATCTATGTGGAGAAGTAACATTACAGTTTTAGTTCAAGTTAAGTCACCTAAATGTTCACATTTCAGCACTACAACCGACATGTTGTCAGATATGTGACGTACAGTGGAGACCTGTCTAAAGGTGCATATTTCATTAATATTAAAGGGTTAGTTCACCCGAAAATGCCGAAGACGAACGAAGGCCTTACGGGGTTGGTACAGCATGGGGGTGAGTAATTAATGACTTAATTTTCATTTTTGGGTGAACTAACCCTTTAACTATCTGTGTCCTCAGACTGGAAGATTGGCTTGTCTAACAGGTTAAGTTTTCTTAATGTTTACATCAGACTGATTGGTCATGGCTTTGCTAAGTTGTCATGATAATTCATACATGCGAAGTAACAAGGCTGTGAGTTTAACAAATCAGTATGTACTACTATGATTTAAGTAGTTAGATAAAAATATGTAATTCATATCAGTTCAAGCATTATTTCATCATTACTACAGTCTTTAAAGGGACATTTAACAGTTTCCTTATTGTGTAGGTGTATTTTCAAATGTGCAAAATACTGTGCATCACTACAAGTCTCTGCAAGGTTAAATTGTGAACTGTGCCATTTTTCCAGTCACCTGCTTTGAACGGGCTTGACTGGTCTCTGGTTAAATGTTTTTACAGAGATGATTCTGTCCTAAAGGAGCACACACAGTCTGCATAGACACAGGGAAGAGGATAGTTCCTTGCCTGATGACAGTGCTTCAGCTTATAATGGATAATTAGTGTGCGTTGGTTCGGCGAGGAGAAATTGCAACACTTGCAGGACCACCTCATTGAAGGGCAGTTGCCCCAAACAGCGCTGTGCTGAAGTGAAGTGCTACACTGAAGTGAAGTAACCCTGTACAGAAAAAAATACAAAGAAAGATCAGCAAAATTGGGTTGATTGCATAAATATTTTCAATATTGTAGTATGAAATACTTTTTTTTTCCCCGACCCGATTTTAAACGGAATAAGGCTCCTTTTCCACTGGCCAAAAAAACGTAGACAGTAAAAGAAATGGAAAGAGTGAAGATTTGAAGTGTTTTTACCAGCAAAGTCTAGTCTTTTTACAAGTCTAGACCAGTGAAGTCTTTTTTACAATTTTTTACAAAAACATCTGCTACGGAGCAATAACGTGAGATAAAAGGTAATGGAACCTTTTATACATCGTGATGTATCTTTAGAAATAAACAATGGACAAATAAAGTCTTTAAACGCTTCAGATGTTAATTTATTCGCAAAGTGACATATAAATGAATGGCAGTCAATGGAATGCTAACGGCGGGTGAGTGCCAGGTAGCATCAAAATGGCGCCATAGGAGGTACGAGTTGGAGAGAGGCAATTTTAAATGTACTAACTTGGACGGCTAAACTAAACGGATTATTGTGAGTTTTTAATGAGAGTTTCTATAGTTTTTTCATACTTTACTTTCCTCCTTGCAAAAAACCCACGTCTGATGATCTCCGGTCTGTGCGACCGTTACACCCCCACTGCTGCGCGTTGACATTGATACAGAGCGTAACGGCACACATATCACTGCGCACATGAAAAAAAAAAAATCACCTTTCACTTCGTATTGATACCGCATCTAACTCAACATAAAATATATAGTTTTGTTTGCTGCACCCCTCTTACGCACGGACCATGAGTTGCTCTGTTATCTCACTGTCTGTTAATGCTGTGCCAGGTTGATTGAGTGCGAGCAATGCTTCTTTTACGAGTCGCAACGCCATGTAAATTGGCGGGTTGACCCGGGTATAATGTTCCCATTGTTCCCACATTTTTTCCATAATAATGAGGACAGGTCTCGCACCGTTTCACTTGTATAACAGTACATAATCGGTGCTGAATACTTGTTAATGTTGAATATGAGGCTCAACCCTACATTAAATACTTGCTGTGGCACTCCGGCGCTAACTTACATGCTAACGTATTTCCAAATAACTAACGAACATGAAATATTCATCACAGGTTATGTTTACGGATCATTTGAGACAGAGAAACATTAGACGACGAATGCACATTACCAACAGATGAACTAACTAAGTTAAAACAATTTTAAATGTACTTGTAATGTAAATGTAATTATGCCGGTCGGCTCAGATTTTCAGATTTCAAAACTGCGCGTGACGTCACTCCAGGCGCATGCGTGTTGGTTGAAATGGCCACCTTAACCTATTTTCTAAAGTGAACTGAAAGGATTATTGTGAGTTTTTAATGAGTTTCCGCGCTTTTTTTCCAAGTTGAAGTTGTTGTAACTCTTCATACTTTACTTCCCCCCTTGCAAAAAACCCACGTCTGATCTCCAGCTGGCGACCCCCACTGCTGCGCGTTGACATTGATACAGAGCGTAACGGCACACATATCACTACGCACATGAAAAAAAAAAATCACCTTTCACTTCGTATAACGCATCTAACTCAACATAAAAAATATAGTCCATGCACTACGGCGGACCCCCTATGGACCCCTCTTCCGCACGGACCATGAGTTGCTCTGTTATCTCACTGTCTGTTAATCCTGTGCCAGGTTGATTGAGTGCGAGTATCTTGTACGAGTCGCAACGCCATGTAAATTGGCGGGTTGACCCGGGTATAATGTTCCCATTGTTCCCACATTTTTTCCATAATAATGAGGACAGGTCTCGCACCGTTTCACTTGTATAACAGTACATAATCGGTGCTGAATACTTGTTAATGTCGAATATAAGGCTCAACCCTACATTAAATACTTGCTGTGGCACTCCGGCGCTAACTTACATGCTAACGTATTTCCAAATAACTAACGAACATGAAATATTAATCACAGGTTATGTTTACGGATCATTTGAGACGGAAAGACATTAGGCGAGGAATGTACATTACCAACAGATGAACTAAGTTAAAACAATTTTAAATGTACTTACTTGGCTCGGCTCCGAGGAAAAAAGATGGCGGTCAGCTCGGATTTTCAGAGTTCAACACTGCGCGTGACGTCACTCCAGGCGCATGCGTGTTGGTTGATATGGCCACCTTGACCTTCTTTCTAAAGTGAACTGAAATTATTATTGTGAGTTTTAAATGAGTTTCCGCGCTTTTTTCAAGTTGAAGTTGTTGTAACTCTTCTTGCTTTGTTGTAATGGGCAATGAGTTCTCTCAGCTTGACAACAATAGTCCCTCTGACTAAAAGCCCAAATCACTTTTAACAGCACTTAACAGTGCTATAATACCAACAGATATTTTTTATAACATGTTAAAATTGTCTCATTTTGAGGGTGAGCAAAAACGGGCCGTTTTTGTGTGTGTCCCTTTAAATGCAAATGAGTTGCTGCACAGAGGCCGGAGCCTCACAAGCTCGTGTGTGTTAGCAGCTCCGATTACTTCACACGGACATGCACTGGAAATTTAAAAAACTTTTAGCCTTTTATGTTCAAACCGGAGCCGGACAAAGATGGAGAGACTCAAGAATGTAGAATGCAACAGGATAGTTGATGAATTTATGTAGCTGATGTAGCAACTATGAGAATGAACCAAACACAATTGAAGCTTTCATACATAATCACACGAAAGAGGCTTCACATTCCAGATTACCCCAGGCTCTACAACCAAAAAAGACTTTTTATTGTTTAACTAAAGGAAGAACGTTGTCAATGTTTTATAATTTGGCAAGAACAGATCTGTTCAGAAATGGTGAAACAAGAGGCCCTAACAAGAGGTCACCTGACCCCTGCGACTAACAGACTACTCTTTCTTAAGGTCCAAGGTCCCATGACATGGGAACAAAACAGACTTCAGCAAGAATTACCTCAGACTGGAATGGCTTAAGCCCCCTAAACTTTACACACTAACACTTTACATATCGAAATCCAAAAACTCATCCCAGAACAATTCTCGATGGATTTATAATCAAACATCATGCAACTACACAATTCTATGTTGTTCCTACAATATATATGTGTGTCTCATATGCTTAGATGCCATACAATTCATAATTGTTATAAATATTAGGTGTGTGAATGAAAGTGTGCCGTGTTTCCTGTCAGCAGGATCGTATTTTTAATTAAAAAAGATGGTTTGATTTGAAATCTGTGTAAAATGTTTTGTATTCGTATAATAGTAATAATATCTAAACTGTGGCCTATTGTTCTCTCTGCTGGTGCTGGAGAACAAGGAGATCACAGATAACCCATGATTTACGATAAGGAGAAAATAGGGCCACCTCCTAAATTAAGCCAGTGCCCAATTGGCCAGAACCCATCCGGGAGGTTGGACAAACTTTGAGTTTAAAATCTTAGACCCGAACACAGAATCGCTCTCTCTCTTGTGCTCGCTCTTGCCCTCTGCTCTCTGGTGCTCTTGCTCTCTCTCTCCCCCGCTCTCTCCCTCGGGAAAGGTCTCGGCAGAACAAGTCGGGTGGAGCAGACGATGGTTAAAATAACCATGTAGACGAACGAAGACAAAGAACCCAAATTAAGATCAGAAGAACATGGGTTAAACAACAGCTTCATTTAAACCATCTACTCGTCACACCTTCCTTTCTTTTCCTTAGTTTTGTTTTCTTTTCCGTTAAAAGTCTCGGTTCCAAGTTAAGTTTTGCTGCAAAGTTTCGTTTAAACGTTTCGACTGCAACGCGCTTCCAACTTCAAAGACTTTCATCCATCCGACAACACACCACGTGATTGGCTGCCCAAGATCTAGCAGGCACGAGGAGACCGCTAGCCAATCAACGGACCCGGGAAACCCCTTTACACCGACAAAAGGAGAATCCCCAAAGCAAACCGAAGACAAGCAAGTAGCCTTCAGACTTTTAACTGAACTGGTGTTTAATATAAAATTGAATAACCTGCCTAAGAAACGATAGAAGGGTTAAATCGATGATTGGTGGTTCGTTCAGGTCATGTCTTTTAAGTGCATATAGAAACTTGGGATCTCACCATCTGACTCCTAAAACTCATTCTTCCTCACTCTCTGTCTTTCTGCAACTCGTATGAATGTGTGTGTGTGTGTGTGTGTGTGTGTTAGATATTAATTTTATGTGTTAGTCTTATAATCAATAAGGTATTGTTTGTGTGTGTTAGATATTACACTGTAAAAAAATTGCTGGAGTTATGCAGCTGTTTGCCAGTAACTTACTGTAGATTTAAATTGATGTATATTTACTGGCAAAAGTTTGTTCAAAGTTAAATGAACATTAAACATTAACAAGTCTTCGTCTTTACAGAATAAAACTATAAAATAACAATCTAATGCAAAGCATTCTGGGAACCAGAAATCTTCATCAATCTTTTTCTGTTTTTTTTTTCCTTCAGATTTTGGTTCCCATTAATGCTTTGCATGAGGCTGTTATTTTTGTTTTATTCTGTAAAGATAAAGACTGGTTAATGTTTAATGTTCATTTAACTTTGAACAAACTGTTGCCAGTAAATAACATCAATTTAAAACTACAGTAAGTTACTGGCAAGCAGCTGCCAGTAATACTGTAATTTCTACAGATTTTTTTTACAGTGTAGTTTTATGGGTTAGTCATAGGCTTATAATCAATAAAGTATTGTTTGTATTTGAAAAGAGAAGCATTACTTGTGTTATGTGCTTACGAATTTATTGTCTTGAACTGCGATCTATAAGCTACTTATGCTTTTACCCTTGAATTATTTCTTAATTTAGCTGTTAGCTGGGAATTAGTCTTTCTTGGCCAGGAAGATATTATATTTCCTAGAATTAATAATTGTTTATGCTTTCCGTTCATTGGATGAACTGATAAAATGATCATACTATTGATTCTGCTACAGAAAATTCTGAAAATAATCAAATAATTAATTATTGATCATAATCCGTTATGAATAATAATTAGTTATATTTATACAGGCGTATAAACGCTACACTGATGTGGAGTTAACTTTCTTCTAGTCATTGATAATCTATAAATCGCGTTTTAAATACCCAAATTTTAGGGTTAGTGATGTCACTAACCCGTGAAGAAGCTCATTGTAATCCCTATCGGCCGTTTGTTGTAGTTCTTAAAAAGTGATTTCTGTAAAAGAAAATATCTCCCTTTGCTTTGAACTTTGAGCGTTGTAACTTTGCAGATGTTGTTTATGTTCAAACAGCAACATTACACACTAACTGAAGTTAAAAAAAATCAAATCACAATCAACCACCCCTTTAACTTGTAGGGAGGGTAGGCAAGATTTGTGTAGATATATTTATTTAATTATAAATATTTTTTGTGCACTGAATTATTGGCCAAAAGTATCTAAATTCAAGGGACACTCAGAAACCACACTGATTTACATAATCATATCTGCCTGAATAAAGGTAAAACAAAACAGTGCAAGGAATAAAAGATCTGTGAGAAATATATTCTAGCTGCGAGTTTTATCAGGTTCTACGCTTAGTTCCATCCTTTAGTTTGTACAAGTAAGGACATCGTCAATGCCAAAGTCAACACCGTTCATAAATTAGGTGATCAGAGATATGCAATTACATTTTCTGGAAGAAACAAAAGCCTGTTTGCAACACAAAAGATATCTGTTTGAAGAAGACAAAAAAAAACAATTATGGATTAACTGCAGCGTAACTAATCCCATTTAGCTCCTGGGACTAGTGTACGGAGAGCATCGCAGCCGACTTTGGTGTGTTTCAATAGAGGTGAAACGATGCTTGTCTGCATGCGTGCCGTATCCCCCAGATGGGACTTTGAATTAAGTGGCATTTGAAATTTTGTCCTACATGCTCCCAGTAATCTTTCTAGGTTACGGTGCAGATACGGAACACAGGCCTTCTGAAATATCACGGCAGTGCAAACAAATATGTTCTTTGTGTATCCGTTGATAATTAAATGGCCTGAACCCACTGACATTTACAGTGTGGATGATAAACAATTTATCAGTGATACCTCCTTTGATGTAATTGTTGTTCAGTTACACTGAACTTGAAGTAATAGAACAGAGACATTTTTAATTTTCTAAGAAGTTTAGAAGACCTGAGGCTAATTTTGAAAGAATAGAAGATAGTTTTTTAACCATCCATCCAACCAACCAACCAACCAACCAACCATCCCACCTTCCATCCTTCCATCCATCCATCCATCCATCCATCCATCCATCCATGATTTTTCAGTGCATGTTATTATTATAATCATTTTTTCTTCTGTTTATGTAATCATGGCTACGGTCAGAAGCAGTTGTAGGGTCAGGCTTCTGTGAATATTAAAGGGCATCATTTGATTAAATATATTTTGTGGGATAATGTTTGGTAAGCAAATCACTAATTAATACTGGAATTCAACTTAGAAAAGGCCCAATTGACCTTATTCTCAGCTTAATGCCAACGTTTTTATAACCCCGTGCATTTTAGAACGCTCTAGTAAGGGAAAAAAATTAACAAACAAACAAAAAACATTGAGAAGTAGTTTCTTTCGGCTTTCTGTACTCCATTTGTGCGCTAATGACAGCTTTGGCTAGTTGGTTGTGAAGGGAAATACAGTCTTGCATGTGAAGGGGGAAAAAACCCTCTAATTTTCCCAAAAAATGAATGCTGGCTGGCTTGCATGTTAAGAAAATAGTTTTACATGAACCACTTAATCCCCAGAAGCCCATTCTTAGTGCCGCACATATCCGGCATTAAGGATTATTTGAACGTGAACTCATAATATCATAGTGTACTTCTCAAATCCAATCAAATCCCAGTTGATGAAATCAAGTCCTGGCCTACAGTGTTTCCCTCTGAATATTCTTTCACTAAGAAATACATCATGTTATGGATGTTTAGTGTGTTGTGAATACCATTTCATAGTGTTTTTCACTCTCAGATTTAGCTGGTCTTTTAAGCTTTTTGAAGTCACAAGATATCAATGAGAATGACTAAAATGACCATCAACCTCTACTTTAAGCATTAACATATGCTGACGGATGAGCTGTCGCTCATGGAGTGTCTCTTGGCAGACGAAAAACATATGGCTATTTTCCGGTCCCAACTAACTTTGCTGCATTTTTAGCCGTGTGAATTTATTACGCCCCTTCTTCACGGATTTCTTTGTATCCATGCTACAAAGACATCCTTGGCAATTTTCACAAATAAAGACACTGTAACGCAATATAAAAACAGGCATTTTGAAAAAGTATCTCAGGTGATCACTGGATCTGCTAAATAAATTGTTTTTGGGACGGAGAGCAAAACAGCCATCTCAATTTGTTGGAGCAGAATGCTACTTTCACTGCACTGCCAGCTAAGAACATGTGCAATGAAGACAAATGCAGATTTGTACTCATTTACTTGTATGTGCCATATGGTGCACCTAACACAGGTGAGAAGAAAGCCAGAAAAGCCAACCGTGGATGATGGATTGGCTGAGGTTACATAAAGCAAGAGAGCAAATAAACTAGGCGCAAACAAACAAGGTAAATGTGGAGGAATATATTATATTTTTTCATGAAATACACAGCCTTATCAGAGAAGAGGGTTTTGCGAACACCAAGGTCAAGGTTTCAGCTGAGGTACCTTTGAATTATCTTTCTTACATCCAGAGAGACCCACCAGAGTTCTTCTACCTGCAGGCTGAATTCCTTGGCTGGCCGAAAGGTCAGAGTCCAAGGTCCTGGCCTTGGTTCTGTTTTCCTCGCCAATCTCAGTAAACTAAACTCCAAATGAATAGCACATGCGTGGAGGGAGATTTTCCAAACATCCCTGCAATGATCTGATGGCAATAAGCCAATGAGCTAAAATTGTGCCAATGACTTGAACCCCCCAGTGAGTCTTGGGGGTTTTTGAAGATGAGAACTGGTTTAAGTAACAGAAAATAGATGTAGTATCATTTGTATAAGTCAATATAAATAGCATTTTTAAACCGTTTTTGTTTCTGTGAAAGAACAAAATCAATAACGCAAGCTAGCGGAATTTCACACTTCAACGCAAATGATATTTTAATGCCACTTTTCCATGTCAATAAATAAATAGCAATCATTTCTATTGAACTGAAGACATGAAGACATAAGATTGAATTGATGTAACACTGATTACATAATTGCATGTTAGTTTGTAGATATCCAATTTCGTGTGTGTGTGTGTGTGTGTGTTTGGAATAGCTATAAAACATTCCACCCTCTAGCAGATTACGGCATTAATAAAACATTAAGGAGATCTGCTGGAGTGCTGATGAGATGGTGTTGTTAATGAGAATCATTTCATAAAGCCATAGATGCCATACATTCCAATATCTTTCAAGCTATCAGTTAATGAAAGATCACCCTAGTAAACGGCATTGAAAGTTAACTTGTACCAAACTGCTCACATTATCTATCAGTTGCGTCATGCTGTTAAAGTCCCTGTAAAGTCAAAATGAAGTATGTGTTCTGAGTTTGTCATATCACAGAAAAATGTGTTATTAGACACCCAGACAAATTTGAATGATAAAAAAATCCGGCAAGTACATAAAATAAGCTATCAAAATCTTGATAAAATGAGCAGCTCTCTCTGCTCTCAAACTCTGGGGGCGTGTCCGTTGGCTGCGCTGAAACCCCGCCCACTCGTGGTAAAGCTGCCGTCGCCACAATCAACTGTCACCCGCTACAGCCGGAATGGATGTTCCTAGCAGCTTATTAGGTTAATTATAACAGGGGTTCTCATACATTTTGGTGCCAGGGACCCCTTACAGGGAAAAAAAAATAATCCAAGGACCCCCCCTCATATTTAACAGTGATTGAGCACAAAGTTAAAGGGTTAGTTCACCCAAAAATGAAAATTAAGTCATTAATTACTCACCCCCATGCTGTACCAACCCCGTAAGACCTTCGTTCGTCTTCGGAACACAAATGAAGATATTTTTGATTAAATGTGACAGCTGGATCACTCCTCCATAGGCTCCCTAAGGGAATGAAACCTGACGGCCCAGAAAGTCAATGAAGAAAATGTTTAAATATTCCATGTCACAACAGTGGCTCAACTATAAGTTTATCAAGCGACGAGAATACTTTTTGTGCGGAAATAAAACAAAAATAACGACTTTATTCGACTATTCCTTTTCTTCCTTGTAGGCCTGAAACGAGACTTCAAGAGATTTCAACGACGCATGCGCGAGAATTGCGATCTCCTTCAACTACTTCAGTTAAGTTCTCGCGCGTGCGCGTCGTGGAAATCTCCTGAAGTCTTGTTTCAGGAATAGTCTACTTAACGCACAGACATAAGAAATACAGATAGATTATCTATAAACCTTTAAGTGTCTACTTTGTAGGCTATTATTTGACGTTAAATGCATTATAAGTTACTTTGGAATAACTAGCAGGTTTTCGGATGATAAAGAAAACCCGACTAATAGTCCGAAAAAAAAACAAAAAAAAACGGTAGGCTGTTATAAATTATTTCGCGGACCCCCTGGCTATAGTTCACGGACCACCAGGGGTCCGCGGACCCCACTTTGAGAACCACTGAATTATAACATAAGCACACAAGGCAACGTACACTCATTGGTGGGCACGCACTGCCGATGATGTCACCAGTTGTCGGCGCGACGGGAGGATGAAGGCCGAGGCGGGGGATAGTCGTTTCGGCCCCATTCACCAGTAACAGCGGATTATCAGTGAATCCCAGTTGTCTCAGATGAAAGTTTATAAAACTATCCCGTGTAAAATGAACACTACAGAGGCGGGTTTTGGTGGTGATCCTCAGCTCTCCATCAAGGTGGCTCTTCACAAAATTATTCCACTGTTAATTATATATATATTATATTTAATAACATTTGCCTATACATTTGCTTAGCTGACCACCATAAGTGTCAATTTGTTTATTGTAAAACCCCTCCAAACAACTCACACACAAACATTGTGGATCAAATATATAGCTGGATCTGATTGTTAGCCATAGTTAGTTTAAGACAATAAAGTTTTGGTTTCTGTTTTATTTATATCTATGTCACAGCTTGCAGATTAACATGAGATTGGCAGAAACTGTGTGTGTTATGTTCCCTTTAAGAAAATTTTACTTCGGTAGAGATAGGCCTACTTTGTATTGGTGCGTCTCTAGTTATATTAAGAATAACTTAAAGAATAAAGTTTCTAGATTTCTGGTATAAGATGGCCATGTTCTCTCCACCTTCCTCAAATCCTGACCAGGTAAAGAAATCCTGACCTTTAGTCATCATTATAGCTAAGCTAAGCTCTCATGACTGTTTTATTTATTATGATTTGTGGTGTGCCTTGGCCTGAGGCCAAAGTCTGATTCTGACCTTTACAAACACAGCGAATGCATGATGGAGGGTTAGAATGAGAACGGTTACCAAACTATGAGCTGATAATGAGGCTGCAGGCACTTTATAGACTGAAAGCGGATACATAAGAGAAATCCAATTGCCAAGGGACATCATTTGACCGCTAAGGTTTGGAAACAGTCACAACAGGACACAAACCTCTATGGTGTAGACACTTACAGTAATGAAGAGATGGGGTTGATTGGCACGAATAGGCTACAGGGAATGCACAGAGCTATACGCACCACAGAGGCCACATTTATGCTTACTCTAGACAGATAGCTTGATCTAGGCTGTGTCCGAGACCTAAAGTCTGTGGAATGCCTTACTTTTCTGCCTGCTGTTACATGGTCAGGTGTTCTGGCCTTTCAATGTGCACTTCTTTGACCACTATGGATGCATTAAAGGGATAGTTCGGCCAAAAATGATATTTAACCCATGCATTACTCACCCTCAAGCCGTTCGAGATGCATCTGTCAATCTTGTTTCAGACGAACACATTTTCAGTTATTTTAGAAAATGTCTTAGACCCTTCAGTGGATATAATGTGAAGCAATGGGGTCCACCTCCTTCAAGTCCCAAAATGTGAATACATCCTTCACAAAAGTAATCCATCCGGCTCCAGGGGGATAAACGAAGGCCTTCTGAGGGTAATCCGTGCGGTTTTGTCCTAAAAATATACATATTTAAAACTTTATAAATGAAAATATCTGACTTCCGGCAACGATCGACGCGCGTTCACGGGTGATGGAAGTCGGCGTACGAGGTAAGACGTAGCGTAGGAACTGTCGTGACGTAGAACGAACGCGCCAGCGCAGCCAGAGAGCAGATCAAAACAAAACACGAAAGCGCGTGAACGCACACGCGTCGATCGTTGCCGGAAGTCAGATATTTTCATTTATAAAGTTTTAAATATGTATATTTTTAGGACAAAACCGCACGGATTACCCTCAGAAGGCCTTCGTTTATCCCCCTGGAGCCGGATGGATTACTTTTGTGAAGGATGTATTCACATTTTGGGACTTGAAGGAGGTGGACCCCATTGCTTCACATTATATCCACTGAAGGGTCTAAGACATTTTCTAAAATAACTGAAAATGTGTTCGTCTGAAACAAGATTGACATATGCATCTCGAACGGCTTGAGGGTGAGTAATGCATGGGTTAAATATTATTTTTGGCCGAACTATCCCTTTAAACACATGGCTGTTTGGTGATACCACAGCTGACCTGTAGAGGATTTTATTTTTTTTTTATTTTTTTTTTATTTTTATTTTTTTATTGTTTAATTTAATTTTATAGTTTTATTTTAGTTTAGTTTTGTACAAATGCAAATAAATTCTGACTGTGCATCCCTTGTTTTTGTTTCCTTCATTGTCTACTTTTTTTTTGCCATTTTCTGTTCTCTTCATGGTCTAGTTCTTAAAAGCAAAAACCCAAATATAAATGTCTCCACCTATAGTGGACACAATAGTCAACCCTAGTCATCAATGCTGAAATCTTAAATTGAATTGAGAAAATTGTTTAAAATTAATTGTCTCATTCCAACAGCTCCTTCAGACCAAAGTTATGTTTACATTAGATGTTGTTGTTTGTGTGTGTGTGTGTGTGGTATGTTTTGTATGTGTGTTTTGACAAAAATCTGTTAGTCAATATTTTGTCATGTAATATTTATTAATTTTAGGCAGGTTTACTCTTGACTAAATGGCATTTAATATTCAAAAATGTTTAGTAAAGCAGATTAATTGGGTTAATCCCCCAAAATGATTATATATATATGAGGACGAAAAATCTAGATTGTTTAAAAAAATCCAATCATAGTTAATAATTTTGAGAGATTAACCCAATTAAGCTGCTAATGTATGTATATATATATATATATATATATATATATATATATATATATATATATATATATATATATATATACACACAGCATATAGGTGTGTGTGTGTGTGTGTGTGTGTGTGTGTGTGTGTGCGTGTAATTAGTGCATTGGTAATATCTTTATCATTTTTGTCTTTGTCTCTGACAACATCAAACATCACTACTAATATTTTATTTTATTTTGTTTTATTTTATTTTATTTTATTTTATTTTTGGAGCTTGCTATACAGGAGGTGTCACTTACGCTCAGTAGTGATGCGGTTTCTATTATACTTGCTTGCTATCAGTTGAAGCGGAGAAGGGTGATGTGGAGTAAAAGAGACGAGAATATCAAGACCGTCTGGCAACATGCCATGCGACATCAAATAAATTACACTCTAGTTTCCTTAAGTGAGCCAACAAAGTGGGCCCCCATGGAACAAAAGCCCTAGCGTAGAATGTGAAGTGGGCAGAAAACTGATATGATGCAGCTCCCACACCCTTCCTCACTTAGCGCTTGTGCTCGGTCTCGCTGTCTTCTGATGATGTGGCTCACAATTCCGTAACAGCAGCTAGGACACACAAAGTGCTAAAAACATCCTTAAAAAATGCCCCAGGCGCAAGCGTGCCAGGTGTAGGCCTAGTCTGCATCTTTTATAAAAAAAATGAGCATCAGAAAACTGCTGCATAGGCTCATTTGTGAAAAGCACTGTCCACTATTTCCTTTTTCTAATACTTGCTGCCCTCTGCACATTAGCCCCATAAACAATGTTTCACCCAGCAAACATGGATGTACGTTACAGGGAGCGACTGAGGACAGAACAGGAGGTCTGCGGATGGATCTGCAGAGGGGAGGTTTAGTACCGCACCACAACAGCTGGGATGGAATGAGCCTCCCTCACAAACAAACCATCCCAAAAGACTGGCTGTGTTTAATTATGCAGGAGACCGGCCATGTACAAACTGAGTCGCCAGTCGCTACAAAGGGACAGTTAACTGAGCAGAGGTGAAGAGAGAGAGTGCAGACAGCGGCGCCCTAGTGAGCTGTCTGTAGGCAGCGTTTTAAAGGGCCGTTCAGACAAGTGGAGAATTGCAGCGACAAAGCAAACTTTCAGTGAATATTGGAGATACATGAGTGGCAGCAACTGTTTGGCAATGCAACAAAGTTTGGTAGCATTCAGGTTTATGCAAATGAGTGTAACGTTTTTTGCAGCTACTACCAATGAGGGTGTAAATGTCTTATTAATAAATGCAAAAGCCTTATTAATGATGATTAGGCATAGTTATTCATCTCTGTGCTAGCTACTATACTTTAAAGTGTTATGTCTCTATGTTTTTTGCAGATCTTGCACTAAGACATTAACTACTCATTTACAAACGTTGATTATATGTATAAAAATAGTATATTTTAGGTTTATTGCAAAATATGCATATATATATATATATATATATATATATATATATATATATATACACTGTATATATACACTGTATATACACAAACGTTTCAGTGATGTGAGTAGGTGGAGCTAAAGAGCTATTTTTAAGGCGTGTTGTTATTTTCTGATTGGTGTAATTTTCTGTACAGCATCATGGGTAATGTAGTTTTTCACCAGGAATTCACGATTATTTAAAAAATTTGCTGAAAATAATGCAAAAATTAACAACCTCGTAACTCACAGTCGGTCTGTTTTTAAAGGTTTATAAGTTAAAAAAGATCTATTTCCCTATGGAGAAAATGTACGGAGTTTTTATTTTTGGAGCCAGACTGTTGCACTCTATTAATCTGCAGTGGTCAGGTGGTACAGCGGTCACGTGGTACAAGTCGGAGCTCTCAGAAAAATCGGAGTTTACAAGTTGGATTTACGAGTTCGTAGGACGTGAATGCTTTTTACAAGGTAGAATCTCATGCAGTAATTCTGACATGGCGTGAAAGCACATATGTATACACTTTTTATAACAGAAAAAAATATTGTTGACAATATTGCTTATAATTGATTCAATATTGAAACAATAATGATAAAAAAGTATGCAATGTAAACTCTTTTACACAATATTTGTGTATGCTGTGTATTTTTAAGCATGTTAGAGACTCACATTGTTAACATGCCAACGACTAGAGTGTTCCAAATCAGTTTCAGTTAGAATGCTAACTTAGAAGGCATCTGCATATGTAGACAGCAAGGCGGCTCACTACATTTTGGAACAGAACAAGAGAAAAAAAAAGAGAAAGATAAAACAGAAACCAGAGAAAGAAGATAGACGTTTGCTAGATGTCTTTTCCGTGCCTCCCGAAACAAAGCACTAATGATGTCTCACACTATTGTTGACCTTCTCTCTTCTGTCACTTTATCATACATAGACGAAAACACACAAAGAAAATTTGATTCCGGTCTAATATGCTTAAATGTCACTGACTCCCTCTAACTCCCACACTTTTTCACCTTCCCCAAAAGGCTGCAGCGCGACTGGAGTCACATTGTGCCGCCGACAACAACAACCCTGTCCCCCGAATTCCCTCGCAGCGACGGTCAGAGACCGTTTTGAACTTCTCTTTGGAGTCTCAGGCTTGACTGAAAGAGAATTAGATGTAATTTGATGGGCTGGTGGGCTGTGAATATTCCCGAGGCGAGGACAGCTGTCTTGCCTAGAGAACAATTGTGATGGATGGCAGGAGTAACCACAGAGACATATGGAAATTCCAAAGCATGGAGAGACGTAACACTGTGGATGTAGTTGCTAGCCCACACACACGCACACACACACACGCCGCTATGCTCTGTTTGGTTTTCATTTAGCCCAAAGCAGTGGGAAGGGAGACGGGGTAAAGACTCTTTCCCCTGAAAATCTTAACATGGCCAAGTTATGACATATTGTTATGAATGAAGACGAATCGGCTGACTTTAGCCTGTGCGCATGTACAGATTTACTCCGAACAGACTGGAACATCTCACAATGACACAAATTACCTCAGACGCTTGTCCCGGTTCGTGTTTATCCAGGCTGTATCCTGGGAGGGGTTCTGACAGAGGCTGCATGTACGGAGGGATAGACGGTTGGACAGCTTCTTTTGAAGAGGGGGTGGGTTTTCCCTCGCTGTTCACCATATTTTCCCACCTTTCTGACTTAGCGGAAGTGCTGGAGGCGGGCCATTCACTAACATTGATCTGGCGACGGCCTCGGGGGAAACGGAGGCAGGGAGAGACTGAGGAAATGACAGATAGATGCAGACCCACCCTGAGAGAAGCAGCAGGGAAAAGATAAAGACATGAAAAATTGACAGTGGAGCGTTCAAGAGCATGTGTATACGTGTTTTTTGATGTTTAAGAGGACTTAAATAGAATGAAAATGAAAATTGTGTCATCATTTACTCAGCCTCATGCTGCTCCATACCTGTAGTACTACTTTCTTCTGCAGACGTTTTTTTTTTTTTTATATACAATGAAAGTGAATTGGGTCCAATATTGTTTTGGATCCCACTTACTTTCATTGAACGGACCGAAATGTTTTTAAAGATATATATATTTTTGTCTTCCACAGATACAATATTTATTTAGACATAACAAAAATGTTGTTGTGAGAATCCTTGTTTTTCATCTGAGCAAAAATTGCACTGTTCCAAAGCTACTTCCTTTAAAGGCTTCCTAACTGAAATGAAAAACCCAAGCTCATTGGAAACACATACCTGTGTGACAACCATAGACTGTAATAAGATATGTTTGCAGTGTCCTAACGTAAATCATAGGTCTCTAAAGAGGATTTTTGAAGCCCAAAGTGGGCGGAGCCGGCCGGATAACCAAAAATGGTCAAAGAGGCGGGATTAGCTGGTGACGTGACGGCTAACAGACAGCAGACAAACGGCTAGCAGTTATAGCAGTGGATATCCACCTGCCACTCAAGTGGTCACGCCATTAATTATGCAGAACTTTAAGACTTAATATAATTTAAATGGATGAATTATAAAAAAATTCACCCCCCTCACAGATGTCATGAAGGGCAAAATTAGTTATATAGACCAAAACCACTTTTTGCACCAGGCTGTAAACACATTTTTTTTCAGGTGTAAAGTTGGGCATTTTAACATGGTGGTTCTATGGGATCGACTCTCTTTTGGAGCCTGTCTCTAGTGGCCAGTCGATGAATTGCAGTTTAAGTCACTTCCGTGTTGGTTTCAAGAGAGAGACCGGAAGGTTGCCGCTTGGTGGCAACGTTTCTGCAAAAAACATATAGCATTACTTCTTGCATGTTTTCACTTTCAAAGTGAAATGTCCAGTAGTGTTAATCGCACATTCAGTTTTCTCCCAAACAGAGGAACGCAAATCTGGGAACATTTTATTATGTTGGTTGTTGTGCACATGCAGTTTGGGATAAATGTCCGGTGAGTGGCGCTAAAAGATTAATGCGCTTTAATCTTTTAGCCCCACTCACCGGACATTTATCCCAGACTGCATGTGCAAATAAACCTAAACCTAATTTATAGTGTTAACAAAATCAAAAGTGAGATTGCATTTGCTAAAGCAACCATACCATTATATCTGGGTTCTACAACTCTTTGAGCTCTTTTATTGTGATTCGTGTTTCACTGGACTCGTACCTGAGTGTTTTGCAGTGCAAGTACAGCGCTGTACCAGATGAGCTACTGAGAACGTTTATTACATCATCAGAAAAGCCATACATATGGAGCTGGTTATATGATGCAAACATCAAAATGTATTAGTTTACAAACCATGCCTTATGGTAAAGGTGTTTTAAGGCCATAACATAGTCTAGTGCCAAGAATAACACATAAACACATTTCTAATAATTAACAACCCTTAAAAAAATTACGTTGGCTATCAAATTAATTTTATTCAGTATACTTAAAGCTGCAGTCCGCAGTTTTTCCTCTTTGTCGCCATCTCTGTTCGAAATCTGCAATTGCAATTATTCGCGGAATAATTAACTCTACGTGAGTTGTAGTTCGACACAACACAGCGTGGATGAACACAATGTTTGAGGAGAGTGTGCAGCTGTCAGTCGCCGCGCCGGTGTGGATACTGGCATTCAGAATCACAGATTATTCTTTTTGGAAGTATGACCAACATAATAATTTTCACCGGGAAATGTCATCTGAACAAGTAACATCCACTTTTGTTCTGGTTCTGACATTGCAGTAAATAGCGCTGATTAAATCTAAAAATCGCTTATCATATCATGCAAAACCGTGCAAATTATACTTTGTTCTCAAATTGTTAATGTTAACAACGTCAGCATTGCGTGACTACATGTAATGTCCTTCCGATATGTATCCTTGATTTCGCATGGGCCGACTGCAGTCTCTTTTTTTCTGTAGCCACTCCGAAGTCCGAACAAAGTCTATTGCATTTTACAGCGGGTGCATCTCTAGTTGTCACTGATGATTGTTGTTTGAACCTTTCTGGATCCGCCATCAAATTGATAAGTTTAATTATATCAAGTGCAGTGAGAAAAATCTATAAATCTCCACCTCCAACATCCTCACACACAATATAGCCTACTAGCCGAGACTCCTTCTTTATGTGTACAGATGTGACGTAATGACTCAATATAGCCTACTAGCCGAGACCCTTCTTTACGTGTACAGATGTGACGTAATGACTCAATATAGTCTACTAGCCGAGACCCTTCTTTATGTATACAGATGTGACGTAATGACTCAATATAGCCTACTAGCCGAGACTCTTCTTTATGTGTACAGATGTGACGTAATGACTCAATATAGCCTACTAGCCGAGACTCTTCTTTATGTGTACAGATGTGACGTAATGACTCAATATAGCCTACTAGCCGAGACTCTTCTTTATGTGTACAGATGTGACGTAATGACTCAATATAGCCTACTAGCCGAGACTCTTCTTTATGTGTACAGATGTGACGTAATGACGCAAAGACATGCTTGAATCTCCCGCAGAAATCCACCAGTACCACTGGAGTTAAAAATATTATTACAGCTTACCGTTTTGAATCGAGCTAAGGCAAGAAGATAGTTTTGAACACTGCTGGACTGTAAAAAACAATTAGTTCAATTTACTTAATTTAATTATGCAAACTCGTTGCCTTAATTTCATCAAGTAAGCATAACTTAATTGCATCAAGTTATTCTTACTTAATCCATTTAAGTTTTGTCAACTTAATTATATCTGTGATCTGAGGAAGTGTACTCCCAGAGTGCATTGCGGCATGAATAAATGAATTGCTTTGTTTTACTATTTTTGGCTTTGTTTTACCATTACAATTTAATTTGCTATCGTTATTGGGGTTATACTGACTCAAGAGACAGCAAATAAAATTGTAATCATCTAATTAATTAAATTATTTAAAAAAAAATGTTACCATTGTTGTGGTTTGCATGCTGAATGTTGAAGTTTGTGTGTGACAAGCAAATTTGAAAGATATCATCACAAATATAGAGGGATTATATCAACCTAATGAAAGATTTATCCCATAAGTGTTAGCAATAAAATGTTAAAAGATCATTATGAAATATAGCTATGTTATAATTAATACATTCATCCATAACATGGAAATAATTTAAGTATAAATATATATAATATTTATTACTTCAGTTCCTTTGAAATCAAATATTTGTGATTTCATGTTGTATCACTGCATCAATTGGAAGATAATTACAATAATATAAATTAAGTTCCAAGTGCCCAACCAAAGGGAACATTAATCACAATAATGGTGAGAAAAGGGAAATCAACATGAATTTATGAAGTCAACTAAAGAATTTTGATGTTCTCTTAAAATGTGTAGGTGTATTGACAATAATATTCAAGATGACTGGACAATGAGCGAATGCAAATAAGAATGATGACTGCAAAGTGGAAGAAATAAGTAAAAGGTCTATTAAGAATTGCCCCGCCTAATAAACCATTTACTCCGCCTGTTTGTTTGTTTTTTTGCTTTGGCAAAATGGTACCCAAACCAGTCAAGTAATGTTTACTATTTTTTTTTGAGTAACGAAGGCATAGCATGCAAACAGTACAGATTAATAAGAAATTTGAAGTAAGTTCAACAAATTATTAGACATTAAGTAAACTTAACTTAAAAATTCTTAGTAAGAACAATGTTAGATTTTACAGTGTTATTTTCTCAAATATGTATTTTGGATAATTTTTAACCCAAAAAAAGCTACGGACTGCAGCTTTAAGGAAAGTTCAAGTATATTTTTAAGTTGTAAGTATACTGATATCAATGTACTAGTAGTAGTATACTCGTAAGTGTACTATTTCAGTACAATACGACTAAATCGCTCCACTTTAGTGTATGAAACTATACTTTTAAGTAATACTTTAAGTGTAGGTATACTGATAGTTTACTAGTTAAATACTTGTAGCACATTTTTTAGTTTATGAAAGTACAGTTACAAATAGTTTAGTAGTTTTATACTGAATGTATACTTGTAAGTTTTATTTAAGTGAACATAACATCATAGTTATAGTTTACTATTTATATATAATTTTTTTCATTTTAAGTATACTATGCTCCTATTGAGGTATTCATTTTTATTCTTGAAATATACCTTTAACTCTTTCCCTGCCAGCGTTTTTTTTTAAGTTGCCATCCACCACCAGCATTTTTGATCACTTTCACTAAACATTCATGACCCCCAGAATATTTTGTTGAATAAATATCTGAAGTTTCATAAAAAAAAAAGCAACAAAAGAATGTTAGAGATGGAAAAGAATTTTTCACTTATTCTGTTGTGTGGGGCTATTCTGAATACATGTAATATTCATTGCTATATTATTTTAAGCTTTGTGATTTTCGTTACCTGCAGCCACAGGATTTTTGCTTTTGTGATATTGCTTAAAAGAAGAATTCTTATATCTTCTTCCGCTTCTATTTGGTTCCTTTCAGACATGGTCTTTAAACAAGGATAATCTTTAAATGGGTACATATAAGAGGGCAAATGTGTTAAGGGTATGTTCAAAACATTCATTAGATCCCAGAAACATTTGTTAAACATTTCTTTGTAATGCTGTACACAAATAAATGGGAAAACCCAGTCAAGTACAAGTAAACCAATTTTCAATTTGGCATATTAATTGAGATGCATGGCCACGGCGCACATAATCTGCTCATGGAACCATGCATGGTCCCTGTCTCCATCTCCATGTCTGCAATACATCCATCCCACTATTTGTTTATTCCATGCTTCGGTAGGTAAATTTAATTGATTGATTTAATTTATGTATTAAAATAAGTTATTATTCATTTATTTTTATTTAATTTCTTTCATAAACAACTGAAAGACGAAGAGAAAAATCAAACCATGCAAAAATTATGAAGGATCATGCAACGTAAATTTAGTTTTTATTGTGTGTAAAATGCATGCCTTTTTATGCCTAAAGCAGCTTCACCTATATTTGTCCTTCCACAGAGAAATCTGAGGTGATTATCATTTACATTCAGAATTATCAACATGATCTCATTTGTATTTGTAGGTGTTAATACTGAAAATGTGATGCTAAATCTGTCAACTCTCAGAGTGTTGACAGATGTTAATAGATATGCCAATATTAATGTGTTTGGTATTGGCGGAATAGATCTGCTACACTGCTGCTGCTGCAGAGCAATTACGGGACTTGCTACTGCCAATACATACATCACACACTGATGTGAGCAAGTATACATGCTGCTGCTGTAAACAACTACACAAATTACCTGTAGCAGATCTATACAGGTGGAGCTGGGGAAGGAGGAGGGTTTCTGAAGTGCACTGCAAACTGCAACAGCAAACGCTGGCCAAGTATTTGAAAGTTGAGCAGCAAGCTCATTGGCTACTGATACAGCAGGAACCAATCAGCTGTGCACTATAGAGAACGATGTGATTGCAAGCAGATTGATAGGGTAGTTCAAATCAAAAAGTAAAATTATGTCATTATTTACTCACCCTCAAATTGTTCCAAACCTGTTTGAGTTTCTTTCTTCTGCTGAACACAAAATAAGATATTTTGAAGAACATGGTTAATCAAACAGTTGATGGACCCCATTGACTTCTATAGTATGGGGGAAAAAATACTATGGAAGTCATTGGGTACCTTCTACTCTTTAGTTTTCGACATTCTTCAAAATATCTTCTTTTGTGTTTAGCAGAAGAAAGAAACTGATACAGGTTTGGAAAAACTTAAGGGTGAGTAGGTAATGATAACATTTTTATTTTTGGGCAAACTTTCCCTTTAAGGACCTGTCAGCCTGCGCCATCTAGAGTTTTATGACAGAACTTTGCATTCCTAGCATGCAGTCATTGTCATCTTTTTGGATAGATGCTGAAATGTCTTTCTTTTCTTTCTTGACACACAAATGTTTATTAATTCTTTGAGGTACACATTGAATATTAATGAAATGTTTAATACCGCAACTCACACTCACAAATCGGTAAAAGAGTGATACACACATTGTGACTGATAATTTCAATTATATTTCATTTAATGAGGTTAAGATTTGATGATATTTAAATGAATCCATATTAAGAGTGCAAATGACTTTCACTGCTTTTAATATTCCTATCTGAATTTTGTCTCTATGATTTATTCATGAATGAGAGTCCCACTTTTGAATAGTGTCTCTAGCATCGATAACTGTTTGTATATCTCTAAATTTCAAGCACTGTCAATAGTTGTTATTGCACATTTCATTGTCTGTGTGAATGATTTACATATGAATACCTATGAATACAAATGAGACCCGTAGTGAAATGACAGATCAGGGCATGGTTTTCATGACCTGTCTGGACGCAGCAAGGGGAAAAAAATAACAGGAAGTGATTTGTATTCCATCTCAATATGTGCTATATGGTCTTAGCCTCCGGCTGCTTAAACAGGAAGTCAGAGAGCACAAGAGACAGAGACTGGTCTAAAAGAAGAAAAAAGCCATTTAAAATCCATCTTTTATTCACCGTTCAACCAAGCGGCAGTTTGCAGACATTTCCTCCACAATAAAACAAAAGGGGTTCGACACATCATTCAGGGATGTGCTCCAAACCGAGAGACTGTCTCAAATATGTGCGAACGTTTTCCAACATGCCATAGATATGGAAATCTTCTCTTGTACTCTTATTTCCTCCCATTAAACCTGGTGTTGATCACCAGAGCACCAAGCCACTTCTGAGGATTCGTTCATCATGGTTTATGACATGTCAATGTTCATGTTCATGCTCTGAGTGTTCTTGTGGTCTGTGAGATCTTTCAAATGGCAAAAGCAAACATGGAAAGCCAACTCGAACAACTCAACAAACTCTGACCTGAAAAAAAAAAACCTCACACACCTACACTAAGGGTACATTTACACGACAACAGTGTAAAAACTAAACGTTTTTCCAGTGATTTTTTCGCATTTAGACGACAACATTGTCAAAAACGATATCCTTTTACATGGATCCACGAAAGCGATTAATAACGTTGTATTATGCTTCCAGGTCAGCAATAATTGCGTTTCCATTACCCTTCAAATTGTGCGAATTGAAATTGAAAATTGAAAATACGCCCAATGGAAACACGTAAAAACTCCCATATATTGCAAAAAAGTTTTTATGCTAGCATGATGTGGGTTTTCAGGAAATTCGAAAAAATGAATATATCGCAAAACTGCAATGGAAACAGTTTTTAACACATTTCCAGGACACCTGACGTAGATGGTGCGGTATGTTTGGACAGAAGACGAGACCGAGTTCTTCATTAAACTCATAAAAGACAAAAGTATTATGGGAAAACTGGATTCTTAACAACAAAGAAATGCCACAATCAAGACCTTGAAGCAGATATGAGGGAGAAACAGCCAGAAACACCTCATACGTGGCCGCTGCGATATACATAAACCTACCAACATCCGTTGCCATGATTTTTGGAATGACTTATCGCAAGAGGAAAAATTACGTTTTAGTTGCATAACATCTGTTAATGGAAACGCCGTCATTTCGCAATAGTTTTTTATCGACATTTAGAAAATATCACAAAAGTTTTGCGCAAATCTGAAATGGAAACGCGTCTAATGTCAATTTGTCACTCTTTAGAAAAACTACACGCTAAATACAGAGCAAGGCGTTACCGTTTTCACAAATTCATGTTTTTTGCAGTTTACACTTATAATAACAGTATTGTTAGAAAATAAAATAATTCTTTGAAAGCCGTTTTCAGGCCCCCAAAATGCCATTGTCATGTAAATAAATGGCCAAAATGCATACAAAGTTTGCTAAGAAGGCAGACAAAGGGATGATAGAGATAGAATACACATGTTGCTGTGTACTTCTCTTCAGATAACAAGCCTTTGGAAGACCATGATACAAATGCACTGCGTATATACAGATAGACATAACTCCCATCCTCCTTCACAATCCATGATGGCTTTATTAACAGTACACAGCACAAGAATTAGAACAGAAGAGGAAGTGCAGAATGAGTGCTCAAAAAAGATCTAACACGAGACTGCTTTTAACAGATGAAAGCAGGGTTGTCTTTAGTGCTTTTGCTATTTTTTGAATGTTTCTATAAAATATACAGTGCCATTCAAATCTTTATTTATTTATTTATTTTTTCAATTCCTCTGACCCGCAAAAATGCATTCTGTGTGAACCGCCCTCAAGAGTGAACAGTATGTGTTGGTGTCTTGGAAGGTTTCTTCACAATACTGAACCAAGTTGAAAAATGAGGTCTTGAGATCGCTTTGCTCCCGTAATAATGAGAGCCCACAACAGTTTATACACACCTAATTCATTTGAGTTGATCTTTCATTGCTCAGATGAGTTCAGTTCTTAGTTGAAAAACAAATGCTGATAGCATAGCTCAGATAATTTGGAAGATTTTGGTGAGGAAACGTTTTAAGCTCCAATTGAAATCTGATTTTGATTTAGTTTGAGGCATCACTGATATCTCTTTTAAAACAGGAGATCTCTCCATTTTATTCTTATTGCTGTCTAGGAGCAACAACTTGGTTATTTAACAGATCTCAAATGTAATTTATTTTCTTCTCAGTTGGAACTTTAGAGCTATAAAGTTTCCTCAAGTGTTCTTTGTCAATGAAAATGACTTTACGGCATAAATGTGAGGCCACTACTTTGGAATTCATCTTCTTTGCTAAAAAGGAAAATTATGATATAATGTATACCATCAAAGAGCTTATGATTTAAAACAAAAAAGAATACAGGAGTAGAATAAAAAAAGAGAAAGACCTTTGTCAGAGCGTGTTGCTGTTCTGTGGAAAATTTGGCATCTACGTGGCTTAAAGGCATTAGAAATTCATGAGATGCATTGACTATGCTCAGGATATTGACAGACAAAAAAAATGTGCTACACATGGTACCGATCGGGGTATGTGTGCATGTTTGTTTGAAACTTGATGAGGCTTAAGTTCTGGCTAATAAGCTTTAATGGTTGTAATAAATTGCTGTAATTTAGGCAGCTTTCTTTTCCATTTCCCTCCAAAACTTTAGAAATAGATTACTGTGAAGAGTCAGAGAGCTCCAGACCAGAGCCCCAGTATTTTGTCACGGCTAGTGTGGTACAAATTGGCATTTTCACACCGTTTGTGTGTGTGTGTGTGTGTGTGGTCTTCTTCTGAGTTTGTTCCTGGTTTCTGTTGCACTTTAATTATGTAATTGTATTTATTTAATACTTGACTAAATTAATTTAAGGCATCTACCCAACTTCTTGACTTGGCCAAAATGATCGTTTGCCTCACTTGACAAATTTATTCAAGTGTTAGTCAAGTGTTTTTAAGTCAAGTGTTAATTTTAAATGTATTTTTTTAATTTAATTTAATTTAATTTAATTTAATTTAATTTAATTTTTAATCAGCACTGAAGGAGTTTCCATGTATACCGGCTGCATGTTCATTGTTGGCTGCTTTTCTAGTTTTTCTTTTCTAGCCCTTTTAGATCAACAAACCTTTTTATCAAAACGTTTTTAAGACCTGTTTCCAAGACAAAAACATGTTTCCAGCTGTGTCCAACTTTTTCACTAGCAGTGTAATTCTTGATTTCAGTGATTTACTTGCACCAGTGAGCACCTGCATTGCTTTTATATTAGCTAGACATTCAATCTGGAACCTGCTTTCAACCCTGTTGAGATATTAGTGACATAAAAGGATAAAAAAAAAACACTGAGTTGAGAGTTAATGTCTTCCATTGGCACATTACCGCTGTGCCCTTGTGCAAAGCACTTAACCCCAGGTGACATGTGGACTGACCTTTCAATTACAGCATTGGAAGTGTCTTTGGACAAAAAGCATCCTTTGATAGATTATTATGGTCTTTTATAAATCTGTCAGGTGGACCATGTTGAATGTTCAGATAAAACATGCAGAGAGGTTGGTCTCCAGGATGATGGCTTTTGTTGTTTTTGGCCTCCCACACAAACGCAGAAGTGTTCTTGTGGTAAACAGCCACCTGATAATGTGCGCACTTGAGAGCTACAGAAAAAAGCCAGGGCCATAGGGCGTCCCCACTGAACTCTCTCTCTCTCTCTCTCTCTCTCTCTCTCTCTCTCTCTCTCTCTCTCTCTCTCTCTGCACTCATTTCCTCCTTCCTCTTAAATTCAAGTGCTCTTATTAACATGCACAATTGAATTGCAAAGAATCAGCTCTGTTGGTCAAATTTAAACTAAGGACCAATCTACTTTGATGTTTTTTTTTCTCCCATCTAAGCCTTTGACCTTTCCAGTGCTAATTGGTTTTAACAAAATAACCCAAAGGAACATTGTATTCTAAACGGATTAGAGCCCTTTAAGTTGTTTTACGTGCCTTGGTTTTCACACAGATTACTATTACTACACTTTCTATATATACTGTATAGATATTGTATGTATTTCTTTATATACGTGTGTGTGTGTGTGTCTGTGTAATGAGAAGCATATTATTTCCAGTTGCCTAAGTTATATAATAGTTTCTCAGTCATCAACTCATAGTACCTATTTGGTTCTTGGTTCTCTTTGCTCTTCGTGTAATGTGTGCTTCTGCGGTCGAGTCCGAGGGGTAAAGTTCAGTGCACTGGAGCTGAAGCAGTGACTCACCGGTACGGCCTTGCAAGGACTCTCTGTGCATGTCAGGCTGAATCACGGCAGACAAAGCACGGCAAACCTGTTTTTCCTACATTTGCTCTGAGGAGAGAAGATTTTTTTAGGGAATCTAATCTCATGTGAAGAGTTGAGTCATTGTGTTTTACATTTGTTCCTTCCACATGGGCAATTTCACTGTTTTTTCCCCCCACTTTGTGTTGGTTTTTAGTTGAGGTTAATTTGTTATACTCCACTTTAGGATATTCTGACCATTTTTATAGGATTCTAATATTGTGGAATTAATAAACAAAAATTAATCAAGATACGGTCTAGATATGCTTTTGTGTGTATTATAATGGTATTTTAATGAAATTAAAATTTAATTTAAATTAAATGAATTTCATTTAAATTTATATATATATATATATATATATATATATATATATATATATATTCATATTTGCATCATTATATAAAATAGAAATATATTAAAATACAATTATAATATTTTATTAATATTTTAAACTATTTTTTATTTGTATGTTTTCAGTTTTTAATGTGCCATTGTTATTATTTTTTTTATTTTTAAATATGTCTATACAGTTTTTGTTTATATTTGAATTAGTTTGTTATTTTACTACATCAGGTTAATCTAAAAGATAATTAGACATTTTGCCTTGGCAACTAGATAAAAAAAACATTTGATTTTTATCTATTTTTTTAAGTTTTATATTGTAGGTTATTTCTGTTAATTGTTTTAAGTTTCAAGTCATTCACTCATCCATCCATCCATCCATCCATCCGTCCATCCATCCATCCGTCCATCCACACATCCATCTGTCCACACATCCATCCATCCATCCATCCATCCATCCATCCATCCATCCGTCCATCCACACATCCATCCATCCATCCATCCACTTATCCATCCACTCATCCATCCACTCATCCATCCACCCACCCACTCACCCATCCATCCATCCATCCACCCACTCACCCATCCATCCATCCATCCATCCATCCATCCATCCATCCATCCATCCATCCATCCACTCATCCATCCATCCATCCATCCATCCATCCATCCATCCACCCATCCACTCATCCACTCATCCATCCACTCATCCATCCACTCATCCATCCACCCATCCATCCATCCATCCATCTATCCATCCACCCATCCACTCATCCACCCCTCCACCCCTCCAATCCATCCATCCATCAATCCATCCTTTTATGGTTTAAGTTTCAGTTAACTATTATAACTCTTCCTAGTTTTCATGGAAGGACAACCATAAATTTGACTCCATACATGTTAATGAGGGTTGCTTTTTTTTTTTTAACTAGTGCTAATTGTCCAAAGCTTTTGCATTGAGTAATGCAACCATTAGTCACATTCCCTGGAAGAACATCATCATTTAGCTCTCACATCACGCTGTCCTTGATAGTTGGCGATTTGCTAAGTTGCCGTGCATCGCACATCAGGTAATATCCCATAATCCTCAAGGATTCACTTCTTGATGGATGACAGCAAGCAGTCTCCGTGGTAACACCTACTGGGCAGAAGTCATATCTCACAGCTGTAAAACAGACAACATATTCCCTTTCTAATTTCATCTGATTGATGCCTGGACGTAAGGTTACACTATTAGTTACTTGTCTCAATTTCTCAAACGTCTATGTGTTTTGTGTGTACCCCCTTCGCTTCCTTTGAGGTAAAATGTTTCCCATTAGCTGGCAGGAGCTCAGTGTGAAAAAAGAGACACATAATTAAGACTGAAGGATGTTGCAAGGCGTTAATCAAGAAGACATGCTGTCTGTGTGTGTGTGTGTGTATGTATGGTTTATGTTTGCATGTGTGACACATGGAGAACCTAAAGTGATGCCTTGCTTCTTTGGGGAAATCTAGATAATTGCTTGAAAGATAAGAATAAAAAAGCAAGGACCTAGGAAAGCTAATTGCCTTGATTCCATCTGAAGGGTAAAGAGATTTGAGTGAAGGAACGTGAGGTTTCTATGCTTGAGAGATGAGTGTTTGTGTTTCTTGATGAGTGTTTAATCATGGCTGTGGTTCAACTGATAAGGTCATGGAACTGTTAAACTAATTTATAGTGTGATCTCAATACAAAGCCACTGGTTATTCCACAATTCATAACTGTTTTTTTTTTCTTCCCAGCAGCAGTGAGCAAATTAATATTGATTCAATCACAGATGTGTGTGTATTGTGTGCAATATACACACATCATAATTTTATTGATATCATATAATAATATTCAACCTGATCTCACGGCAATTCGTACGAATTTTACGAGGTGGCTAATTCGTACGAATTCATACGACCTCACTCATACAAATTCGTACGATTTTTGCTAATACGTGCATATTTTACAAGTTACCAAATTCGTATGAATTCGTACGAATGACCTACCCCTGACCCCGCCCCTAAACCTACCCATCACGTGGGTTTAGACAAATCGTAAGTGAGGTCGTACGAATTCGTACGAATTAGCCACCTTTTAATCACTCGTACAAATTCTTACGAATTGGTCGTGAGATAACGTTGTAATATTTGTATTTAAAAGCTGTAATTAAAGCTTTAGTTCCCAGCAAAATTAAAATTCTGTCATCGTTTACTCAACCTGATGTCGTTCCAAATATACTGGAAGCTCTTTTACATATAAGTGAAAAGGGAACTGGACAGATCCAAATTCAGGTCACTATTTACCTAAAATTAGATAAAATACTACTTTCTGTTAGGGTTAAGGGTATACTTCATTTTCTGTGTTCCACTCCTGTGGCTGTGAGCGTGGAAAGAGGCGTTTGGCATGCGCACACTATTTAGTGGACTATATTTTCAAGCGCTCAAAACAATTCACACATGCGCTGTTGTATACGCACTGTCTGTGGGGACACAAACATTGTGACCCTCCTGATGATGAAAATGACGTCACACGGCCGAAGTGGACTAAGTGTAAGCTATTTTAAAATGGTAAAGAATTAATAAAATCATTGACTTGTTCAAAAGTAAAATGTAAAACCTTAGAAATATCAGAGATAGATAGACAGACAGACAGACAGACAGACAGACCGACAGACAGACAGACAGACAGACAGACAGACAGACAGACAGATAGATAGATAGATAGATAGATAGATAGATAGACAAACATACATATAGACAGACATAGATAGATAGACAGATAGACAGACAGACATACATACATACAGACAGACAGATATATAGATAGACAGACAGACAGACATAGATAGACAGACAGACATAGATAGACAGACAGACAGACAGACGGACAGACAGACAGACAGACAGACAGACAGAAAGACAGACAGACAGACAGACAGATAGATAGATAGATAGATAGATAGATAGATAGATAGATAGATAGATAGATAGATAGATAGATAGATAGATAGATAGATAGATAGATAGATAGATAGATAGATAGATAGATAGATAGATAGATAAATAGTCAGACATAGAAATAGATAGATAGATAGATAGATAGATAGATAGATAGATAGATAGACAAACATACATATAGACAGACATAGATAGATAGACAGACAGACAGACATACATACAGACAGACAGATAGATATATAGATAGACAGACAGACATAGATAGATAGACAGACAGACAGACAGACATAGACGGACAGACAGACAGGCAGATAGATATATAGATAGATGGACAGACAGACAGACATAGATAGAGAGACAGACAGACAGACAGACATAGATAGATAGATAGATAGATAGATAGATAGATAGATAGATAGATAGATAGATAGATAGATGATAGATAGATAGATAGATAGATAGATAGATAGATAGATAGATAGATAGATAGATAGATAGATAGATAGATAGATAGATAGATAGATAGATAGATAGACCAACAGACGGATGGACGGATAGATAACTTAACTTTTGTCTCTCACTAAGGGTCTGCTGCTCGTACTCCAGGCAGTCAAATAGTGTTTGATTCACTCGACTTGTTGGAGAGGCGGCCAGGGAGAAGCAGATGCACCCTGGGAAAAGGGAAGTGGGCGTGCGAGGGAGAGGAAACACTGGTCTGTGCATAATTTTGAAGTTTATTTTTCCCTTTTTTGCAGGGGTTGTCAACAAGCTGGTAGGTTCATGAATACAATAGATCTGCAATAAAGCAAGTGTCTGCTTTTTCTGTCCTCTGTCTCTTTATTGTTTTCCAAGGAAAGACTCA
The DNA here is from genome assembly GCA_030578255.1 of Tiaroga cobitis. NCBI lineage: Eukaryota > Metazoa > Chordata > Actinopteri > Cypriniformes > Leuciscidae > Tiaroga > Tiaroga cobitis. The sequence continues at coordinate 48,791,477 of CM060591.1, forward strand.
AAGCAGTCATGTCAGTGTTTTTCTAACAGAATATTTGAGCAAATAAACCCGCAGAGAAGTTGATCACATCTAAGGTGACAGTGTAGGATGCAAACACTTTGCAGGTTTACCGAGGTCATTCGACCTTAACATTTTCTGTTTACTTTTTTTTTTTTTTGCTTTCTGTTTGTACTCACATCCAGATACATGAAAAAAAAAATGAAAAAACTATTCCTATGCACAAAATGGATGCCTGGTGGTTGTCAGCCAGTCTTAAAGAGCAAAAACTGATTTTTGTGGGGGGCCTTGTTGCCATGGTAACGTGCTCCTTAAAGAACTAAAGTGGGAAAGAAGTGTAGTCAGCGATGCATATTACATATAAATCTGTGTTGTTGATATACATGACAGATAATGGGAATCAATGGCAGCCATTAGTATGATTGACGAGTTTAATTACTTTGTTTGATTAAAAGTAAAGACGTGCATAAGCATCGGAACCACTTTAGGGTAAAGATGTTTATAAAGATAAAACCCTGACATTAGATGTGCTTTATCATAACCATCCCTTAGGCTCTGATTTGGGAATAGATTTCAAAGCAAAAAGCATTTGATTAAAATGAAAGTGAACATTATTATTCAATAAAGTGCTTATTTTGCCACTTATATCCACTTGTGTGATCAGTGTTGAGGAATAACTATTACTACATTGTTCAGAAGCATGACTTTTCAAACTACAATTTGCATTTAGCATTTAAAGTAACAAGCTCTACTTTTTCCACTGAGCAGCATGTGGCGTGTCAAAATGCTGTTTCGCTTGAAGCATTGGGAAATCTGATTCAATTTAGTGCTTTCATTTATTCAGAAAGTTCATGTTAAATGATTCCCTACACCGAATGCTGCTGTTCAATGGTCAAGTAACATTTGTGCATTTGGCTGACACTTTAGTAATACTTTATTTTAAGGTGATGTACGTTAGCCTACTACATGTACTTACTATGATAACAGTAAATTATGCATTATTGCAAGTAACTAACCCTAAACCAAACCCTAACCCTAATTTTAAAATTTCAATACTTATTTAAGTACAATGCAACTACGTCAGCATAACCATCTGGTGCTCTATATCTATAGAATATCTACTATATTTTAGTTTGATAATGTTTTTTATTTAATATTTTGTATTTTTAGGGGATTTTATGGTAAAAAATTTGCTTTCAGTAAGATTTTGTTTTGCCGCAGTATACAAAAGTTTTCACTAGATGAAATTCATCTCCCATTAATTTCCAATGCGCAAGTTTGACTATTATTTTTCAGGACCATTTAAACTTTTCGAATCATTTCCATGATTTTTTTGTGTGTATTCACATAGCAACTGAACTTAATTTTTTAAGTTGAAGTACACTGTAAAAAAAAAAAAGAAAAAAGTACGCTAAACTTGGTGTCTGTCACGATTTGGTCTTGTCTTGGTCACGTTTCATGTTCATGTCTTGTTCCATGTCTGTCATGTGATTCCATGTTTGTCATGTGATCCTGCCATGTGTCTTGTCATTGGTTAATCGTCTGTTCATTGTTCACAGGTGTCCCTTGTCTTGTCATTAGTGTATTTAAGCCCTCATGTTTGCCATGTGTCTTTGTCAAGTTTTATTTCCCTGTAACCACTGTTGGTAAGCGTCATGCAATGTTTTTGCTTTGAGTTCATGCCATGTTTTTGTTTCGAGTTCATGCCATGTTTTTGTTTCGAGTTCATGCCATGTTTTTGTTTCGAGTTCATGCCATGTTTTTGTTTCATGTTTAATTTTGTTGGTAATAAACTGCACTTGGGTTCTTCTCTACAACTTGCCTTCAGTGGATTCTTTAATGTCACAGTTATGTTAGTTTGGGCTTTTAGTTTTAGTCACATGTATCAATCACATAAAAAAAATGAGTTGAATCTTGTATAACTTATAAAAGAGTTGAAAATTCCTTAACTTATTTTGATGAGTTAAAGCAATGTAGAACATGTGTTGTCATAACTTATTAATCATATATAATTTTTTTTTTTGACAGAGTGGGTGGAACTTTTTTCTGCAGTGACAGTTTCAAGGTAGCTTTCATAACTCCTCATGCAGATGGTAGTAAACTTCCAACAACTTCCTTTAGATCAGTTTTGGCATTTCTCTCATCACCAAGTAGAATCGGATTTCCACTTATTAAAAGACTGAAGTTACGTGCTTGACAGATGGGCTGAAGTCCATATTTTAAAGATTTGCTTAATTAAAATTTTCACAGATCAGCTCTCTCTGTTTCGTTCTAATGGGCATTCATTACGCTTACGCTGATTTTAATTATGAATACCCCAAGCTACGTGTAGTTCCTCTTTGTTGTGACATTTTTTTGTGGTGATCTAGGAACGTCTGTGCGTTTTCTCTAAAATTTAATGACAAAAAGATCTGAGCAATGAGAACAGCACCCACCCCCAACACTTTTCCCCAGAATACCCTGTGACGACTCATGGCAGTGAACTGCAGTAATTAGACTGTGATAGGAGCCCTCCAGTCAAACTGTCACAGGGCAGCAAACTCACATTTCTGTTTCAGCATGGCCTGTTGCTCTGATTAGCAGCTAATGGACAGTTAACGTCTTATTTAACAGTGTGGAGGCAATGCTTATGTAGTGTTGCATGTGGCTTCTGGAAGACGATATTGGGATGGATGTCCTTGGTTTTCTATACGGGTTATTGATATTGGGTCCGGCTGCCTCTGAACCCTACGATAGCGATACATACAGAATATTTTGCTTTTATAAAGTTATATTATCAGAATACTTCTCTAATTTTGAATAGCCATCAATAGAATAAGTTTTGTAATCTACTTGTATGGCCAATTATCTTTAGTACAGTTTATGGGACCTACACCCGGCGCAATGCGGCGTCAGGCGTAATGCAAGTGTTTTTTTTTGCTATTTTCATCCTGACCCCGTTATCATTTTCACGTCCTGCGCCACGTTGTTTAAATAGCAAATGCATTTGCGCCCATTGGCTGCTGGTCTGAAAATGAGGTGTGTTCAGGCGCATTGTTGGCGAGTTGCTATTTTTGAGACAACCCGAAAACGACTGCATTTACCAACAAAAACCTGGTCTATAGTCAATGGAGCATATGAATGGAGTATATATATATATATATATATATATTTTTAAAAATGGTCCCATTTTTTTTTTTCTTCACAACGCGCGTACACTTTGTCCCGTAGATGGTCTGCTTGCTGCTCGTTCAGTTTTTCCGCTTGCAAATTCCGCCATGTAAATAGCGAATCGCGAGCGCAACTGGCTTTTAAAGGGAATGGGAGATGAGACTCTGATTGGTTTTTTGCACTTTATGCCCAAAACACACCCATTACTATTTAAGAGAATAGGGACAACCCTTTTAGTCCATGCATTTAGATCATTAAAATAGGGCCCTTTAAGTCTATAATATACCATGCGTGTACTTCGTGAATTCATAAAGTTAACTGTGTGTGTGTTTCATGAGACATCCGCTTTCATTTTCTCTTCTAAGAAAAAAAGTGAGAAGAAAAAAAGGAAAATCATTTGGTGTCTTTAATCCAACTGTGTTCTGTATAATGACACTCTATAAAAATATTCTTCCTGGAGATATCTCGACTTATTTAAAATAGATGTCTATGTTTCATTGTAAGGTTGTGTGAAATGACACGAGCTGGCAAGAGTTTGATTCCTCACTGAGTTACGAGGCAGTTAATGCCATAAATTACATTGAGAGAGAGACAGATTATGTATGTGTGTGAGAGAGAGACATCACAGGGTATTCCATATTCATTTTAATGAGAAATCCTTCTCATTTTGTTAACAGCCATATTGACATTACTACACTATGTTATGAATAGCAATCTAGCATCAGTGCATGTCACATGTCACCGTATGGATTTTTTTCTCTCGCCATTTAATTGAGTTATATGGCATTACTCTGGTACTACATCTAAATGTTGACATGTTTGTTCTATACGTTATAATGCCAATACCTGGAGGAGGCTGAACTATCTCTCTTTCTGGATATGTGCGAACACTAAGGGAGGAATCCACTAAGAATGAATTGCTCCCACATATAGTCTAATTTATTTCCAAGCAATGTCTTTTTTGCTTCAGTGCCTGTTAAGGAATTATGCAAATCAGGTAACGACACAAACATGCCTAAAACATATTACAGCTGAATGCAATTTCCGCAGTGCAGTTCTAGTTTGTGGAGGATGTACCAGACTAGCAGTGGTATACTTCACTGGGATTGTTCAGAATTGTTTTACCAATGTGATTCAGGCAATTGTATCTTTTCATTATGAATCAACCAAAAAGTGCTGGGCCATGTATGTAACAAGCAGGGCCTGTGACATTGAGAATTCAATTGAAGCCCTGTTTACACGAAGGGAAGACGCAGATATTTCCCTGCGGTTTGGCTTCTCATTTACATGAAAACCCTGTTTTTATCACAGAAAACGATGATTTCTGAAAACTCCGGCCAAAGTGGAGATTTCTGAAACCGCCGGTTACGTGTTGTCGTGTCAACTGGGAGAATGTCTCGGTTACTGATGTAACCCTCGTTCCCTGAAGGAGGGAACGGGAGACGTGACGTCGACGTGGCGATGTTAGGGGATCACTTCAGGGAGCCCTATCAACTTCGAGTATCTAAAGAACAAGCCAATGAACGTTGGCGTGCGTGAACGCGCCACGCACCCCCGCCCCGCAGCGCGGGTATAAAACAGGAAGCGGGCGCGGGCAACCTGTTTTTTGCTGAGGAGCCGAGATAGTGACAGCCGTACAGCGATGGTCAGCAACTGTGGCGGCGGAACGTCACGTCTCCCGTTCCTTCCTTCAGGGAACGAGGGTGTAACCGAGACGTTCCCTTTCAGTCGCTCACGTTCGACGTGACGTCGACGTGGCGACGTTAGGGGATCCCATGGAAAACGCCATCGGTTGCTGCCACATCCAGCGCCCTACGCAAGATTCTCAGACCCCCAACTGCTGGGGCGGAAGATCTGCGTAGAGGGAGTCAACTGCTTTTCCATATACCCATACAGTGAACTCTTGGATAACACTGGGAAGCGTGCCTTCCCGGGGGAAGGGGACGCTGCGGAAGCCACATCCTGCCCGAAGGGAGGTAACATGTGGAGAATACACATATGGACTGGCCGGTAGGGGCAGTGCAACATATGGAATGTCACTGGGGTGGCTCCTTGGACACTTGTTCTAGGGGACACTTGTTCTAGGGGAACACCTGCCCGCAGAAACGAAGGGTCCGACCACAAGCTGAGAGTTTGGAGACAGTGTGGGGTCACTGGGACCCGGCACGAGCCGCTCTGCCACGCCCTTTTCGGAGCTAGTGTTGGAGCGGTCTCATATGAAGCAATCCGAGCGGCGTAACCGCGGCTGCAGATGCCATATGCCCCAGGAGCCTCTGAAATAGTTTCAGTGGTGCCGCTGTCCTGCGTCTGAGCGTGCTCACGCAGTTCAACACTGACTGGATGCGGGCCTCGGTGAGGCGAGCTGTCATGTTGATCGAGTCCAACTCCATACCGAGAAAAGAGATCCTCTGCCCGGGGGTGAGTTTGCTCTTCTCCCAGTTGACCCAAAGCCCTAGGTGGCTGAGGTGACAGAGCACCATGTCCCTGTGTTCGCACTACTGCTCTCTCGACTAGGCGAGAATAAGCCAGTCGTCGAGGTAGTTGAGAATGCGAACACCATGCTCGCACATGGGAACAATGGCCACCTCCGCGACTTTCGTGAAGACACGGGTCGACAGGGCCAGCCCGAAGGGTAAGACTTTGTACTGATATGCCCGTCCTTTGAACGCAAAGTGAAGAAACGGTCTGTGTCGAGGGAGAATCGAGACATAAAAGTATGCGTCCTTCAGGTCGATCGCTGCAAACCAATCTTGGGGACGGATGCATTTGAGAATGCGTTTCTGCGTAAGCATCTTGAAGGGTAGCCTGGGAAGGGACCGATCCAGGACGCGCAGGCCCAAGATTGGCCGTAACCCACCTTCTTTCTTGGGTACAATGAAGTACGGGCTGTAGAAACCGGTCTTCATATCGGCTGGAGGGACTGGCTCGATCGTGTCCTTCGCCAGTAGGACTGCAATCTCCGCCCTGAGAACAGGGGCACTGTCCACCTGAACACGGGTGAACAGGATGCCCTTGAAAACAGGGGGGCGCCGGGCGAACTGAATCGCATAGCCGAGTCTGATGGTACGGATGAGCCAGTGAGACGGGCTGGGAAGCGTTAACCAAGCTCCCAGGGACCGAGCAAGCGGGATTAACGGCACCACAGACGTACCCGGAGTGGGGCAGCGTGGCGGAATGCAGGGACCCGACTCGGGCGGCACAGCGGCCCAAAGTGGGGTCTGAACGTGTGGTGCATAACGTACCTGCTTCCGTCGGAGGGCAGAGTAAGTGTGCGGAGGCGACACTGCGTCCAGAACACAGCCACTGCTGCCCGCTGGCGATGAAAGAGGGGCTCGGGAGTGACAAGGCATAGCGTCATCGACTGACAAGCACGCCCTCTTGGGGCCCAGAGGTTTCAGAAATGGGTCTTTCTTTGAAAAGGCGGAACTAAAAGAAAAGGAAACAAAAGATTCTCCGCCCGGCCCTCCACCGGGGGAAGGAGTGGCTCGTTCGCCATCTCCTGAAAAGCAACTTGATCCACCTCTGGGCCGCCCGTCTCAGGGTCGTTTGCACCGACGCTTGCCTCCTGGATTGGCAGCGGCCTGGACGGGCGGGGTCGGCTTCCTGCGGCTTGCTCCACGCTTAGGCCTGGATGGTGGCTGCTGCTGGGGCTTAGCGGGAGCGGAGGACACTGCAGGAGGCCGACCTCGGCGACGAGTAGACGGAGGGGCTGCGGCCGGCGGACGGGTGGGAGCAGCAGCGGTCCGCCGGGCAGGATGTGTCGAATGGCCTCCGTCTGCTTCTGTGCGGCCGAGAACTGTTGGGCAAAGCTCTCGACCGCGTCGCCGAACAACCCAACCTGGGAGAGAAGGACATCCAGGAACCGAAATTTATCAGTGTCCCTCATGTCCGTCAGGTTGAGCCAAAGGTGGCGCTCCTGGACCACCAAGGTGGACATCACCTGACCGACTGAACGTGCGGTCGTCCATCGTCGCCCGGAGGGTGAGGTCAGTTGCCACACGGAGCTCCCGAAGGAGCTCTGGGTCAGAACCACCCTCGTTCATGTCCATGAGCGCCTGGGCCTGGTGGACCTGCAGGAGCGCGATGGCATGAAGGGCGGAAGCAGCCTGTCCACAGGCCTTGTAAGCCCTCGCCGTTAGACCGGACGAGAACTTACAGGCCTTGGACGGGAGGCGTGGGTCACCCCGCCAGGAGAAAGCGGACGCCGGACACAATTGCATCGCGACAGCCCGTTCCACTGGGGGGATCGCCACATACCCCTTAGCTGCCCCACCGTTGAGGGTGGCGAGGGGGGAGGAGCCACTAGGACGGCTTCGGGCACTATACGCCGCCTTCCACGTCCTAGAAAGCTCCTCATGCACCTCCGGAGAGAAAGATACCGGGGCGGCGCACAGAGAACCAGCACGGCCCGCCCCGAGAAACCAATCGTTCAACCGAGAAGGTTCGGGACGTAGTGGAGGATTCCACGCAAGCCCAACCTTCTCGGCGGCCCGGGAAAGCATAGCCGCCCATTCTGGATCAGGCTCGGACAACGCTACATGCCCCGAAGGGGGCAACACAGCCGAGTCGTCATCTCCAGAGGACTGAAGCTCCCCCTCCGATGCTGCGATCGACATCTGATCGTCAGCTGGCGCCCCAAAGGAAACGACCGGTCGTTCCGGAGAAGGACCGAGCCGTTCGCCAAGGGGCTCTGATGGCACCAGCACTTGAGAGGCGTGAGGGGCCCGCGGAGATTGCCTCGACGGGGAAGCCCTCACGGTAATCCTCAGATCACCCTGGCCATGCGCCGAAGTAGGCCTATTCTGCGGGGCAGAATAAGCACTAGATCGGGGCATAGGCGAGGGGACTGCACCTCCCTTGAGGTAAGCGAGTCTCGATCTAAGTGCTGCGATAGTCATATTCCCGCAATGGGAACGTGAACTATCCACAAAAGCTGCCTCCGCGTGTTGAATGTCCAAACACGAGATGCAACTATTGTGGCCATCTGCTGGCGCCAGGGAACGACGGCATCCAGAAACGCACAAGCGGAATGACATCTTGAAAAAGACGCAGGGTCCGCTTGTGTTGCTCTTTTAGTAAAATAAAAAAGGTTGGAAAATGCTCTCACAGTGCTGAGGCACCCAGGGGTGGCCACAGTGTGAATGCACACACAGAACGACACACACACAGACACAAACAATAGTGCTGTGAACAGCAGTTGAGAGCTGCACTGATCGCGCCGTCACACCAACACTGCAGTCAGAGAAATCTCCTTTGAAGTCTTCAAAGCGCTGAATTCTTTTAGACAGAAGTCTCAGAGAAACTCGGCTCCGAAGTGAAAGACAGTTTGTGTGCGCGCGCCCGCTTCCTGTTTTATACCCGCGCTGCGGGGCGGGGGCGCGGGCGCGTGACGCGTTCACGCACGCCAACGTTCATTGGCTTGTTCTTTAGATACTCGAAGTTGATAGGGCTCCCTGAAGTGATCCCCTAACGTCGCCACGTCGACGTCACGTCGAACGTGAGCGACTGAAAGGGAAACGGGGTTTTAGGTTCTCAAACGTCACATTCTGAGGATTCTGATTGGCTTGCATGGCTTTATCCTTCTCCCTGCACTGCCGCCCATAGGTTTTGCATAGTTGATGTAAATAACTACTTTTTTGAAAACGATGTTGTGAATGTTATTATTGAAAACGGAGGGGGGGAAATATTCGTTTCTCTAAATACCTGGCTATGTGTAAATGTGGCCTAAGAATGCATTGCAAAAATCCAATTTGAATTGGAACCGCAAACAGGATGAACAATTGCAGTTTAGATTTGAATTCATGAATTCAGAAATTCAAAAAAAAAATTTACTAGAAAAATAAAGTTTCTCATGAAGATAGACGGACGGACGAATAGACAATTTCACTAGATAAACAAAGTTTGTCAGATAGATAGATAGATAGATAGATAGATAGATAGAGTCCTCTACTCCTGTTGCAACATCTAAATCAAACATGTTGACGCATCAAGGCTAATGCTTTGCTCTAATCCATAGGGAGTTTTTCAGTCCCCACCTGCAATGCAGTTTTGACATGATGTGGTGCTGAAACATTAAATCTGCCTTCTGCCGCAGAGGAACACACAATCTGTTCAGTGTCCGTTATGTCTCGCTGAACATTGTAAAAGTGTCAGCCAAAAGGCAGTGATGACATTTTCAAACATTTGTCTGTCAGCCATCATTAACTGCAGGTGCATTTGTTAAAAACATCTTGTGTTGATGAGTTGATGAGTGTTGATTCCCAAAAAAATCCTGGCTGAGCTTTTTGACTTCAGTGGCTGATTAAAAATCAACAGATTCATAAACAGGCCTCACACTCTTCTGCTTAAAATGCAATAGTTAAATTATGGCCACGCGGGTCAGCATGTAGTTGACCCTGCAGTAGCCTCCAGCTAACAGGCAATAAAAGGATTCAAGATGCTTCAAAAGGAATGGAGAGAGAGAGTATGGAAGAGACAGAGGCGTTTTTCTAAAGAAGCCATTAGTCCCTTCATTAGTAGTGGGGCAAACCGCGCCACTTCGAAATTGAGTTTGACACTTTAAATTGGTCTTTGTGAGCATGGAACGTTTAGTTATGTTAATAATATTTCTGTTTGTCGCAGTTGCTTTAATTAAAGTCCAACGATGATAATCCAAGTCATGGAGAATTGACACGTCTTTGATTAATTGCAGGTCAATTGGGGTTTTGCGGAGAGCAGCATCAGTGAATGAGTAGTGTCTACTTCCATCATCTTTTTACTAGTACACACAGTAATCATGTGACTAAATAAATGAATTAACTAGTGGGTGAGCTCATGAATGGGACTCTGAGCCTCAATGATTGAAAGCAACAGTCTGAAAGTTAAATGGATTATGGGTTTTGCACAAAAGTAAATCTAATGAAATGCTCAAAACCGATTTATCAGTGGCTGAACATAGCTTGCAAATATTTCCTTTTCTGCTGAGGCTTCTGACTTGGGCTTTAAGATTTGGTAAAAAAAAAAAAATGTATATTGCAATTATTACATATTCTATATATTACATTGAACAAAATTATAAACGCAACAACTTCGTTTTTGCGCTTTTGACCACCATTTGCCTCACGCAGTGCAACACATCTCGTTCGCATAGAGTTGATCAGGTTGTTGATTGTGGCCTGTGGAATGTTGGTCCACTCCTCTTCAAAGGCTGTGCGAAGTTGCTGAATATTGGCAGGAACTGGAACACGCTGTCGTATACGCCGATCCAGAGCATCCCAAACATCCTCAATGGGTGACATGTCCGGGGATTATGCTGGCCATGCAAGAACTGGGATGTTTTCAGCTTCCAGGAATTGTGTACAGACCCTTGCAACATGGGGCCGTGCATTATCATGCTGCAACATGAGGTGATGGTCGTGGATAAATGGCACAACAATGGGCCTCAGGATCTCGCCACGGTATCTCTGTGCATTCAAAATGCCATCAATAAAATGCACCTGTGTTCGTTGTCCATACGCCTGCCCTTACCATAACCCCACTGCCACCATGGGCCACTCGATCCACAACGTTGACATCAGCAAACCGCTCACTCACACGACGCCATACACGCTGTCTGCCATCTGCCCTGTACAGTGAAAACCGGGATTCATCCGTTAAGAGAACACCTCTCCAAAGTGCCAGACACCATCGAATGTGAGCAATTGCCCACTCAAGTCGGTTACGACGACGAACTGCAGTCAGGTCGAGACCCCGATGAAGACGACGAGCATGCAGATGAGCTTCCCTGCAGCGGTTTCTGACAGTTTGTGCAGAAATCCTTTGGTTATGCAAACCGACTGTTGCAGCAGCTGTCCGGGTGGATGGTCTCAGACGATCTTGGAGGTGAAGATGCTGGATGTGGAGGGCCTGGGCTGGTGTGGTTACACGTGGTGTGCGGTTGTGAGGCCGGTTGGATGTACTGCCAAATTCTCTGAAACGCCTTTGGAGACGGCTTAAGGTAGAGAAATGAACATTCAATTCACGGGAACAGCTCTGGTGGACATTCCTGCAATCAGCATGCCAATTGCAAGCTCCCTCAAAACTTGCGACATCTGTGGCATTGTGCTGTGTGATAAAACTGCACATTTTAGAGTGGCCTTTTATTGTGGCCAGCCTAAGGCACACCTGTGCAATAATCATGCTGTCTGATCAGCATCTTGATATGCCACACCTGTGAGGTAGATGGATTATCTTGGCAAAGGAGAAGTGCTCACTAACACAGATTTACACAGATTTGTGAAAAATATTTGATAGAAATAGGCCTTTTGTGTTGAAAAAGTCTTAGATCTTTGAGTTCAGCTCATGAAAAATGGGGGCAAAAAAAGTGTTGCGTTTATAATTTTGTTCAGTGTTGATGCACAAGTAGGCTATATTTATTCATATCAGCTCCAGCTCTCCCTGCTACAGAGAATAAAAATGTATAAAGGATATGGATAAATGAATGTAATAATGGATGACGATAACTACACAATAATTGGGACTTTTAAAGGGATTAAACAAAAAAAATACACTTTTACTGCTTGTTCAAATTATTAAAATGAGCTGATGCAACACAATTTTTGAACGTTTTATCAGAAATAATTTTATTTTATTCAGTCCACTTGAACATGTTAAATAGATGCCTAATGATTTTATGCTCAATGCTCAGTGATGTTTAGAAGAGTTTCTGCCAGGGATACTGGCAGACTTGCCACTAGGACACCTGAAATGATGATTGACAGGACTGATTCCTTAGGGTCATTCATTTCTGCTTGTTTTGCAGTGGTTTATTGCGTGTTATGCCGAGCACGAGTAATCAGAGGTGGATCCATGCTTTATCTGTCAGCAAGAGTTCTGCTGATCAGCTGGAAAGTACAATGCAGAATGGCATCAAAAAGTTGGAGCCTCCACACTGTGTTTGTGTAAAATGCACTGCAGCTGAGGCTTTCACACAATAAACAATAGAAACCCTAAGGGACAGCGAAATCTCTCACAGGCACCTGTATAAGTCTTTCTTTCTTTCGTTCATTCTTTCGTTCTTTCTCTTTCTTTCTTTCTTTCTTTCCTTCCTTCCTTCCTTCCTTCCTTCCTTCCTTCTCTACGCTATTTTTGCTCATTATCCTTCCTTCCTTCCTTCCTTCCTTCCTTCCTTCCTTCCTTCCTTCCTTCCTTCCTTCTCTACGCTATTTTTGCTTCTAGCTGTGTGGCTTCCATCCACTCCAAATACATCAGGGAGTTTCTCTGTATCTGCAATGCAAGTTTTTTTTTTTTGGAAAAGATAAATATAATATAGTAAGTATAGTACTTGTAAAAGGATAAAACGAAAATAAAAAAAATTCTAATTTTCTTATGGCTTATATTGCAGCGTCTGCATATCTTCTGCTCTCTCAAGGATTTTTGAAGTGTGTCTCTCTCAATTTCTAGATCAAGTCTACATTTTCAGAGGATTTATTTCTCTTTAAATTGTTTAATGTGAATCTCTATTAAAATGGCCCGGGGTCTCTGAACAGAACATGAGAATTAAGCGGGAGTAAAGAGTTCAGAGGTTGTGGTTCTTCTTGCTCGGACAAGACTTCCCATAATTTGTTTCTCTTCTTATTTAAATGGCTTGCCCCACTCTGTTCTGGACCAACCCAATCTCCAAATGAGGGTAGATTTCAGCAGTGACCTCTGGCAAATAACACATTCACTCCTACTAGCCACTTTGGCGGGTTGAATTTTATATATATTATATACATTATCCAATTGTAGTCTTTTAAAAAGGCATCTGGAATTATAAACTAAGTGCAATATAGTGTTGTCAAAATCAAAATGATATTTTGATAGTGAATCATCTGAAACACTTCCAATACTCATTTTCCGCAGAGTACTAGCTACGCTTTCTCGCTCTCTCACTCTCTCATCTCTCCGACAGTGAATTGACACACAAACCCGCCTCCCCTCACTCACTCGTTTAATTTTCTCCCGATGAATATTGGTGATGTTACAGGGCTTGAATTTCAGTGTGGGATTGTACTTTTTGCTCATCATTTTACTCATTCCCACATATTTTGTGCTCACACCCAAAGTGCGTAAAGCCGCCTCTCAGTGCTAAATTGAGTTTTTTTCGCTGCTTATTGCGCTTAAAGGGTCATGAAACCCCCCTCTTTCAGCTCAAGTCTAGCTCACAATCTTTTTGAAAAATGCAACTTAAATGGGCGTGGATGGCTGTGAGAAGGGGTGTGGTAAGGCCATCACTGTCATCGCCAGTATGCCATGCATATCGACTGTCACTAAAAACAGTGGTAAAATGTGAGGAAATGCTAGATTTTTTTTATAGCTGGCAAAGTTAAAGTCTTATGAAATACGACACTTTGTTATTGTCCTTTCAAAAGTAACTGAATGCCCTGCTATATTAGCCTAGTAAGCCTACAGTAATCGTAATTCTATTGAGAACATATTAATGTAGGCTACATGTATAATTATAATGTCATTATAAAATATATAGTTGTTTATAGACACTATACATATATTTGAAAATTATTACATTTCCGCTTAAAAAAAACGTTCCGTGCATAGCCTAGATCTACGCGCCCCCTGAACCCCCATAATAAAGAGGGCTCTGTGGAGGTGGATGACTTCTCATTTTAGACACACACACACACACACACACACACACACACACACACACACACACACACACACACACACACACCTCTGAAGGGATAGAAAAGTCCTCGGGACTTGGTACCGCATCACTCGCAAGACGCAACCTGCATTGGTTGTCAACAAGGCGAAGTCCACCATTCTCCAATTCTCGAAGCTCAAAAATGTTTGCGGCACACACGTTTAGATGTGTCCGTGGTTGATGGAAAACCAACCGCCCGGAGCCAGAGTCCAGCCCGGTCAGCATCACGGAGAAACATATTCAACCCAATTGGACTTTTGCACCACGAAAACAAACACTTGCGTGCGTCCCATGATTGCCTCTCTCATCTACTACGCGATATCACAGTTTGACATGTCTGTCACTGGAAAGATCCACATGGTGTCATGAATAATTAAGAGACAGTGTCTTCTCATAGGATATGAAAACTCAGTCTCATTAATAATTATGAGACACCGATGAGTCATCAACGCACTATACTGTGCTCTGCCACGTCACAGCCTGCGATGAAGATTTTAAACCCGGAAGACGAAAATAGCGGAAAGAAACTAAAATTTAACCATTTTACCCTACTATTAAATCTAACAGATGCTAACATTGTCTTCAATGGTGTTCAACACACATACCTCTGATAAAATCTCAGAAAATTTGGTTTAGGGTTTCATGACCCTTTAAACAGTCAAATACCCACAAAATAATTTCAAAATGCCGCGAGTATTTACATATACACAGTCAGTTATGTTTTAAGTGAATGTAAACGGTTGAGAGAGAAAAAGTTAATGTCGAGCACTGCTTATTTGTATTAATTCCGACAATCTCGAATGTACGTTTTCGTATGATCTGCTTACACCCCAGTGGCGGTTAGGTTTGAGGTGGGGTTAGGGGAAGACATGCTTACTTTTTTCAAAAAATCATAGACTCTTTCTTTGAGGAAGAAGGGTTTGAACCCCTCTCCAACATGTTTTTCACGTTTCATGACTTTTATCTGCTGAAACAGACACGGAGTAGTCGCTCGCTACTACCGACATGAGTCAAAGTGACAGCTTGTTTGTCGTCCTGCTTCAGGGAAGAGGCCTGTTTTACACTAGGCAAAGCTATCAAAGGAAAATGAATATGAATATGCAAATGAAACCCATAACCTGAAACTTACCTAGACCTGAACAGGAAACACAGCAGCATCTGACATAAGGAAATGACTGTAATTATGTAAAATGTCAACATGAGGGACCATGTGTTGCAACTGTGACTTATAATCATGGCTGCCCTTTGTCAGTGTCTGTCTTCCGCCTTGCGTTTGTTAGGCAAATGTATAAGCTCTCAGCCATTTATTAATTATATAACTGTCTGTTGCCTAATGTCATGCTGTTCATGTATGTTCTTTTGGTTTCAAATGTAATTAAGTCATGGTGGAAGTCATGGTTAAGGTGCGTGAACGTGCTAAATTCATTATGGAAGTAATTTAAGAGATTTGTTTATAGTTTTTTAGGCCAATATTTTGTCTAAAATGTTGTGTTTGGCTTTGTATACGTTACAGTAACAGCTGTAAACATATCTTCCATGCAATCAGCTTATTTGTTCAAATTCAAAAGGGTTATGTATAGTGAAGAGTGGGGTAAGCTGTGCCACTTTTTACTTCAAGTTGTTTCTCTATAGAGAATGTCATATGATTTTAGGAGAAAACAATACCAAATGAAAAAAAAGTGATTTGCTTCCTTTTTTATATATATATTTATATATATATATATAAAAGTGTTTCCTTTTTTATATATATATTTATACGTTAATTATAATAAAATATAAGAACAAAATGCAAATAAATATGTATTTTATTTTTAAAAATTTAATAAGCACAGAAAATAAAATAAATAAAGTATAAAACTAAGTAAAAAGGCTTTGTGTTGTGTGGTTTTCCGTGTTATTTTTGTATCACTGAGATACTATTATAGTTTGTAGTAATATTTTGAATGATTTTTTTTATTGTAATTTTAGTTATTTAGTGTGTTTTTGTGATTTTATTATCTTTTTAATATGTCTATATACAGTGTTTTTAAACTAAATGCAAATGAGAAGAGAAATGCTAAAATGCAAAAACATAATGTTTTTTATATTTTATTTCCGTTAACTTTTATTTAATTTCAAGAAACATTTTTAATGGTCTTAGTTTTAGTTAACTATAATTACCCTGTTAGTTTTAGGCCTGGTCCAGGCAGCTGTGTATATGATTGTGCATTTGCTAGATTAAGTGGGTGACACATCTTACCCCACTATACTGTGCCCCCATAAAGTGAAGGAAACCACAGAGAAAACACATTTTTAAGCCTTTATCATTTTCAGTGCTGTGCGCAGTGAAGTATGTCGAGGCGTTTCATGGGGCCAGTGTTGTGAATGTGTGATGCGGGTGCAGCATGGATGAGTGTTTGGCGTTCTGGATGGCTAGTTCAGCTCCCGCTGTCTTCTCACTGACCCTGAGGCTAAAAGCTCTCACTGAGCATCATAGAGCCCAAGGTCAGGGTTGAGAACTATCAAGCTCAATCCCACCCAGATTAAAGCCTTGAAGCCTGATTGAGTCTCGCCTGTTGACACAAAAGAGAAGTAAACACAACAACGTGGGGGTCAGGAAAATAAACAATTGAAGGGGTTTTGGAAAATGAGCATAGCTATCCACCCGTGCTTAGACGCCAGTGGCTTCTAAACAGCTAAGTTGATAGTGAAAAAGGTCCAACTTGGCACTGTTTTAATGAAAACATTACTTTGTCTTGTGTGAATATAAGTGAATATAAACAGACAGGACAACAATTATTTGTACATCAGTAGGTTCACATACGCGTGCAAACCCACTAAAAGTAGTGTGTGTGTGTGTGTGTGTACAGTACTTCATAAGTAAAGTTATACGTTTTTTTTAATCATGACAAACTATACATCATTAGAATGGTCAAAGTCTTGAGAAATTACTTTCTTCTTTATTACTGACTGTAAATTGAAATAATCGAAGGTTTCATGCCGTTGCTTGAATGTACTTAATGTTTCTATTGATATTCAAAAAAGTAGTGAGTTTGTTTTTATAGTACTGAGAATCATGAAAGTTCAGTTTTGTCTCTTGAGAGCTCTAGCACTATTATTGTTAACTTGAATTGTTCGCTACTGTACATGTCTTGCCATTAGCCTCTGGCAATATGTCTCCTGTTATAATAATTTAGAAAAAAAAAACAGAAATGAATATAAATGCGATGGAATGAAATAAGAGTAATGGATATGTGTCAATAAATCAGTGCATATAGATTTATTGTATTTTTGATTTTCTTTTCACAGGTGATTCTGATTCTCACCAAGCTGTATGACTTTCACCTTGGCAGTGTTACAGAAAGCACTCTGTGGAGGTGAGCGAAAAGATACCATTTCTCCCATCTCTCTCCTCCCATCTTATTTCATCTCCCGTTCTCCATTAGAGTATGGGAGCGGAGTTGTGTGGTTTTGCCTGCAAGTGAGGGGTGAGGGGCGGCAGTAATAACTCCAACCATTCCATCTTGAGAACTTATTATTAGCCCATAATATTAAATTAAATTAAATTAAATTAAATTAAAAAAATTTTTTTTACATTTTTAATTTAATTTAATTTAATTTAATTTAATTTAATTTAATTTAATTTAATTTATATATATATATATATATATATATATATATATATATATTTTTTTTTTTATCTATTATCATCAGTTTAAATAATTAATATCCTCAGTTGGAAAGCAGCTCATAGCTAAGCCTATATTTAATATTCAGAGCTGGAAAAAATAAGATTTTGACACACTACTTAAGTCCTCTGCAATGTAAATTTAATTCATTTTGTCATCCCTTCGTAATCCTTATTGGCTCTGTTAGATTCTCGTTTACTGGTGTTTTTAGATGCTTTGTGCAATTGAGAGTAATAGGAGCAGCCTTATCTTTCACACGGTGAGCTGAACACTTCAATTTGGACGGAGAGAAGCTCCGTATTGGGGTGCTTAACTCTGGCGGTTTGTGATGACGTCTGATTTGAGATGACAAGTGCAGTGCTCTTTTCAGCAGGGTTTCAAGGTTAATGTCTTTTCTGAGAATATATGGATGGATTTTCTTATTCAAGGATATCTCGTTCTTTGTGCAATATAAATCATTGTGGAATTAAGCATATAAAATACAACAGATTAAAGGATTTGGAAAGATAAGTACTGTTTATAATTCAGTTTTGAAGTGCATTTAAAGAATGGAAGATTTACACTACTTGCCTATCACATCTATTATGTGAATAGAATTGTATATGCAACAGCAATAATATGCATGTGCATCACAGTTGTGTTAAATTTCAGTTTGAATTGAGAATGCCTTTTAGATTTGAATTTGATTAATTTTTTTTACTACTATAGTACTAATTTAATTTAATAATCGATGATCTTTACAACAAAACTGTGCAGCTCCTATCTCTTTGAATGGGGAAACATCAAATTCTCCAAAACGGTTCGCCAAGCTTACGATTCAATTTCATATTTGAAATCACCAATGAAATCTGATAACAACTGTCTCATAAATTTTGTTTCTAAACACTTGAATCATGACCTGGATCAAGCTAATGCGCATGCGCAGTGAAAGCGTGCGTCTGACTGTTTCTATAGGAACCGGAGCTCCTAACGGCAGCTTCAGTGACGCGATGACTTTACCAATCGGTGATTGGCTGTTATGTAGAAGGCGGGACTTATACCGCCATATTGAGCGTTGCACTTTTCCCCATTCAAAACAATATGAGTGACACGTCTTGTGTAATTCTAAAACACTGTGTTCGCAGTCATCCAGTTTGAAATGTTGACTACAAACACAGAGGTTTTTCAGATTTTTCTCTCCTTATTTACGATTCTTTGCTTGCAGCCTTTAGCCACTCACTGGATCCTTCACTGGAAACAGATAGTAACTCTTTCCCGCTAAATGTTTACTCTTTGAATACTTGCACACGTGAACAAACAAGTCAACATTCTTATGACTAAAAGTTTGCTAAGTATTTCCTACAAAAGCAAGGTGCTATTTGATACACAAGGGTATCCATAGCAGACTGGTGGGAGTGGCCTTGGACGGCAACATGCCCAGTGCATTATGGGTGTTGAAGTTTTCCTACCTATTTGGCGAAAGGGAAGACAGCCTTATTTCTCAGTTTTCTCAAGTCAGTAGCCGTAGCACAAAAAAAAAAAAAGCCCTTCTACTGTATTCGCATCCAAGTTTAATTGAAAGCTCATTTTGCAAGCGGTAAAGTATCCCTTTAATTCAATGTACTACTTACCATTTCATTGTAATTAATTGTGACAATTTCTGAGTGAAAATTGTATGCACAACAAATGATTCTAAATACAAATCCTATAAACCTTTAAACTTCGGTGCTTTCTTTGTTCAAAACTTTCAAACAAAGAAAGCCCTGCAGTTTAAAGGTTTGTCGAATTTATATTTATTTTACACATTTTATCATAATTTAACATACAACTTTCGAAGGAGGGTGAAGAAAACTCCATTGCCCAGAATGCATTGCCTCTGTTGAATATCTTTCAATTCCAATTCAGTAAATGCCACTTCATTCTTCAATGAAGAGAAGAATGAATTCGGAATCGTGTTCAACCGTGATATGCGTGTCATTTTGAAATAGAAAAATGGATTGAACCTATAAGATGGAGATGAAGAGAAAGACATATTTGAAAAAACACCACCGTAATACCAATCAGCATTAACCCAAATGCAAACACAAACCCAGCTGTCATGAGGAAGACTGAATTCTCACGCTGGCCTGCTAAACCCCGCGGCTCAGTGCAGCCGCAGTTATAATACATCACAATGACTGCTCCCACAGCAATGAAAGTATGTATTGACAAAATGATGGCTCGCTAATACTCAGTTTTTTCCACAAATCAGGCCTCTGGAGAGTTCTGTGATCATTTACACAGGCTAGCAGCAAATCTAAGCACAACCCTGGCGCCGATGGCCGTTTTCTTCCCGTGCCTGTGTTTAGCTTTGGTCACAACCAGTGGCGTTTCATAATATAACACACTTCAGGGCCCACACACCGTCAATGTTAATTGAGATCAAAGTTCAATTAAGATGGAGGTGGATTTTGAAGGAGCAATTGGTGAAGTTTAGTTCCGCTTGCAGAAAACTAGACAGCTGTTGACTTTTTGAGAAAGGTCAGGGCACGAGCATCGCTCTGAGAAACGGCGTGTCAGTTTTAATGAACAGCGTGACCTTAAACAATGGAGCCGGATCAGTCATTTTTTCCCAGATAATATTCAAAGTGAATGAACCCCTCTGTATGTGGATGTGAAGGAAATATCGACGCCAGGAAAAGAACTGACACTTGTTTTGCTCAAAGCGCTGTACCTCTTTCTTATGCAAGCATCCTGCGCTCTCAGAGGAAGAGGAAACACCTAATATCTTATTTATAATTCATCAGCAACAAATAGAGCTCTTAAGGTCTGAGACATCCTTGCGCTTTGTTAGGATTGAAGTTTATTCACAGGAGGAGTAGTAAAGTGTTCAAAACTGAAATAGCTTTGATCACAAATATGTGTTTCCGCATCAAATGGACGTGTTTCTGGACCATCTTCCCCCATTCCTTCTCTTCGTCTGACGTCGCTGCCCGAGAGGGGTCATGCAAGGGTGACCGCTGACAGACTTTCAAATTGCATCATTTTGGCAGCGGCAGGTCCTTTATAGAGTTGATATGTCAGGTCAGCGCGTGCAACACCAGTCAGACCTTTCAGAGCAGGACTTACCTGATGTCCCTGACCTTTGAAAGAAGTCAGAACTTACCTCTCAGCCAGAGGAAAAACAAGAACTTTGGCAATCTTCATTTTCCCCAGGGATTCTCTTTGTGCCATCTCTTATTAGGGATAAAACAAAAAAAACATCTAGCGTTTTTTTTTTTTTTTACAATCTTTGTGGGTTTATGGAATTGACATTTGTTCGACTTTCAAACAACGCACTCTGATCAGACAAGACAGAGTGAAATCTTGACTTTTCCAACAATTTAGAATTTGTTTGTATACATCTAAAGTCAATGAAAATAAAAGTAAATACTTAAGTAATGTAAATAATAAACTGTCTACACGTGGTAATGTTTTCTTAGACACTGCAATTGTGGAATATTATCTTATTAAATTGTATTATATTATATTATATTATATTATATTATATTATATTATATTATACTTACTTGTTTACTTACTTATTACAGTTTTTCTCGATTGCTTAAACACTATAACCAGGCTTTTGAACTAAAATTTCAAAACCATAATGCCATTTATCAAAAAGCACACCGATTTCACTGAACTATAAACACTATTCCCCTGTTTTGACACATTAGGCAGATTTGTTGAACTGTCACAGCAAAACTCTACACACAAATCCCTTCATTTCTCATTGCCTACACCACGTGGTCATTTAGAAAGCACTAGCATTCAAAATTGTTCACTCAAGTCAGCTCAGTTTCAGCTCAGTTAGCACACAATTACCCAGGTGAAAACACTAAGAGTCAAAATTGAACACACATCAGTCAGATCCTTCAATAGATAGATAAAAGGTTATACAATCTTTTATAAAAGATAAAAATCAGTTTACTGAGTTTTGGAACAATGGATCCACAGAGAAATTAAGCAATAGGTCGAGGAGGGGGAGGAAGAGGAGGAGGAGGAAGAGGAATAGGAGGAGGAAGAGGATGAGGAAGAGGTGGAGGAAGAGGTGGAGGAGGAAGAGGAATAGGAGGAGGAAGAGGAGGAGGAGGAGGAAGAGGAATAGGAGGAGGACGAAGAGGAATAGGTGGAGGAAGAGGAGGAAGAGGAGGAGGAAGAGGAATGGGTGGAGGAAGAGGAGGAGGAGGAGGAGGAAGGGCAAGGGCAAGAAGACAAGCAGTCTCGGATGAAATTCAAGCCACTTTAGTTGGCCATGTCCTTGTCCATGGTATGACTATGAGCGAGGCTGGGCAACGAGTACAGCCAAATTTGAGTCGCTTCACCGTCGCCTCCATCATCAGAACCTTCAGGAAGGTGTGGTGGCAAACAGATTTCTATCACTGAATAAGAGACAAACATTTCCAATTGTCTTTGATGAGGTTTATGTTCTTGCAAGAAAAGGCCAGCAGTCGTACAGTCACACAGAGTGGCTGCAGAGTGTGACAGTGAAGGGAGGGCATCCTTTCTCCTTTATAGTCTTGACTCACAGAGTGTTATCTTTCTAGGCCAATGATGGTATTTCAACCAAATGTGGAACATTCTTAGACTTGTTCATCATATTGTATCCTTGAGTGGAGGCATGTACCAACACTCTTTACCATTCCAATACAATTCCATATTTGAATAAGGTTTGTGTGTGCTCTTTTACTGTCATATGATGCTCACACACATCTTGAGTAGAAGCGAGTAAAAAAAAAAGATGGATGGACCACAAGCAACATGACTTACCAGTTTTGGAAATGTTGTTTTGAATTTATAGCACCAGTGTGTAAGACTATGTTGTAGTGTGTGTATTTTTGAGGGCTTGTGTGTCCTGTCTGAGGGCAAAGTTTGTTTTTTCAGCAAGAGTGAATGGTTTTGAGTAGGGGTGTAACGGTACATGTATTCGTATTGAACCGTTTCGGTTCGAGGCTTCCGGTTCGGTATGCATACAAACCGAACGATTCCTAGGACCATTTTTCCTGCCGACAAAATTCGCGCTGGCGCGACCACCACAACATCAAATTGCAAGCGTAATGAAAGCGGAACGAAACTGCGCTACTCATTATGTGCTTCACGGACCGTTTATCAGCTCGGACCAGCAACATCTGTGCAGTGCGAGCAGATCTCGATCAAGCGACACTGTTACAACACAGCGCTAAGAGATCCAGTAAAGAAAACCTTTGAATTCGCCACTGAAGTAATAACATCGCTGTGAGATCTAGTGAGAAGCATTCACATTTCTCCGTTATTAACCGTAGATCTCTATTAGATCAAACAGCGCTGACGTGGAAACCAGGAGAAACTTTGTGCCGTGAATGAACTAATACTTTACGTCCACAGACCAGCAACATTCACCATGGATTTAATAACACTAACTGTAACCAGTTTGGCTGGAATAGGGAAATGCTTTCAAGTACTTCACACATCTTTTTCCAGCACTTCAAAACTCAAATAATATAAAAATAAATGTATATATTTAAATGTTATTTTTAATGTGATGACCAAAACATTATTTGTTCATCCTTCAAAGATGACCCCCATTTATAAACCTGAAAGTTTCAAGATGTAGGAAAACTCAGTTATTTACAAATATTTTTTCTTTTAACAAATAGGATATTTCTCTGGCATTTTTTCTTTTTGCTGTATCGAAAACGTACCGAACCGTGACTTTAAAACCGAGGTACGTACCGAACCGTGATTTTTGTGTACCGTTACACCCCTAGTTTTGAGTGTAGAGCTTCATTTTGACCTGAAAATAGGATGTTTGGGGAATTGGGTGAGACGTTATGGATTTGTGTTTACTGTTTTGAGAATACGAGGCATAGTTTCAAGAAATGTGTTTAAGCAATCGAGAAAAACTGTAAGCAATATGCTTACAAAATCTACACAATATGTTTAAAAAATATTTGAATAAACGATGAAGATCATCCTTCAATTTTCTTAGGCCAGACATCAGTGTTGGCATCTATCCATCTGTCCATCTATCTATCCATCCATCCATCCATCCATCCATCCCTTCCTTCCTTCCTTCCTTCCTTCCTTCCTTCCTTCCTTCCTTCCTTCCTTCCTTCCTTCTATATTACTCTGCTGTACTTCAACATTGCTCATGAACCTCTTCAGTATTATGATTCTACTTTTAATATATATAAGATTTATGAAAATTCTGCGCTCCTGCTTCGCCCCCTCCCCGTGCTTTCCGAGGATCATAAATCACTAACGATTATTATTCAGAAGGTCATTTACCACACTCTGTTTTTTTCATTGATATTCTTACCTTTTTAATTACACTCTGGTGGGACTTCCCCTTATATCCTGGAGCCAACTCTAATTTAGTGTCTGTCATAATAATAAATTGAGAATATCATCACCGCCATCAGCATGTGCTCACTAGACTGGATTTGCGAGCGGTTTCTAGTTTCAGAAGCAGCCTCAGAGGCACTTGTTATGTTTGCTGTAATCAAATTAAATTCCCATCAACACACCAGATGTGTCAGAAATGGGAGTTAGACCGTTCCCTGTCCTGCGTTAGTGGCCCCAAGGGTCTTTCATTCTAAGGAAAATAGTCTAAATAGAGGAATTGAGTCATATACTTGACAGATAATATAACATAAAGACGGAAGGTTTAAAGGTCTCGTTTTCCTTTTGTCACGGCCTCACTTATTTATTATAATGACACATGTCATATTTTGCTTGCCTCCAGAGCTTATCTGTTGAATTGAGTGGGTTCTGCTGATGAAAAATCTGGTTTCATCACTGTTGTTTATTTCCTTTTTGTGCTGTTAATGCAAAAAAAAAAAAAAAAAAAAACTCTACAGAACATGTTGTTCAGACAAATTCACTCCAGAAACAAATGAATCCATGTACAGTTGCCATGGTTTGAAACCCTTGAGCTGCATGTGCTGTTGCATGAATATAAACTAATTATACTTCTTTTAATCTACAGTAGTATCAACTTTGCTGACATTATTGTATATATCAATTCATCTACATTCAAAGGAAATGCCAGTGCTTGCAAGGCTGAAAAATATAGCATTATGGTTATGCTTTTTTTTTTTTGCATTTCTGAATTAATTTAATGCCACTTTTCTGTTGTCATGGCAGTCAGAGCACATCTTATTTTCAGTTGGCTGCAAATACTAAGAATATATCACTGTGCTGTGAAATACTCTGGAATTAGAACAAACCACTAAATCATGTTGGATTACTATTAATACATTTTCAAATCTGCGAACGGTGCATGCTCATTCTTGTTTTTGGACATCACATGCTTGTGGGTGGTTGCTATGGAGTTGCTATGGGTTTTGAAAGGTATTATTAGTTGTTTTTACTATGTTGTTATGCTATTATAAGGGTGGTTTATTGGAGGTTATTAGATGGTTACTTACTGGACCAAATCAAAAGAGCCCCAATCAGTCTTGTCTGTTTGTTGTTTTTGATGTTGTTTTGTTTAGCTTTGTTTTGTGTCTGTTCTGTTTTGTTTGTTTTTTTAGTGTGTTTTGTTCTGTTATTTTGTGTTTTGTTTTGTGTCTGTTTGTTTTGATTTGTTTTTGTATTGTGTGTTTTGTTCTGTGTTTGTTTGTGTGTTCTGTTTTTTCTTCTGTTTGTTTTGTTTTGTTTTGTGTTTTGCTTTGACACTTCGTAAGTTTGATCACTTAGTAATAGTACATCCCTCCTCAACAATTTGTATGATTTGGGTTATCATTCATGTCCAAAATGTTGCGCGATTATTTTGAAGTTTGTTCTGATGCCGAGTCCTAGAACGAACTTCCACTTAATGTAAACCCTATACTCCTTTAATAGTGCCTGCACTTAAACTCATTAACAAAACCAATTTTACTTCAATTACTCTTAAACTATCAATAAGTAAAATAATGACCATCTAATGCATAAATGTAATGGAAAATTTTAAAACAAATTGCACAACCAAAACAAACTTAAGTGATAATGATAGTGGGATGGATTGCACATCATCACAATGAAAAGGAAACTTTCCGAAAGAGTTTGGAGCAATATTTCTCTCCACAGTTATGAGTAGGCTGATTGGATCTAAAGCTTATAATTGGATGGGGAGAAAGCAACTGAAATAAGAATGAAGGGGTGAAAATGAAAACTTTCGTTTGCAATTGGAGGGTGGTTCTTTTACAGGGCTTTGCCTTTTCGAACACCAACCAGACTCCTTTGAAACACTCTGGCAATTTTAATGAGGATGTGAGAGTCTGTGTGAACATACTATCAAACACACCTCCTAAAAAACGAAAGAAATGCTGGGAGAGCGGAAGGAGAAAGAAAATGAAAATCATAATATCAGATTCTATACCTCCCAAAGAAAACTAAATATACTAAAATGAAATACATTTATTTTATACTAGTATACTACAAATACATTTACATATTTATGTACAATATAAATACCCTGCTATTGTACTTTCGGTATTCTAAATTTATATACTTAAAGTCTATCTATAAAGATTACAGTTGTGGTCAGAATTAATGGCACCCCTGGTAAATATGATCAAAAATAGCTAAATCTGCATTGTTTATCCTTTTGATCTTTCATTCATAAAAGTTACAAAAATCTAACCTTTCATTGAAGTATGGATCACATTATGAAATAAATGTTTTTCTCCAAAACACGTTATTGGCACCGATTTATTAAATACTTTTTGCAATCTCCTTTTGCCAAGAGAACAGCTCTGAGTCTTCTCCTAATGCCTGATGAGTTTGGAGAACACCTGACAAGAGAGCAGATACCATTCCTCCATACAGAATCTCTCCAGATCCATGTTGGTGGTTCTCTTCAGTTCACTCCACTCATCAGGGGTGAAAAAAGCGAAAGCATCGTTAGCCAACTATGGTCGCAAGTTACGTCGTTATCAGCATAGTTCAACGAGTCGGTGTTTCCCCAAACTATAGTTCCAACTAACATTCGCAAGCAGCATCGCAAAGTTGTGTGGTTGGAACGACAGCTCTCGAGCCTGTGGTTAGAAGCAGTGTTTCTAAATTGCATGACATGTGGACTTAATAAATCCGTATCTTGAGCAAAACAAGCAAGCTGACATTCAGTACAACCTGTGTCTTTTATTTAGAATACATACAAATGTCATTTACATCTTTGAGTTTGTCAAGATATTTAAAGCACCATTTTTGAAGACTGCGCATGTGCGAATGTGCTCTACTATGTAAGAACGAGCCTTAAATCTGGAAATAAAGCGAAATAACAGAGAAATATGAGAAATAGTCCTCAGATGCCATGTCTGTAATTTATATCAAAACATCTAGCATTAATTCGATCTCAAACAGTTACATTAAAAGAAATTATTACTCCACCAACGTGCGTGATGTTATAAACCAGCGTGGTTGAATGACCACTTTGCAACAATATGGTTTTGGGAAACAGTCGTGACTAGCTAGCTGATTTCTTCAACGATGCATCGTACTATGGTAGCTAAGCGGCGAGGACGGGAAACGCACACCAGGTCAGAGAACTGGGATGGTCATGGCAGAAGCTTTATTTTGTGCTCCGTAACGCATTTTTGTGTTGATTTTGAGTTTGTTTTGGATCATTGTCCTGATGGAAGATCCAACCACGGCCCATTGTAAGATTTCTAGCAGAAGCCGTCAGGTTTTGATTTTTTATCTGTTGATATTTTGATATTTGAATCCACAATGCCATGTATCTGAACAAGATGCCCACAACATGGGCATCCAACGGTATATTAAATTATACATATGAGGTACTTTTTATCCTTGTGTGCACCAAACCCATCTAGCGTGTTTGCTGCCGAAAAGCTCTTTTTTTAGTTTCATCTGACCACAGAATCCTGTGCCGTTTGAAGGTCCAGTCGTGTCTGACAACTGAATTTGCTGGAGTTCGTTTTTGAAGGAGCGAGGAGGATTTTTCTTGAAACCCTCCCAAACAACATGTGGGGATATATGGATTTTTTTTTTTTTTTTTGGTAGGCTTCTGACACCAAGACTCAACTAATCTCAGCAATTCTCCATTTGTGATCCTTGAAGATTCTTTGGCCACTCAAACGTTCCTCCTCACCATGCATTAAGATAATATAGACACACATCCTCTTCCTGGCAGATTCATAACATATTTAGTTGACTGGAACTTCTTAATTATTGCCCTGATGGTCAAAATGGGGATTTTCCATTCTTTAGCTATTTTCTTACAGTCACTTTCTTTTGATGCACATCAGAACTATATTCTTTGGTGTTACTCATTGTGATGGATGATTAAGGGAATTTGGCCTTTGTATTTCCTCATATTTAAACTCCTGTGAAACAAGAAGTCATGGCTGGACAATTTCATGTTCCTAGTCACCCTGGTGTGCTAAAGGGTAAATATTAATGGGAATATACTTCAGAGATATTTTACTCGTACAACATTCTAGGGGTGCCAATAACTGTGGCCAACGTGTTTTGGAGAAAAATATTTATTTCATAATGTGATTTACCCCCCAATTTCAATTCTTTTACTTCAATGAAAGGGTAGATTTTTGCAAACTTTTTGAACGAAAGATCAAAAGGATAAACAATGCAGATTTATTTTTTACAGCCATTTTTAATCATATTTACCGGCGGTGCCATTAATTCTGACCACAACTGTACTTTATTGTATTTGGAGGACACAATAACGCCAATTAGCACACTTCAAGTTTACTTGGAATGCCATCGCAATGTGTTTTAAAATCACTAAAAGTATGACCTCGGTTTGTGAATTCTGCCTTTCAAAACTTAAACGCAAGAGTATATTTAAAGTGTACTTAAGTATACTTGGAATAGTTCTACTTTTGCACAAACAAGTATATTTAATACATCTTTAGTTGAACTTCAGCTCTGCTTTTGGACAACTAAAATGCATTTAGTACAAAATTAGTTGTTCCAAAATAACAGACTTAAAGTATACCGATTTATAGTGTGCCACAAATACTTCATACTAAAGTACATTAGAAGAAATTGTGCTTAAGTATTTTTTTTTTTTTTCACTTGGGTGAGCATGAGCAAAGGAGCCAAAAAGAAACAATTGCACATTTGCTGAATGATTTAGGTGTCAGAGACAGAAACAAAATCCAGACAAATAAATCACAGTGTCCTCTTATTGCCTTTGTCTTTCTCTCTCTCTGTCTCACTATAGCAATCGTCCGCTATAGAGATCCTCATCTACAGTAATGAACACTCATTTTTCATTAGGTGTGTTGCATCTGTTCTTGTTAAATGGTTCATGTGAACCGTGCATGTATGTGTTGGGGTATAGGATCACAGGATGTGGAGGGAAAGGCTGGAGAGGATTGGGAAGGAGCCATAACTCACTTAAGTTGTTCAAGGACAGAGAATTATGAAAAGTAAGCATGTAGAACATTTAGACAACTTTTTCTCTGAGCAGTAGTAATTTCATACACTGTAAAAAATTTCCAGGATTTCACAAGATATAACTGTAATATTTCACAGTTAATTACATTATTACCACTTCACAGGCTTTAACTGTGATAATTCACAATATAATACCGTATTTAGACTTTTACTGTGAAAATAATGCAGGCGCGGGGCTTTTACAAGAAACTACTGTGAATTCCGTCTTTTTCGAGTGCAACTGCGTCAGCGTCATCAGAGCTCTCTGATCTACGTGGTCTCATGCGGTAAGTGTTTAAATGTCAAACTTTATCAATTTGATGACTGTTTTTTATATGATAGTGCATGTTATTTAAAAGTATGAACCAAATTAGCGTTAGTTGTAGGTTCTGTTGTCATGTTTTTGTAACTTTTTGTAAGCTGGAGCAGACTCGCGTCTAGGTTTAAGCGCGCAAATTTGAATGAACAGACGTTGGTTGTAGTTAACGTTAGTTAGTTATACCGTATTAAATTAGTAAATGTGAGACGTCTGGTTAGATACACCGTCGAACATTTAACTTTAGCTTTGCTTAAAGTTTATCTTAGTTACTCTAACAGCGTTCTCTCTTTTTCCACAGCGCATTTTTCTACGTTGACCGACGAGAAATAAAGCTATAAGGTAAGATGTGGCCTTAATAGTGGGTATTATGATAGTTATTATCAACTAGATAAATTATGGTGTTGTGGATTTGTGCAAAGGTGGATTAAATTCATCTCAAATTAGTAACCTTATAATTTTCTTCCCTGCTGTGTGTGTGAAACGGAGCAACCGTTGTCTGTCTCGTCAACAGAAAATTTAACTTAAGTGCGCATGTCAATATATATATATATTTGAATTATCTTGTCTCTGGAATTTTCCACTGCCAAAATAAATGTTTTGCGTGGGAATTTTCCCGCTGTTAGACCAAGGTGCACTCATCTGTGTTTTGCAAGAACATTAATGTTGATTATAACTAGACAGTCCAAAGTAATTGCAGTGATTTGTATCTGTAGGATATACGTTTGTAATTATTGTCTTTTATTGGCTTGTTTTGAACCGGAGGCTTCAGACAGGGCTACATGCATTCTCCTTCTGCTGGCGTACTTCAAAGAGCCCAAGGATGCTATTGTTCTTGATGTTGATGTAAGTATATTTTCACTCTCACATTAACATAAGCATTAGGCCTATTGTTTTTTGTAAATGGTGATAAGACTGTACTTATATTGCATCTTTCTAGTTTTCTGACCACACAAAGCGCTTCACTCTACACTTCACCATTCATACAGGTGCCAACTGCTCATCAGTCCAAAGAAACCTGTCACATTGTCATGATCACATTCTAAACTTTACCAAATGTGTACTGCCTAATCTAAGATAAATTAATGGGGGCCAAGGGAAGATTTATTCGCAAATTGACTATAGCTATTATAGGTACAGATTATTAACAGTTTAATCTTATTCTACTCTTATTTTTGCAGCCTTGTGCCACAGCCACTGATGTAGAAGGGAGGGACCGTGATGCTACCAAGCACCCCTCGCTTGATTGTTCAAGGTAATGTTGATGTCTTCCGCATTTTGAATGTATTCTGTCAAGTCATCCACAGAAGGTGGTGACTGGGAACTGACATCTTTTTGCATCCCACTTGAATTAAACTAACAGCTTTCTTCTCTGTCTTTTTGTTTATAGATGCTTCTTGGGCATCAACCCAGAGACGGGGACAATATCGAAGAGGCAGAGAGGTCACATGAAGGAAGCTCATTGACTTCGAATGGATGTCAATCTAATGTAAGCTGTGTTCCAACTTCAGAACGGACGAACGAAACACTGTATCTGTGTTAAAGGAACACGCTGACTTTTTGGGACTTTATCTTATTCACCGTATCCCCCAGAGTTAGAAAACCCCATACACACCCTTTTCATCTCTGTGCGTGCTGTAACTCTGTCTGACGCACCCACCGCTAGCCTAGCTTAGCACAAAGACTGAAAGTAAATGGCTCCAGCTAGCATACTGCTCCCAATAAGTGACAATAACGCCAACAATTTTTGCTTAACCTCAATCATGTTACTTTCAGTCCTGTTACTCATGTCAAAAATAATAGGACTGGGTAAAAGTAACAGGAGTAATTAGAGTCCTCTGGTTTGTTGATTTAATATTAATTGATATAGTACTATTCACATGTTTTTTAATAGTTGAAATTACTTAAATTGTAGACATTTTAGGATTAGTGTTACAATGCAAGTACCATACTTACAGGGAGCCAGTCCACCACAGAGTAACTTCAACTTTTTGTCTTTCTTATCTTTTGCATATAGTGGATAGAGCCCACACTATGCAGATGCCAGCTGCAAGGGAAGGAGCGAGACACCTGCAACCCTCTCTATTCCCACCTTTTTGTCTTTTCTTCCCTCTCTCTCCCCCACTCTCTCTTCTCTGTCTCCTTTCTCTTTTGACACACATTCCTGTTACCCAGTGTTTTATTCCTGTAATTAAATTGTATTTTACTTCTAAAAAATAAAAGTTAAGTCACTGTTTTTATCAGTTTTGTTTGGTCCATCATTTATGCTAAATCACAGTAATAGATAGAAATTCACAGTTATGTACAGTAATTCTACAGCTGCTTACTGCTAAATTACAGTAATACAGACACCAACTGTAATTTCACAGTTAAATACATTAATTCTACAGCAGCTTACTGCTAAATCACAGTTATGCGACGGCATAATTACTGTGAAGTCACAGTATACTACTGTAATTTCACAATAATTTACTGTAAAAATGATACAGTAACTTACTGTGAAAGTCATGCAACTGGTAACCTGCAATTTATTGTAAATTTACAGTCAAATAATTAACAGTGTATGTAAACTACAATTAAATAGGGCAACATGACATCATGACTTTTGCGTAAACATACACGCCACTTTCTAGTCAAGTGGCGTGTTATCTATACGCATGTTGAGCTATCCGCGTGTATCTGTGTATCCGCGTGTATGCCTACCCCATTAATGTCCGAGTGATTCCGCGTGTATGTACACGCCGTTAAATGTCCGAGCGAAACGAAGCAAAATGTACATCTACATCTGGGGAGCGATATTTTTTTTCCTAGGATGGTAGGGGAAGACTCATAAATGCTATTAACCCCAGTGACGGGTAGGTTTAGGGACGGGGTTGGGGTGGGTCATATATTTATATATACACAGTAATGTAACGTTAAGTCAACGGCGTTCATAAACACGCTGAAAAGCGATTATGCTTGTTGATAGCACGCCAAAAATGGAAATACGAATTGGCGTGTCATACACACGCAATTTCATGAGATCAGTCTGAATAGTTTGTGGTCCATAAGATTCATTTGAATGCGTTTTGAAAGAATTCTCTTACGCTCACCACTACATTTATTTGATCAAATGAATAAAGTAAAAACAAAATCACATCTCAACCCAAGTGGTTATGCTCGAATTAATGTTAATATTTCATTTACAAGATTTATTATTTTATCTGGGGAATTTTTAAGTTAAATAAAAAATTTTTTTTCATTGGGTAATATAAACAACAATATGTTTTTATTTTATCTTGGAGTTTCAAAATCTGTGTTAATGGGGATT